>NW_015149010.1:321054-351413 GCF_001465965.1 Polistes dominula | reverse complement strand
ATGAATAAATAGATTAATTTTTTTTTTAATCAAAAAACATTATTTATGCGAGTACTATTTATTGTTGGTAAGAAAAAATTGTGTGGCTCTTTAAAAACTTTGAATTTTTGTTAATTGTAATTTTTGGCTCTTCCGACTCAAAAGGTTACCGACCCCTGCACTAGAGTGTTCGATAAAATTCTACACCTACATATATAAATAAACGTATACACATTTTTATTAAAGAATATCGTATCATGGGAATAAAATAATTTATTTCTGCAATATCGAAAGTTCAATAAAATATTTCTCGTATGCTCGAGTTATGTGATTAAGTTGGATGATTGGCGTATACAGCGATTCATATACGATATAAATTGACTGAGGTAAATATAACAAAAGAGTTAAATATACATTATTATTTTAGATCATATTACTGTATGATAGATAGAAACTCTTGGTAAAGTTTTCCTTCCAAGGGATATAAGTCAAGCTTTCTTTCCTCCTATCTTTCCCGATCTATCAGCAAACGCTTTGCAAGTAATCATAAGTAGATATAACTCGGATACGCGTTATAGATTCGCAAAATTACTTTTCATAAAGTTTCTGCAAACTTTTTACCCCTGCGAATATATACTCTCTCTCTCTCTCTCTCTCTCACTCGTTTCGTCGAACTCTATCTTTCCCTTATCGTTTGCTCTTTTCATATAAGAATGTAATTTCTGGGTGAACGCGATTATAGGAAGGTTATTATTTTTCCGACGAAATCGATATGAAAAAGATGATAGAGAGAGAGAGAGAGGGAAAAATAAGGAACGATGAAGTCTTGTACAAGTTTCGTACGATGGTATTCTAGACAATGTGGAATATCAATCTTTCTCGGTGATTTTGTTTTCGTAGCGATGTCAACTCACCGATGAAAATCATAAAAAGAAAGAAAGAGAGAGAGAGAGAGAGAGAGAGAGAGAGGGAGAGAAAGCGATTTCGATGGATCGAATCGACACTTTTGTCTCCGATTTGTTCTTCCTTTTTTTCTCTTTCTTTCTTTCTTTCTCTATTTCTCTCACTTTGTGTTTCAGTGAGGCGTGTGTGTGTGTGTGTTATTGTAAAAAGAACAAAAAAGAAAGGGAAAGGAGAGCACGATGCCTCTGGCATATCCAGAAGGTACATCGAGCGCTAAAGCACACAGTATCCTACCTACGTGACTTTACTACGCATAAATACGAGATGCCTCTGTGATATCCTCGAGCTATGCAACCTCCGACTTGTTAGAGAACAACGCTTGCCTACCATTTTTATTTTTAGAATTGAGATACCCAAATCATTGATCCTTATATCGGTAGTATGTTAAAGTGATATTTTTTCCGGTATCATATGTTTTAAATGTTAACCCTTTGATTGCTAAAGGCGTATATATACGCTCTCACAAATCCATCAATATACACGACGAAAGGCTTAAATATATATACGCCCTCTGTATTTTTTTACTATAACACCTCTATTGCTGTTTTACCGATTAATTTAACATGGAATTTATTGTGATATGTAACAAAGCAACTAAATATTGGCAATTATTTCAATGTCGTTTAGTTAATTGCTTTTATATTTGAAATTGGTCTATTTTAATTTTATTATTTTTATAATTAGGTTAAAAATTATTCAAATATCCTGTTAAAGTTATTATACTCTGTGTTACATTATAAATGTTGTATTTTTTTTCTTTTATATTTAAATTACCGATTATTATTGAAGGAATGCACAAAATAAATAAAATAAATTAAAATAGCTTAAAAAATTACTTGAAAAAATATTTTTAAAAATTCATATTTTTATCTTATTTGCCATTATTATCTGTTTTGGTCAGTAGTCAATGGAAAAACAGTCGTAGCCGTTCATATTAATCGATTGGTTCGAAAGCGCGCCGCAGTCAAAGGGTTAAACTTTAAATACCAAATTGATCACATCAATATCTCGTTCTTATTTTGCCAATTTTTTCATTCCAAATGATTCTAATGTAATTATTTTATCGCTCATGCGCAGAGATGACTACGATGGTAAAATTATGCTGTAATATAAGTAGAGTGTGTTAGAATATTAAAATAATTGTTAAATAATCGAAAAGAAAACACGTATTGTAATTTAGAAGCACTGTGTATATGTTAGGTACAACGTCTTTCTCGAAATTCACCTTCAGACTGGCTTGTTGTCCTCTATAAAAATTCTTATATTAAGTGTTGTTTATATGACTTTCAAAGTCATATAAATTACATTTATTTTGATAACAATGATTAAACAGAGAATCGTACAAGTTTTTACAGATTTATTGAAGATATTTTAAATACTTTTTCTCATCGATCGATTCAAACCTGAACGGATTAATTGAATTTCGGGAAGAACAAATACACTTTGGCGGCCGTCCGGTTGAACTTTTTAATTTGAATTGAAATTCTTGTCTCGTTAGAATAGCTCAATGATTAATATAGAAATATACAAGGAATATGCAAAACGATAAAGATAGAATAGGACAATGTATAGCGCGGGTTGTTCATCGTGCAACAGGTTACGACTTTACCTACGTTGTCACGTTATATATATATATATATATATATCCTATAGTATATACGCAGGAAAACATAACTGTCCTACCACTTCACATGTGACGATCCTAGTCGACACTTGTAATCGTCAAATCTACATATATTATATCGTGAATGATGTAATTTCAATTACGATCGAGAACAATTTGCCAAGCAAACTTTCGAGCTACGAGTAAAACTAATTATTGTGCACCACTATGATCGTATAACCAACTTATAAAACCACCACTTTGTGATATCATTGTTAAGCAAATATAATTCTTGTATTCGTCGAATTTAAAAGAACAGTAGATAAAAATATAGAGTCAAATTATGGACAAATTCTTGAATAAAATGATACAATGAAAAATTTATTTAAACCGAGTTTATTCAGCACGATTTTTTTTTGGATTTTTCTCGTCTAAAGGTATCTGCTAAGATTACGAGGAAAACACATTCAAGAAAATGAGTAGAACAAATTAAAAGTGAATTTTTCATGAATGCCTGATTCATTGTCTAAATTTTATTTAATATTTAAACACTTTTGCGTTGACGGCAATCTTGCATTTGATTAATATTTCAACAATTGATAATAACTTAATCGTCGTTTTGTTATTATTGACAAAAAAAAAGAACTTTTTATTTATCTATCCTTCTTGGTCTCAGAAATATTTGCAAAAGAAAAATATGACTCGCTGTTTAACAATAAAAGAAATTGGATAGCGTTGCTTTAGTGAAAGGTTTGATTTTGGTTGACAGTGAGCTAGAATTTACCATAGGTAGTTTCATCAAACCTTTCTCTTTCTATCCCCTTTTTTGGTCTTTTTTTGTGCTGCTATTTGTGATTCGTTGGTATATAACAACGTTCGATGCTTGTCCAATATATGCGGGAAAAGTATTTGGTAGAAACGAGCTCGGAAACATTAGGTTTTCAATAAAGGGTTTTATTTGTCGCAATCTTCAAGCCTTTTTATTTGAACGTTTTAATATACATATATAATACTTTTGTTTTATTGACTTTTTTATTCATAAAATATTGATCAATTGAATATGAATTTGTGACTTTTTTTTATGAATAAATGAAGTTGCTAACAAATGTGAATAATGTTTCAAATAACCAGTTTTCCAAATGAATATCATCCTGTCACACACGTTAACTTCGGTTAATGAAATATTTTCTACTTTTCCATACTTGTTTAACATAATGTGTTCGAATTTAATTATTTTTTCAATGAAAGTTTGAAAACTCGATCAAAATGGGAGTAGACACGGTTCGTATTTTAGAGGTTTGTAAAATAAAAAAAATAAAAAAAGAAGAAAAATAAGGTAAAAGATAATGTACCTGTCGATCCATCGAAGACAAATAACTTTGAATTCCAAAAGTGTTTTAAGTTGTTTCTGGCGCGTTTTAAAACTTCAACGAAGTTTCGCGAGTTTCTCGAGGGAACATAGAAAACTTCGTTCGCTATACACATAAACGCGCACGAACTTCCAAATCTTTCGAATTTTGGGATGGAAGAAAATAGAAAGAAAAAGGGAGAATAATTATTAACCTTCTGACGAATTTTTCCAAGTGTTTTTTGGAATAGAAAGGTACGATCGTTAATTATTTTTGTTTGAATGCACCTTTGATTGTAAGAAAAATTAGAAGAATCGTTTCTTTCTTTTTTTTATGCCATTATATTCTTTTTCTTATTAATTTCAATAATAAAGTTAAGGAAAAGTCATGGTCAGTATTTGTTGGATTGGCAAAACACGATTTGGCAAAAGTGAACATCAAAAATATTCAATAAAAAAATTCGAGATTCTTCACCAACGACTTTTCTCCTTGTTTCTCTCTTTTTTATTTTTTTTTTTGTCGTCCTCTTCACCGATATCTTTGATCGCTTTTTTCTCTTCGTTGTCGACCACGCTCCCGTCTTCTTCTTTGAAATATTCAAACAAGTAGGTTTTCTTCACTCTAAGAAGAGGTATCTTTTAAAGAATCACTTTCTAATGGATTCTGTTTATCCGAGACAATATTTTATTCAAACAATTTTAATCAATATTTTAGACAAATCATTAATATTTATAATAAAATATTGACACAATTATACAATAAATAATATTTAAATTAAACAAATATGATTTATATCCATACGCAAGGTATCTAATTGGCCGGTCAAATTTTCGATTATTTATTTAACAAAATACATTTTATTATATAACGAAAAGTTTAATCGAATAAATAGATTTTCCTTTTCAATTACTCGATTTCTTGTAGGTAATCCATAAGATTAAGAAAGTTCGTTAATTCGTCGTTTATCTAAAGACTGTGGAGGCTTCGTTAGAAGAGGAGAGTATCCTGAAATTCAGCGAGTGATCAGTTTATTGTCCAAGCAAAACTTTGACGCATTATCGAAAACGATTAGCCAACGTTGGATATCCAGTATCTTCGGCAACTTGAAAGTAAAGTAACTTTATATATATATGAATATAATTTATATAGATAAGATATATAATTTACATTCTATACTGTACTAACTATTAACGAACTTGTAATATCATCTTTGAAAGTTGATGTTGAGAGTACTGCTAAGCATTAACTAAAATCTCGTTGGAAGCATTACAGAATATAAAGCTCTCTTCTAAGAATGAGAAGAATTCAACGTATATATTTTGTCTGCAGTATGTGTCAGAGTTTCCGATGGAAAGCTTTCCGATTAAAAGGACTTTAAAGAGCTCTGCTTTCCAGTGGTACATGCGCTACTTTCAAGAGTACTAACATATTAGATCAGGTAAGTGGATTGTCGATAAGTCGATTGTATTTCAATTGAGAGTTTCAATCTTTATTATATTGTACAATATTCTATTCTATTCAATTCTATTTTATTTTATTCTATTAGCTTACACGGTTTTTACACACGACAGAAAGAAAATAAAAAAATAAAAAGAACATTTTCAAACTCTACGTCACAAAAATGACAAAGATAGAGTCCATCGAAAGTTCGAATAGATATTTCTTGTTTATTCTTTTTCTTTTTCTCGTACAAGCGAATGGACGTGAACATATAGATACGAGGTACTGTACTGTATTGTCTGTCACTTCTGTAAAAAGAAATTCTTTGTTTTTGTCGTCAAATTTGTGAAAAGCTCTCCACTATGAAAGAACGATCGACTAGTCCAAGCTTTTCGTTTCGATTCGCAGTTTAAATATCCGGTCTCTTTCTCTTTCACTCTTTCTCTCTTGTCTAGCATTTCGAGTTTAGATAGCCGAACAAGGTATCAATTCCAGACAAGAGCACGTCGGCTTTGGAACTACCTCCTATTCCACTGGAAAATTTCACCTCAAAGCTGTATCCGATTTACGTGGTAAAGCACCGCATCAAAGTGTGTTCGCATTACATTTCAATTTTTTATCTTTTTTTTTCTTTCTATACTTTTTCTTTTTTAAATTATAAATTTATCTTGTATAAATGTATTTAATGTATATTGTAAATGTATGTGTATGGTTTTTGTTTGAATTCTAGTTTTCTCAAGACAAGTATAATGGCAACTACTTAAGCAAACTCCTGATTAAATTTTAACAAAGGATTAAAGTATTGTAATTTGCTGATGGCGATATTACGAATGCACAGGAATGCATAGCATTGCTGTTTGCTTAGCAAGGAACACGAAACAATAGAGAGATTGGTCTCTCGGTGCAACAATAACGAGCACGATCGATCCATTGAACATGCAATGACTGTCACTTAAAAATCCTATATAGTTGCGTTTACAAAATTTTTCTTTCAAAGCTATTGGTATGGTGTGCGTTACTATGAAAACAATTTTCAAATGAATACATTAGTATATCTTTATTACATATTAATTATATGTTTCATTTCAAAGGATTATTTATAACAAGTGAATTATGCAAATCTTTAATGCAAGCATTTTTAAATCAATATTTATAATCTTATGGATACAATATATTTTAGCATACCTTATTAAAAATGTAGAATACATCAATACAGAAACATCGGGATGTGAATTTAATGAGGGAAAAATTGCATACTCTTTTAAAACCCAGTAACGTATTTTTATTTTTATTTTTATTTATTTTTTTTATCACGTTCTTACGTAATTTTGGGTCGCCTAAATTACATAATAACCCTTCTCATATTTTCTTCCAACTTTTCCAACGCCCTCGCCAACTTTATAATTATGAATGGCGAATTCCTTGGATTCTCCCAGGTGTTTCGTAAAATACTTGAAAAAAAAACCTTAGAAGAGAATTCTTATGAAATATACCGCGAGAACGGACTTAATAATGTGATTCTCTTTTTGAATTTTAGAAATTAATTGCAAGCCTTACCCATTGCTACGTTTATTCCGAATTATAATAAGATTCGAAAGTTTGAAATTACGAATCTTAAGAAAGAAGAGGATAGATAGATCGAATAAGTAAATCCTTTTGGATTCAACGAACGTTTCTTACATTCTTTACTACACGAATTTGAGTTTTCCTTTAAAGAAATCTTTTTGTAGGTGGTGGTTATTCGACGGCGAGAAGAACGGTGAGAGGTAGTGGTGAGATTAATTTTCCACAGCTTTCTCGCATCGGTAAGTTTTACGTAGCGATTGGATATATTTTATTACCGGCAAGGTAGAATAGGAAAGGGAAAAGGAGGACTACACGTCGTTTTACGGATATATGTATTTCACCGGCCAGGAAACACATTTTTCCTCTGATGATGTAATTCTCGCATTTCCATATCTCGAAAGACGACCGATATGAAATTTCTCTCTCTCTCTCTCTCTCTTTACTTTACTTTCGCAAGCTCGTACGCGAGACACGTATGATGGCTGAAAGTACATTCATCCAACGGGTGATTTTTTCCTCCCCTTTCTATCGTTTTTCTCCCTTCTGCATCAGGACACGACAGTCGAGAACGTCGAGATGGTTTTTTCTTTTTTATTCCCGCACACGTTTGCCTTTGCCTCGTCGCGGCTGTGTGGAAAACGAGAGAGAAAGAGAGCAAGAGAGAGAGAGAGAGAGAGAGAGAGACGAGAAGAGAAAGAGCAGGCGACCAATCATCCGAGTTTACACGGACAACCCTTTTGTTCGTGCGTCATTGAAATTCCTTGCAATTACTCGAAATGTACGGAGCAGAATATGCGGAGGCACGTACGACTTCTTCGACGTTTGACTATGCACGGAATAGATTTGAAGAAGAGGATTCACGACACCTTCGTCTTCCTTCTCTTCCTCTTTCGCAATCATCATCATCATCTTCTTCTTCTTCTTCTTCTTACGTTTGCTTCTAAATTTTCTCTCAACGCTTCGTACGTAGCTTTCGACCTCTGACATATAACGCACAGCTCCTATTTCCATTCGTAAGGAACACGGCTATGAATTAATATCGACCACCAACTTTCATCCTTTTTGATACATACATATTTTAACGAACAAGCAAAGCTACTACTGTTGCTACTGCTACTACTATAACTACTGTTATATAACAACGCTTGTTCACGACTAACCGAATTATTCCGAACAAGCGCTTCCAAAATCCTTCCACTATTTTACGCCAACGTTCCTCTTCCTCTATCTCTTTCTCTCGCTTTCTAGCTCTCGACATTAAATTTATCTAGCCACGAGACGCGCCTGATTGTGAGTTACGCGAACCTCTCACGCGCTATACGTTTTCTCTCTCCTTTAATTTTGACCTGGCTCGACGAATTTTATAGAAAATATTGTCCTTCTCTGTCTCTTTCTTTCTTTTTCCCGTTCCAGTTTTTTCGTATTTTTAATCGACCAATTCTTTTTATTTATCGTTAATCCTATTTCTTAAACAACTTTTCAACGAAGTGGATATAAAATCGTATAAAAGCTTGATCACCGTTTTCATATAATGCCATTAAAGTCGTTTGCAACTGAAATCTATACTATGTATGCATACAATCATTAAACGAATGAACGAGCGAACGAACGAACAATCGTGATACGGGATGTTCGATGCTGCATCGTTCGCATTTTATTCGTATTGTGCATTGAAACAATACAAATTTTCCTTCGTGAATTGAGGTTAATTGATACGCGTCGTGACGTTTTACTTTTGAAAATTTCCCCGTGAAATTTCACTGTTGAATGTTTGCCTCGTTCTTCTTCGCATAGTGAATCGATTACATGTCCACTGATTGAATTTGCAAGCGGTTACTGGGTTTGCATAAGTTAGTTCGTTACGACAAATACGTACGATGAAAACTCATTAGTTACTAAGAGATTTGCATTCTATGGTAACATTTATTGGCAGTCACTTTTTAAAATTTGTAAACGAGAATTTTTGCTTTTGCATATATTTTCCTTGATATTATTCAGTTTTATTCTTATGTAATTTGTATTAAGGGCTTTATTTTGTTATGTTTTTATTTATAAAATTGCTTTAATTTATCAATTTTTTTATTCCTAAATTTTTAGTAACTTAGATGTATTTAAATATTCTCAATAAGCCGCCTTTAGAAAATGGATGCGCGCGCACTCGTGACGTCATGCGCATGTGCGACACGATCTTAGCTCGCAACAGCGCAAGTCAATCAGTGCGGTGCCGGTAGTAACATTGTCGTCGCGTGACTTTTCTTCTTCTAATTATGTACAAGTAAATAACCTATTTATTTTCATAATACATTATTTTCCAATGCATCATTCTTACTTTTTAACACATAATCTATAGTTTTTATACATTACAGTTCATTTCAATATTTAGGTTAAGAGATATTTGCGAAAATCAAATTTGCATTGTCGTCGTCATGATTTATCATATATTATCGCATTTATTTTTAACATTACTCATATTATCATTACATTTTAATAATTTTTGTCTCAATTATTCATAATTCATTAATTAACACCTATATAATTGCATATCATACTTAACTTTTATATGTGCATTATTGTATACGTTTAGTATAGTATCCAGGATGGCCAATAAAAAAAAAAAAAAAGGCGGGCATCAATATGGTGGAATATTAATTAATGTTAATTAATGTCTATTTACATTTTAGGAAATATCAACGTTGTGTACACGGATAAAAAAAAAAACAGATAGAATTTGTTTCTTTGTTTTTGTTTTATATATTAATATTTACGTTGTATTAATTAATGTTTTTTAATTTTTAGATTTCAAACAGTTCCATTAACGAATGGAAAGAATATATTGCAGATTGAAGGAGAAGATGACGTTTATAAATAATCCATTGCAGTTCTCTCCATCTACGTATGTATATGTAAGTACCAAAAAGCATTTACATTAGAAATGCATATGCAAATATGCATTATATTATATTCCTTGAAATTTTATCTTGGTGTTCGAACGTAAACGAAATGAAGTTGAGCTTTTTTTAACCTTGATTATGATTGATCATTACGTTGCATTTCATTTGCAATGTAGGAATGTGATTAAACATTTTTTTTTGTTCATTAATGTGCATCTTACATTAAATCTTTCTAAAAATGAAATGGAAGTTAACTAAAGAAGAGAAAGTTTTGGCGTTGCAATTTTGGAGAAAACATAATAAAAGCAGAGAATTAGTAACTTTTACCTCAAGCTTTATCAAGTCGATTATCTTAATGACTTTTAAACAGAATACTTCGAGCAAATATTTAACTATTTTATTATTACTTCTTTAAAGTTGAAGTATATTAAATTGTAGATAATTGAAAGCAGTTATAAAAGACTAGATTCGATATTGCAAATACTTGTAAGCATTGTTATTAATATTTAATCAACAACAACCGGGGGGGGGGGTCTCGTTAAACTTTGGTAATCGATATCTTTTAGAATTTATTTAATGGTTTTAAAACGTAAATACCGGGTAGTTTATTGGCTCGGAAACTCCATTGAAGTTACGTTCAAATAGCATGTTATTTAAAAATTCTTTCATCGATCTTTTTGTTGATTTTGTAATTATCTTTTTTCATGGAGTAAATTAAACCGCATATGTGTTTTTAATTTGAACTTTAACGTAAGATAGAGTAGATGTTGCGCTC
The DNA here is from genome assembly GCF_001465965.1 of Polistes dominula. The sequence goes on along the minus strand of NW_015149010.1, from coordinate 340,847 downwards.
TTATTATGAACGACGCGAGATCGCAATCGAGAGCGATCTGCGAGTGAAAAGGGCCGAGTGAGAAAACAAGGAGCGCGAAGCTCGGCTTCATATACGGGCTCTTAAACATTTGAGTGCGTTCGCATGGCATATTTCATGCATGTATATACTCTCGATGTGTACATACATACATACTCGTTTTCATCGACTTTACTCCTTTTCTACATTTTCACCAAGGTATAAGAGACTCGTCAGAAGTGCATCTATTTTACTTCATTCTCTTATCCGTTGCTCTTTTATTTTTGTTTTTTTCTATTTTTCTCACGCATCTGTTCGTTTCATTTCAATTGCACTAGACGCGATAATATCGTTCCTTTCGTTTCATCTTTTTAATTTTTTTCTTTTTTTTATAATTTAACCGGACAGAAGGACACCGAAATTGGGGTGTTGCAAGGGAAGAAGGTAAACGAGAGAAACTCGTAACTGGAAATTGTCTTAACGGTCTGTTCGCGGAAAATATACACTTTGGAAAAATTTCGGAAGCACGTGTGGTGAACGAGGGTGTAGTTGGTTAGAGAACGATGCTGTAAAAGCTCCTGCTGGAAAATTATCACGATCTAGTAGGATCCTGGGTGTGAACGTTTATTTCGCACTTGGTGAGTTTTCTCGTTTCGCTATATGCGCGCCACTTCGAAATTGAATTAATGAAATTACCTTTGCCACTTGCGTATTCTTTTTATTATTATTTTTTTCGTGCTCGTTACAGGGAAGTTAGGTGATGACTGTAAAAGACGACAATCTTCTTAATTATTTTTTTTTTTACATATTATATATATAGGTAAGAAAGGAAGTTATTTAGAAGATAGCTTAATCTTCGTGGTTGAAAACGTCACTTGAAATTACATCTTACGATCTAATAGAAAAATGTCGAGAATATCCTGCCGTGCGAGACGATAAGAGAAGGGAAGAAGATAGCTTTCCTTTTTCTTTCTTTCTTTCTTTCTTTATTTCTTTATTTCTTTCTCTCTTTCTTTTTATCTTTCTCTTTCTCTCTTGATATTGAACAAGAAATCAATTTTAGCACGGTGAATCCTTTCTCAAAGAAGACCCAATCAGCAGCGATGCCGTTGCTTGGAAAAACGAAAAGAAAATCTTTAGACTCTGCCAAGTCGTTGGCGCAAGGAGGACATTGAAAGAAAGAGAGGGAGAAAGGGAAATAGAAAGAGGGAAAAAATAAAGAATCCTTTTTTCTGGCCGTCCTCCGAGTAATCGCGTCTTTTTCTCAAGCAAAATCGTAATATTCGTCCCTATCGTGTAGACAGTAAGGACGACGACGACGACGACGACGACGACGACGACGACGACGACTTTTTCATTTCACTATGTTTGACCTCGAATTAATTTCCTTCTTATTCGCCTTTAACGCGAACGTAAAAATGATCCTAGGATTTGATATTTTTTCCTATATATACGCGTGGAGTCAAATACATTTTTTTTTTTATTTTATTCACCGTGATCGTGGTATTAGTCATTTTCTTTTAAAAACAAATCAATTTCGTAGATTCTTTTAAATCGATATCTTTTTTTTCTAGTATGAAACGAGCTATGCACATAGATCGAAGCGTACACTTTTTATCGTTTACTTGCAGTGGTATGTCCAGTCCTCCTTTCTCTCTCTCTCTCTCTTTCTCTCTCTCTCTCTCTCGTTTGTTATATAGATTCTATGCTTTTTTTTCTTTGTTTTCTTTTGGAAGAACTATGCAGTAGCAACTAGCCTCTCGTGTATCTCTCGATTCAAACAAGTGTGTTGGGAAACGATAACGGCAAGTGAAAGAGAGATAGATCTAAATATATATAGAAAAAACGAGAGAGAGAGAGAGAGAAAGAGAGAATTTGGCGTAGGAGATAAATCAGGTATAGAACGCCTAGTCGAAAAAGACATCTCTAATTTATAGACTAAATCGTACACGTTACCCGTACTCGTGGCATTATAGTGCTATTATTGGATCTCTGAGCGATAGTAATTACACAACGGGACGCATTCTCCTCGTTGCTTCTGTCCTCGTCATCGGCACGGCATTGCACGGCACTGCACGGCACGGCGTCGCGTCGATAATTAAATTATCGAAAGCATCCCCCCATTTCTCTCGCTAACATCCTACGCGTTCCTTTCAGAGCCAACCTTTGACGTGTATTTATTAGCAAACGAGATAAACGAGCTTCCCTAGTAGCTATATAATCCGTGTTCAAGGAATGTGCCAGCTAAGCTTGATTTTCGAAAGATAGTAAGTATCATCGCGCGCGCGTACCACACAGAGAAACGGGGAAAGGAAAATGGTACTTGTATTTAGTTTGAAAAGAAAAGTCGTTACTTGGAAAAACAGAAACAGATAAGAGAGAGAGAGAGAGAGAGAGAGAGAGAGAGAGAAAGAGAGAGAGAGAAATAAAATTATTCGAAAATCTCGAGATTACGATTTATCTGCCACGAAGATATTAAATTCCTCGATAGAGGTGGAACGAGGGAATAAAATAGTCGTGAGCATAATTTTCTGCGCAAGTGGAAAGTGCGAGAAAACTGAAGATATATAGGTAGAAATAGAGAGAAAGATATGTATATATATGTACGATATATATATATATATATATATATATATATATAGGAATGCATAAATTAAGTAGTAACATCTGTATTGAATCAGACATCCTAACGTGCAAGTACTTATTTACTTACATACAACTCGAGAAACCTGATGGTTTCTTCTTAACGATGATAATATACATCGTAGTTCGANATATATTCGACGAGATGTTGAGATTTCAGCGAATTTCCCAGAATTTCGAATCTTTAAATTTGCTGCACTCGTTGATATGAAGACGATATAGCTGATGCTTCGAGAGCGAAATTTTACCGAGATTACTCAGCTTTGATTTTATTCGATAGTTTGTAGAGAAACACAGGATCGACAATGATATAATAATTTTTATTTAGTTAAATTTATTACTTATCGGTTCGTATTGCAGCCTTTAACGATTCCATGTAATCGAACGATTACAAGCATAGAATCTATTTAAGCAGTATTAAGTAGCTTTTGGAGATAGTCGAAATGTTCGGAAGCACGGATTATAAATCGAGTTTGGATAATGATCCATAATGGATATCCAGTTCGGTTCCTCCTTTCTTCTCATTTTTTCTTTCTTTCAGCACTTGCCTTTAACCTGTTCTGCATAAAATAGGTGCAAGGTCTAGCCGTGCAAGACCACACCAGCGTAACGATTATTCACGCTTACCGCCCTTTTGCGCGTTTCGCGTATTAAGTTCTTCGACGTGAACCGAATTCGAAGACTTTCTTTCTCGCTTAAATTTTTCAGCACGTATTTCGAGAGAAAAAATAGAAAAATGCGCTTTGACGCACGAGCGTCGTGTGTCTGGGATATACGAGTAACGATAACGTTTCAGAAACTTTAATATATCTCGTCGGATGATTTGCGATCGTAAGTGGGTGGTGGTGGTGGTGGTTGCCTTCTGTGAAAAATCTTCCATACCTACAATATCCCTGATGCCTTTTAATACCTTACTCAACCGTTCTTTATTCTCGATTTACTAGAAAAAAGCTCGGCAACGAAAGCCCATGTTTTTCTTCCTACCACTTGCCAGTTTGTTCGAAGTCTTCCGGGTACGCGCGATATGCGACAATTCACAGGAATCGAGGGAAATAAGTTTTGAAGAAGAGAAGAGGGGAAGCCGATTAAGAGCTACCTAGCTACCTAGAGAAAGACAAGGGCTCGCGGTAAACGATAAGGAGACTTCTACCAAATCCTACAACGAACTCTGCTCGGCGCATTTGCTTCTTGGGATATACCGCGAACAAAGCTTCCTTTCCTTTTTTCTTTTTGAACTTTACTTTTTGACCTTCTTTTACACTCGACCGCACCTTACTCTTTTCTTGCTCCTCCTCCTCCTTCTTCTTTAGGAACTTCCTTTCCATCCTTCCGTTTTCTCTTTTCTCTTTCCTAAGCAAGAAGACCACCCTTGAGAAAAACGTCTTCCAAATTTTCATATATTATGCCAGTAACCGTAGGACATAGCCGAACTGATGATGCATTTTTATCTTTTATTCGGGGACTTTAGCAATTTCTTTTTCTTCCTTTTACTTCCCACGCCGCTCATCGACCACTACCAGAGCAGCAGCCATTTTTCGGTAGGATGCTTTTACCAGTCTTTGAGCTTTTGTTCGAAAGAGATCCCAAATTGCTGACGTAAGACGATTTATTTTGTCGAGCCGGAGTGTTATTTTCAAAGGGGATTGTCGATTTTCCTCCGACCGAGGTCCTACAATTCTACCAAAAGCTAGAAAATAGTTTAGAAAGTGCTTCTGGATTTCGGAATCTCAACGATTATACATATATCGATTCTGATTTTCCACGGACTTAGTCATATGTATACGAATGTGGGAAGAAGGAAAAGTCAAATCGAATGTAATACGGGTTACGCGATAGAAAAGGAAAGATGTAACAGAAGGTTCTGCCTGCGTTAAAAATATTCTATGTAGATTTACGATTCCCTCGAATATCTTGCCTGATATTCCGCGTTCCATTTCTCTTCCCTTTACTTACGTAGTATCCTACACGTTCGAGAGCTAGCGATATTGAAAACATAAAGCTTTCCTAGTAACGTTCGATTTATTTCTTCCGAAGGAATCTTTTTCTCCTCGACAATTATTCCAAAGAAATTTCGGTAAAAGGGGATTGGGAGAAAAGAAAGAAAAGAAAAAAAGCAACAAAAAATTGGGATAGGAAAACGGAACGTACTTTCTTCTTCCTCTTCTTCCTCTTCCGTGTAATTTTAATAATATATCCTCGTACAGGGCATAAAGTTCCGTTCGCGTCGTAGGTGGTCGATACACCCTTCGATTTTCTTCCTGATCAACGGCGCCGCACCTGTTGGAGATGTTTTTCACATGATCAAGGCAATCCAACGCGGAAATTGATTTCGAAGGTCATCAATCAAAGGTCTCCACGTTCTCTAACTCGTTCGCGTTTTCTCGTTACATGGCACGGACATTTTTTTTCCCCCATCTTTTCCTAGTTTATTCCTTTAGTGAACGCGTATAACGCGACTTTTGGCACGATAACGTTAATTTTTCTCTTTCTTTTTTTTTTTTTTTATAGACGTTCGAATTATCGTAATTTATTTTCCTTAATATTATGGAAATGAGTCGTTCTAATTGTAAATGGATAATCTGCCGTTCTCTCTTATTGGATTCTCCTCGTTTGAGTTGCCCCATTGCAGCAGACTGTACATCGACCCAAAGCTGGCAGTGCTTTACATTCAGAATCGGCGATCGGAATTTCAGGATATTAGAATAATTCGATGGTATCGTGATGTCGATAGAATCGAATTAATTTTCATCTAACGTGTTTTCTTCGTGAACGAAGATTGGTCAGTTTATCGAAAACTGTTAAGATTTATCTGACATTATTTATTAAACGTCATGCGTATTTCAAAGCTTACAATTAGAGATTAATCGTTCTCTTAATAGCTTATAACAAAAAAAAAAAAAAGAATTTTCATTTTTAGCCGTGTATATGGATCATCGTTCAATTTATTACAGAATAAAATTTCCTGCGCGTAAAGATTCTGCGAAATGACTTTTTAATATCCATTACGTCGAAGACATCAAAGTGGTCGATCGTTAAACAGTAAATTTGTATTTTTGCTTGAGAAAAAAATTATCTTTGTGCAAAAGCAATTATATTAGTCATGAATTTAATATCTGCATAACGAACTTGATTGCACGAGTAGTCGGACGGTGTTTTTTCGTTTATAACTTTTTTTTAACGTTGCTTCATTCAATACTACGTTTTGTCACATAATATTAGACAGGTGTTTTTCCTATATCTTCTATCGAATTTAACGATAAATTTAACGCACTCATATTTAATTTATAAAAAAAGGTAAAAAAAAGAACAATCACTTTAGTAATAATAACCATTTGATACTGTGATAGAGGAGAATAAATAAGAGATTCGTTATTTCGACGAGTTTTGTGTTGGTCTAGCGTTAAACATTGCTCGCTGTTGCGAGTGCACAGCTACAACGCGCTGATACTCTCTCTCTCTCTCTCTCTTTGCCAACTAACTTTTGTCGTCCGGAAGGTTCGGTTATGTGTTAGACACTTTCGGTTAGGGTGACTGACTACCCTCTTTTACCGTCCTACGTATTTCGATTTCTGCTTCGGCTTCAACTTCAATTTTGGGTTCGACTTCGACTTGCTTTTAACGTTTCTTTTTTTCTTATATTTATTTCGCGCAAAGTATGTTTGACCGAGAACCTTCTTTTTTGAAGATATTTTTTTCTTTTCTTTAATACCAACTCTCATTTTTTTCCTTTTTTTTTCCTTTTCGGTCTTTGGCAATAAGAACGATGCTGTAATAGTGGCCACGGTAGTAGTTGCGGCGACCGGCTGCACCGGAACTGCAGCGTCGGAAAAGAAACTTTTTCGTCGATTAGCGTAATTGCATTAAATATGTAAATCTACCGGCTGCGTCGATGTGGGTCCACCGGTCGTGAAAAGCATAACTTTTTTCCCCGAGTATTACTATCTCGCGAAAAACGAATTTCCGTCACGTTCGATATCGGCATTTTTCCCTTTTCTTTCCTTTGCTACCCCTTACTGTTTTCTTTCTCTCGTCCACATTTTATTCTTACTTTCTATCCCCTCTGGAGAACATCAGCGATTGCTGCTTGCGTGGTCCATGTAAATGCTAATGAGTTTATCGTTTAACCGAGTTGCCGCGTACTTCGTTAATTTCGTTGTTACATTTGTTTTAATTGAAACATCAAAATTTTGATAAAAAGAAAAATATCATATCAAAATAAAACAAGACAAATCGAAAAATGTAAAACGTTAATATGTAAACGATCGAAAAATAAAAATAAAAAAAAAAACATAAAAAAGAAAAACATAAATTGAATCAAACAACGAGATATATATATCGTCATAAAACGTTCATTTTAGGTGGATGATATATTCTCTTGTAAGCATTGGAGAGACAAAAGTAGTGAAAAAGAAAGAAAGACTACACGGGGGGGATGAGATTATTTGAAAATATCGCAGATATAAGGAGAAACGTTTTATTATACTGCGCGAAATACAAGGCTTTATTCGACAAAATTAGATCTCGAGGAGAGAGAGAGAGAGAGAGAGAGAGAGAGAGAAAGAAAGATAGACGAGACTTATAAATCAATTCTGAACGTTCGCAAAGTTTATCAAACTTAACATCTCTCTTAAGGAGTTCACTCGGCTAGTAGTACGTCCCACTTCTCTTCTTTTCCTTTAATAAATGGAACGCGGTTAAGAAAGTTAAGAAGAATTAACGAATATCTACGTTACACCATAAATAGATAGACAGAGACAGAGGTATTTTGATCAAATTAACAAGCGACCGAAACTTATTCAAAATCTTAACTATTGTAACAGAGAAAAAATTGTCAATGTTAGTGAATTTGGTATTTTTCCAAGATTAGATCGAGTCGATCAATTATGTCTATTAATTTTCAGTATGTCGTAATATAGGATAATAACGTAGGGTGTAAGAAGGAAGTTTGGTTAGACGATGTGTGCTAGTAGAGCTTTTGGAAAACTTTCAAATATGATTTATTACAGAGCACTAGTAGTAAAGTGAGGGTCGTAGAAAACTTTTTGTTCTCTATAGAAGTACGGTTGAGGTGCGAAAACCATAGTTGATACTTAAAAAAAAAAAAAAAAGAAAAAAATAGAAAAATACAACACAAAAAAGTTGGAAGACCAATAGTTTCCATTCGTTTTTCCAATGAAATATCCCTAGCGAAACTCGGCCAATTTTTTCGTCCGTTCGTTCAGAATGCATCTCTTCTCTCTCTCTCTCTCTCGTTTTCGATTTTTATTTTGTTCTTGTTTTTTTGGATAGATGGATAGAAGGCTAGGTAGGATTTTTTGTTGGTTTTATTTCGTAGCCGTGTATTGTTTTTCGTTATTAAGACGCGATCTCATTCGACGTTAATCGGCTTATCATGCATCAGCATCGCGATCGAACGAATTTCAAACGGACGTTTCGAATTTCTCGAATTTTAGTGCGTGCGAAGTATTAAAAACCGCACGGTCGATCCGTTTTCGCACGCATCTACGCACACGCAAACGCACATTTATCTGTATAATTGTTGAAATATAATAATTTCAAACACGCGGATGCGGTACAACTATAATTCAACGACGTATGCGTTGCCGATTTCTACATGCACGATACTACACACAAATTAACGTTATATTTAATATTTATTATACCCAATAGTATCGTAAAGTTGGAGAAAAGGTAAGAACGTTGTTATGTTTACGACTACTTGCTGCGGATAAGATGAAATCTTGGAAATTGGCAGCATTGCGACAATGCAAGAGAGAATACTCTCTCTCTCTTTCTCTTATCCTTTCTGTCGGTATTTCTCGGGTACAACTCGTGATCGATAAATTTGTCCACGGACGACTTAGTCCATTAGAATCCAGTCTAGCGTTTATCGGCACTTTCGCGTCTTCACGCCGGACTTTGAACGAATAAACGCGCGACTCCGTTGATCATTTCAATTCGCGCCTAAATAAAAATTCACAATTCCACGAATCTGTTATTATTATTTAAAATTCCCTTTTAGAATGTAGTATCGGAAAAAGGAGGGAATCCGCGTGGAAGGTAAGAAAAAAAAAATAAAAGAAAATAATGCAGAAGACTCACCGTCATGGTAGAAGCCTCACATGGTCCCACCGTTGGTGAAAAACACGTTCAGTCCGGAAAAGGGTTTGCGGTTATTTGCCATTCGCCATGATTCTTTGACGTTAGTCCTTTTCCTCCTTTCAAGAGGTACAGATAGATAAAGAATGTATAAAGAGACAGAGAAGAAGATTTAAAGAAACAACAGCTCTCTATCACTATATTGTAAACGTATACGTAAACGTGCACACCGCGATATTTTCCCTCCTTCGGTGTTTTCCTTGGAATCGTTATCGCGCGATAAAACGATTTTATGCAGTCACGTTGTACTCTTCCCTAAATTTCACTTGATTTACGCGGACAACAATAAATATGAAAAATCAAAAAAGAAAAAAAGAAAAAGGATAATACATAAATTTTGGAAATCGATGAAAATAAATTTCGAGTGATATGAATGTATTGGAGAATAAAATGAATGATAAAATATAAAAATAATGTAAATGTTAAAAAGAGAGTATTCTTCGGTATTGGGAAGTTGGTCGTTGATTTTTCTCCGAGGGAGTTCCGGTAGGGTCGTAGAAAAAGGGTTACGAGGTCGTCGTGGCAGTTGTCACACTTAGCGTTTCCTCGGTGCTCGTGTAGCCGAGAAGAGAGATGCTCGACCGTGGCCCGGCAGCCGGCGACTGGCTGCTGCTAGAAGGCTCGCAAGCTCGAACCAGTCGACCTGGCTAGGCGCAAGCTCTCTCCCTGCTACTACTCGCCCATCAAACCACCCTCGTCCTCCACCCACCTTCCCCACACGTAAAGTTCTCCCACGCGAGCAAGCGTCTCTGTGAGAGTCGTGTGAGAATTTCTTCGCTGTGTCACCGCGAAAAATGCCCTCCTTTTCTCATCCTCGTCTTCGTCCTACGACTTACGCGAACGAGCTTTCACTGACCCCACTGATATTTTTCTCTCCTTGTATTCTTTGAGTACGTTTTGAACGACTCCCTAGAAGACCCTAGACTCGATGTAATATTCTACTATAGACAAGAGAAATAGTCTCGTCGTTAAGGTGTTAATCGAACGTACTAAAACGATCATTAACTATATACACGTTGGGAAGAGGTATACACGTAGATATACACGTAGATATACACACGTAGATACGTACTATACATACGGTTTTATTATGCTGTAGTAGCAGTCTTTTATAGGAATATTACGACCGCCATTGGATTTATACGAAGCTTACTCGTCAAAGGGGTAAACATACGCGTATGCATTGTTCATTGATCGAAAAATCACACATTGCTCTCGTATACTTTTAGTTAGATATATGTATGCAAGTATTAACGGAAAGAGGTCGTTGTTAATTACACACGTGGTGCTTTGCTTTTCCAACCGACAACGCAAATATTCAAAAGCGAATATCCTTACGATCAGTATGCGATCTCACGGACAGAGGAATTGGACCAACGAATAACTCCAATACTTGGACCACTTAAGGGCCATTCAAATATTCAATCTCCGACGATGATGTTGATGATAATGATGATGATTATTATTAATATTGTTATTATTATTAAAAAGCGAAATTTATCGCTTTTGGAACAGGTGATGAATAAAATTTAATAATAGCTCGGTAAATAATGACGATGAAAAAGTTAATGATGCATTTGAAGCGATATCGAACGAAGGCCGCGCGCGATTCACAAATCCACAACATTATTCGCGTTTATGTATATTTCCAGTTTTCATATTTGGAGGTGAATTTCTCTCCAAGTACGACAGAGAGATGATAGCAGAGACGGTAAATAAACCAGGGTATATTGTACGAGCGCGATGATATTCCTCGTTTCCCGTATCGTTGAGAATTCTTTTCTAGAAATACGTAACTGTCGGTTCGCCTAATGTCTTCGCGTCTACTATAGTCTCGTATCGCGGCTAGATAGCTAGAGAAATAGTAGCTACACCTACATACGTACGAAGGTATGATGACCGTCCAAACATTTCAGACTTTAACTTTAACGTCGTTTCGACGGTCATTATACCAATTACTATATTTTTCTTTCATATTTCTTTTAGCATCTAGCACCCCTAAAATCTCAACTATTTTCTTATCTCTATTTGTATGTACGTGTATTTACGCTTACGAAAGCTAAAACGTTTACTCGTTCAAAATATTTTCGCACGATTTAAATGCCGTATATACAAATTTTCGATTTATCCCAGCGACGCGGCGAATCGATCGCACAAATATTTGTTCATTTATTGATTACATGTGGCATATACCTATGTTACCAATCAATCATCGATAAGCTAGCACACATCATACACGTAAAATAACTCGGCCATATGCAAAACAGTCTTTGCATATATATATATATATATGTATATATATTCGCCGTTTTTGGCAGGGGTGTGATTTTTCGAGTGGATTAGGTATAGTGGTTGGTAGGAAATATATATATCATATCGGAGCAAAATGTTAGCCTTGACCGAAATTCGTGTCTCTCGACGTGTGCCGTTTATCGACTATCAGTTAAGTCAAATATTTAGTATCTATACACGTATTAAAAATAGATCACCTTTCGTCAATTTTATTTCACTCTCCCATCTTGCTTTCCGCTCTTGGCTTTGACCGATATCATCGTCTTCGTCCTTGCGGTCCTTTATCCACCGACCCTTTTCCGACCAACTCGTTCACCTGTATTTAGTTTACCGCATAGCTCACCGCATTGTCGTAGTTCTGTTACCACCAACAGCATCGGTCTCGTTTAGTATTTTCTTTTATCCTTTTTCGCTCATTTCATTTCATCTTTGTCGAGAGAAATCTCTTTGGAAAATGGTTACATCAATTTTATCAACAACATTCATATCTCTTCTTCTTCTTCTACTGTCATTATTAAATACAAAACCTAGTCTAAGGCATTCATCATTTTCCATAACGAGTTATATTTCTTCGTCCTCGAGTCGAGTTTTTCATCATAATAATAAAGTTCACGTTTCTGCAAAATATAAGCTCGTTTTTATTTTAATTCAAAGCATGTTTATATATGCACGTAGTTATACATGCATAGGTATATGTGTACACGTTTGTTTTAAAGGCACGCGTATATTAGATAGCGATAAAAATCTACTTTTGCACTTGGCTAAGAGCGGAAAGAGCAAAGGACAGAAATACAGATAGAGTGAAAAAAAGGATTCTGGACAAAGTGCTGAGAGGAAACAAGTCCTTATCTTTGTTTACCGTCTCGTAGTTCGGAGCCAACTCGCTTTCCCCACTTTTTCTACAATTTTCTACGGATTGGCAAAGTTTCTGCGATCCTGATATCCTGCAGTAGTATCGAAGATCCAGTGGTGGCTTTCTCTTCGCAAGCGCAGTACATTCTTCTTCTTCGTTCTCTCTCTTTCTTCCTGTTCTGTACTCGTCGTCGTCCAGCAACATGATCTAACTTTCGTGAGATCGGGCAACAAGGGATAAACCGTGGAACATCCACTTCGCCAAAAAGATTTAGGACTGCGGCTGGGTCACGGCAAGTTGCCAGTGACCTCAGGATTGCGTAAAGCCTATGTGTATCATCAGCCTCTACCACCAACCCCTACCATCGTCATTGGCAATGAGATCGACAGACAGCAGCATTACCGAGATTGCACTTTCCTGTCTCAGGAAACGTCACTTTACCATCACCTTTCATTTCTTTCTAGCATCAATCGTAAAGAATTAGCGCTTTACGTCGAGATCCCTCGTCTCGTTTCATTCAAATTTGAATGATTTACAACCCATTTGATTTCTCGTCTCGTTGAAAGTATTATAGCTTTTACAATGGAAGAATTATGGTGAATAGCGGTTTCCCTTTCTCTCTCTAACATTACCCATATTGGTTTTACATTAAGTAAGTAACTTAATCGGCTTCTAGATTTTCAAACTAATTAAGATATCACGAATTAATCGGCAAATGGGAAATTTCTTGAAACTTGAAGGAGAAGTTCTGTCGGTGTCTCTCCCTCCCACCTCTTCTCCTTTCCTTCTGTTCTTGGTGGTGGCCATACCTATTAGTCTGTGGGTTGGATAGATTCCAGTGGTTCGACAGTCACTTAATTAACGACTTCTAACAATCCTCTTGATCATTGATAGAAGCTAACCCTCCTGAAATGACGTAGAATAATGAACGACCACTCGATACTTGGACTTTAACATTCTTTATCGGTTTCGCACTCCCCTTTAAAATGGTGCCACCTAGCGCGCCTACCACCACCACTCGCTGCTGGCTTACGATAGTAACTCGAGAATATCGCTTTCGAATAGATTTTTCTTTTCTCTCTTTTCCTCTTTATTTTCTTTGTACTTTCGAGATAGGAAAAGTCGTGAAAAGGGTTAGGCGTAAAGTTCCCCCTGTTCATTGTTCACCGTTTTCTCCGAGCTTCATTGTACTTTGAACGAACGTATATGATTTCTCAAGACCAACGACAACGTCTTTGGTCTTGATCTATCAGCTTTAGAAAAAGAAAAAGAATAAGAAAAAGAAGTAGAAGAAGGAAGGAAGGAAGGAAAATCAAGAAGATTCATGAGCGACTTGCTTTTTGGTCATCCATTCGTTTCATCGTCGAAAGAAGAAACGAAATGGAGATTATGCCGAGGATCCGAGAGGAATTCCAATGGAGAACATATCTTCTTTCTCTCACAACTCTTTTTCTATTTTCTTCATCATTCTCGAGTCGACGGAGGGTACAAGACAAATTTTTAAATCTATTGTTAGAAAAAAGTGTTTTCCATCGGATCGTCCTTCTGTGAGACGTGCGTGGGTGGTCAGTTTGCTTTCGACGTCGCAACCGTCTTTCGCAATAACGCGTTGAATCATTTTCTCGCGGACCTTTATTTTCTTCTATTTTTCTCCTCTTCATATCTTCTTTTTTTTTTTTACACCATTCTTAAGGATTTTCTTGTCTCTTTCGTTTCGCGCTACGTTTTTACCCATCAAGAAACACCCGCAGCTAGCTTCCTACCTCGAGTAAAACCTTCTTTTTTTCCTCATACTTTTTCTCTTATTTTCTCTTTTCCTTTTTTTTCTTTTTTTTTTCTTCTTCTTACACGAGCGGCAGCAAATTAATGACACTCGTTTTCCCCTCGTATGGTTAAAGAGAGAGAGATAGCGAACGAAAAGGGGAAGAAGAAAGGTACTCGCGTTTCAAAGATTTTCTCCTTCTTTCTTCTTTTGTCCACTTTTTTCGCGGCGTAAACCAAGGATACAAAACGATCTCGTCGACGTGGATAAATACTTGTTTCGTGAAAAAGGAGAGAGAGAGAGAGAGAGAGAGAGAGAGAGAGAGACAGAGAGACAGACAGACAGACAGACAGACAGACAGAGAGAAAGAGTGACAAATAAAACTGGGAAGGTAAATCATTCGTTGTTCTATCGTGCGTTATAATAATGTCGGGTGCTTTGATTCGGATATACGTGAAATTAAGTTAGAAGACGTAGTGTCCTACCTTGAGAATAGTACATTTAACTTTCCATAAAATATAATGGATTAATATTCTATATAAAACACGTGTGTACATACGCAGAACGGTCTGCAAGATACGTCAGTAAAATTTGGCAAGTCACAAGAAACGTACTACAGTTGTATTTAAATTTGCATTTACGGTCGACAATTTGAAGAAGAAATAAGATTTTCATTTATATTTTGTATTGTAAATTTGTAACAATGCTTTTACGTTTTACATGACATTTTGATTATCATTCTGGTACACGGAATACGCATCGTTCCGTTGAAAAAACTTGGGATATAGTGTATATGCATATGATGGTGTATACATATCGATGGAAGACGAGAATCCATAGTTCGCATGATTCATGCAGTGGTAGCATAACGTCAGGCGATTTCTCGATACCTCGATACTTCGAGCGAGAGCGAGAGTACAATCCGCTTGCATAATCGTCATACTCGAGATATCTTTCGTCCAAGGTATCCTATGAAACTTTCGAAGAATCGATATGTCGATGAATTCATTTCGAATTTCATTATAATACGTAATAAAAATGAAAATCATGGTAATACTTATTTATTCGTTGCAGTTACGTTGCAATTAACGATTGCCAATTCCAATTGTTCAACTCGTCTTGAATAGTTTATGATTTATATTCTTCGTAATTACATATACACGTGTATACATATTTATTAAAGTCGTTTAAATAGATGCTATCAATTTGAATAGATAAACATCTAAACGCTTCGTATTATTTTAATCCATGCAACTGCAATTCTTTGTCTACATTTATATCTCGATGAAGTATGAGTTCGATTAATGAATAAATATCGTATGGCTTATTTCCAAGGTAATTCGCGATAACGTGAAATTTGGTCAGTCGATTTGAATAAACATCTAGGTACTTAAACTTTCGAGTAATTTCGTAATTTAATATATTCGTCCATTCACTTATTTTATCGTATTTATATTCATTATGAAATCTCACGTACATACACATATATACCGTAAATTTTGGTGAAATATTTTAATGATTATTCTATTCAAAATCTTTTCAAAAGTGTATAGTTTAGAAATTAAGAAAATGTATTTAACAAATGAGAAAAAAAAAGAGAAAAATTGAAAAATGGTCGAAAGTTTGAATAGTCGAGGGGCATTGTCCGTGACATATAACGTACGTCATATAAGCAAGTGTCGGGTCAAGCCTCCTTGGAACGATTCTCAAACCTCTCACTCGTCGTCGTCCCCTTCCCAGTAGCGAGAAACTATGGCAAACTGAGAGAAATAGTGATAGATAGAAAGAGATGGAGAGAGAGAGAGAGAGAGAGAGAGAGANGAGAGAGAGAGAGAGAGAGAGAGAGAGAGAGAGAGAGAGAGAGAGAAACACATACCTGTGTTGGGATAAGTTGTCGATCAAGAGGAGTGGGGAAGAAAAGAGTGAAAGAGAGAGAAAGGTTATAATCCTGGAAATCGAGAGCGTGCAAAGTGAAAGAGAAAGAGAGAACACACCTCTCTCTCTTTCTCTCTCTTTCTCTCTCTTTCCTTTGAAGTCTCGAGAGTAGTCGAAGTAAGTATGTAAGTATGTCTTCTCGGTGAGAAACTCGTCAGTACTTCGGTGACTTCCATCTGGTAATAATACGAATCTTGGTCTCGAGAAATCTAACGCAACGCGCGCGCGTTGCTTGGCCGAGCACGTTCCATTTCGCGCGTGTTTGCAACCACCACAAAACCAAGAGGAAGAGGACAAAATTTGACACGATCAAAGAAAAGGAAACTAGAAGAGAGGTTGTTGTCTCAATTCTCAAAGAAGCTTCGCCGATTATCGTGATAAAAAAATATCAAGGTGCACGTAGCGCGAATATCAAACACATCGCGGTAATTACGTGGCACGCTTCTTCGATATTGTACGTTTAGTTATATATTATTTCTTTTCTTTTCTTTTTTTTTCTTTTCTTTTATTTCTAGTTTCGATTTCCAAAGGATTCCTTTTAATAAAGAGAAACGAGCTATCGTCATTTATCTTGCAGTTAATACTCTCCAAGTGTTCGCTTCTTCTTCTTCTTCTTCTTCTTCTTCTTCTCCTTTTCTCGTATTTACATTAGAAAAGGTTTCAAAGCTTCTCGTCTCTTATCGTTCGAGACGATCGTAAATTCAGTAAAACGCGACATTCGTTGTTCTCTCTCGTTGAACGGTGATCGATGAAGGTGCCGATGGTGGTGGTGGTGTTGGTGGTGGTGTGGTAGCAGTGGTTGTGGTGCTGGTGATGGTGTTGATCGTAGAGGGATACAGACACGAAATATGGTGAAAAAGCTTAAGAAAGATAGATAAAGAGAGAAATTGCATAAAAGTCTTTTTAAAGCGGCCATTTTACGATAAGAAAGTGGAATTAGCGCGAATGGAAATTCGCAAACCTCGAGTGTGGTTTGGCCCGGTGTGTGTGCGTAGCAATAAAGCGTAGGTGTGTGGGATTTAATCCGACGTGCAAATATACTGGCCTCGCCATGTTATGTTACGCGAAACGCTCGACGGACTAATCGGGAGGAAATAATTTGTTTGGACAAACCGGTGTTACGTTGGTTCTGATTGGTCCTAGGTGATCGATCGATCTCTCTCCTCGTTTGTGCTATGTGTACAGGAATATTAGGTGTACTCTACTAGTACCTATCTACCGATTAACGCGCATCGCTAATCGCTCGACCATTATTATCCCCATTTCGAATAAATTCTATTCTAAATTTGCTTCTGTTCTTTTAAAATGAGTTTAGTTTCTTCGTATAATAGCCTTCGACCGTTCGCATACTTATTTTACTTTCCTATCGTTTTTCATTGGACGCCAAAGAAATACGAGAACGTGATTCTAGTTTCTAATGTATTGTTTACTTTGTAAGCTACGCAATAAACCTATATTCTTTCTGCTTCAAATAATTCGTCCATTTGTTTTATAAGAACATGATCGTTTGAGAAAATGGAATAGAAAATCTAATGCAAATTTATTTTTCGTTAATCCGACAGGAAATGCAATTTCACCGATAGAGTTAGTTTCCTATATATTGTCTCTACTCGTACAATAAACCTACGATTATTATTATCATTATTATTACTATCATAATTGTTTCCGCATTAACGAAATTGATCGATCGAGTTGCAATTTACGGAGATTATTAGTTTTCCATGTTCAAAGTTCGTATAGTAGTAGTTGGAGTGTCGTTAGTGTCCTTCGAAACGTAGCATCACGAATAAAACAAGTTTGGAATTCCAATGATTTATATGTTTAATTAGATCGAGATTAACTTAGGAGAGAAAACAATAAAAAATCGGTAGGTTTGCTTTCAATAGCATTCATTGTTTGGAAGCAGGAAAATGAACAGAATCGCAGAATGAGAAAGTAAGATTATTAGGAGAAAGGATGGGGATGAGTGGGTGGATAAGAGGGTGGTGGACGAGAGGAAAGCATCCCCGATTAGCGTGCGGCTGGACAATCGAGTAGATCGCCTAGCAATACCGCGACCTATCGATCGACGAACAAACGAATTTATCGAACATTTGCTTGCTAATTCACCTATGCAGCATGCCGCATAATCCAGTTACGTTGTCGAAACCACAGGAATGCGCGGATAGGCACCTGCTCTCGCTTCGAGACCTCGCTTTAGTAGTCGAACCCTTCTCTGGTTGTATTGCCGTCGCGTCTATGCGTGCACACTGTAATATGTTTGCGATGCGTCTCGTCTAGCGTATTTAAATGATTCAAGAGAAAAATGACAAGTAAAATAAACTTCCCTCTTGATATTATATTTATCTCGTCATTTTTAATTATTATAATTAGCAATGCGCATATATATATATAATGTAAACGTACGTATATATACATATAGGATATGTTTATACTTGTAGCCAGGGAATAAGCATTACCGGCAAGCTGCATAATATATTTAGTACGGTCCACGACGAGTAATACGTAATGCACGTTATAATACCATGTATAATGTATAACTTGCATAGTATATAACGCGTCGTCCTACCGTAGGAGATAGAAAATGTCATTAATCCCTTGCACTCTAATTTCTTTTTTTCCCTAATCCGTCAACGCACACTTTCCTATCAAAAAAATAATGTGTAACACGTTGAAGTTTTAACGGAAGATAGATCGTGTCGTGGTAGTAATACGTTAATACATAAACTATATGAATCAAATCGAATGCATCTCGATGCATCTCTTATGGAAGAGAGAATTTGTTGATAACGAGCATTTGCAGCCCGAATATTTGCCTGGCAATTTGCTTAAGTACGAAATGCGTGAACCTCCTCCTGCATGCATCTCGTCGTTAACGTTATCGGCTGTTGTGCGGCGTCGTAACTGCGCGAATGCTGAATCGCACACAAGGCCATTATCGCGACGAGAGCGAATCACGGTCTATTCGCGTTTCTAACTCGTTTACGAAACTCCATTCTAATTTCTAATCACGCTTTTCCTTCGATATATTCTAGTTCTATTTGTTTCTCAGCAGCTTCGGAAATGACTTCTTTTATTATTAGACGATTCTCAACGAGGTCATTTTCATTTTCATTTGGTTTCATTTCATTTCATTGTAATCTTGCTCGCGTAATCTAACAAGATTCCTATTGTTTCAATTTAATAACCTAACTAGCGTGTAAATTACAACACCGTCTTATTGCACATTTTCATTAGAACGACATTATTTTAATATTCGAAGAAAACGAAATTACGTCATTGATTATAGTGAGAAATAAGAGAAAGGGAGAGAGAGTCCAATAGTAATTTGGACATAACTCGTAGGTGCATATCTGTCGGGTCACGTAGATCGGTGGAAATATAATTGCAAGAACGGTAATGTTTTCTTTCTCTATTGGTTAACCCGTTATTAATCGTAACGTTTGAACCTTTCATTTCCGGAAACCTCGGTGTGGTATTTTCTCAAACCTACTTACAACTTTCTTTCCTCCCTTTTTCCCAATCGAACATCAAACTACCCGCTATACTGTATATCTGTCTTCGAAAGAAAAAAGGATTATTTCGTTCGAAGCGAGTATCACGCTTTAGGTCAACAACTTTCGAAAAACCACGAGAGGAGAAGAAGAAGAAGTTTTTCGACCAAACACTTTGCCGGCTACTTTGAAAAACTTTGTTTTTCAATTTCAAACTTTCTCGCTTATCTCGTTACAAAATAACCTAATATTTCTGATGAATTTAGTCGAAACATCGTCTACATGCTACATTAAGATTGCGCTCGTTATTTTCATTTTTGTTCAGTGTTTTTTTTTTTCGCCCAACTATATTTTTATGTTTCCGTTTATTCAATTGGAAATAATTCAAATAATTGACAATTATTTTTTTATCAATTTTCCTTGTAATTTTTACATGGTAATAAAATTTGTTTAATTTTCGTTGCTTCGAAAAAGACTGATGAAAAAAGTACACGTGTTCTAGGGCGCGTTTAAATGTGATTTAAAAAAAAATGTATTTAGAGTTCAAACGAAATGTGCGCTCGTCAAATGGAGAATAAAAAGCACTGCTTTAATATACACATTTGACAAAAAGTATATATATATATATATATATATATATATATATATATATATATAT
>NW_015149010.1:295899-321044 GCF_001465965.1 Polistes dominula | reverse complement strand
ATATATATATATATATATATATATTTTAAATGCTTATAAATGGTGATATAAATAAGTATAATAGTCGGTGGCCTTGGGGTAAGAACTTAATCGCGGGTACGTTCTGAAAATGTCTCTCTGGCACAATCCGTTAGCGAATCCTAGTCTTTCCTTTTAATGCATGACGTAAAAAAAAAAGAAAAAAGAAAAGGGGTGTGTGGGTGGTTTAAAAAGGGCTTGAAGGCTTCGATGGTTCTTTTGTTCGTAGAAAACGACGATATTATCGCCACGCTAATACCTCACATTTACTTCCTACCTTCTTTGTCGTTTCTCTCAAAACGATTCATGTCATTTTGCGAGAGTTGCATCTTCCAGCAACGAAATAAGCGCATTTCTCTTAAATATCCTTCTAAATCCTTCAAACTGGTAGAAAACACCTAGTTCTACGATCCTGACTATGATGTTTCTTCCTCATTGACGAAAATATTAATCACAACTACTTCATGAATAATATATTTGTTATTTTTCTCTTTTTCTTATTTTTATTTTCTCTCATCGATTTGATTTTGATAGAAAATGTTTACCTTATATAGGTCGACTCTGGTTCGGTTACAGCTTATTTTCTTTTTTAGTCGTGTTTAACGATATAAAATAGTAGTTTGAGGTAAACTCGTAGGTCTTCTTTTCAAGCGATTATTGACTTTTATCGATGGATCTTTAATATCGTCAATTATTTGACCAACCATTTTCAACGTGCCGTGTTCTCAAACTAATGTTTGTCAATTTTCTCTCCCTTTCTTTCTTTCTTTCTCCCTTTTTCTTTTTTTATTCTTTTATATTTTCCCGCGAGAGAAAGCTATTAGCACAATAGAACCAACGCGTTAGCGTGGTTTCGTTAAATAAAAATTTGCAACTTTTTAAATTCGACCCTTCCAGGTGCGAACGTTGTATAACTTTGTAACATTGATTGGAATAACAATAGCTTTTCGCGATACCTACTTATTTTTATCGTCTCGTAATTTTATTTTATTTCAATTTCTTGTTCCTGGCTTTTTTTTTTTCTTTGGAAGTTTCGCCATTACAAAGTTTGGTCGTTGTCGTCGTCGTAGTCGTCGTCGTCGTCGTCGTTGTCCTCGTCCTGTGCAGAAACGTCAATTATCGGCAACCGTATTGTCGCTAATTAACGCGAAAATTCTTTTTAAACGTTTTTTATTACTATATGGAGAAATTATAAAAAGGAAAAAAAAATAACATTATCGATTATAATACTTGTTATACTTATATACAGTAGTAGTAATAATAGTCGCTAGTTAATACGTACGACTAATTAAATCGAACTATTTTCTACCAAAAGTTAGTGGTGTACGTTTTCTTTAATGTACAAAATTATTTATTATTCGCAAAAATTCGATCAACGTACGTTATGCAAAGTATCTTATATTTCATATCGAATAAAATGTTAGGGACACGTTTAAAAGTACAGGAGGAACGTGATATTGGAATCGATTATATTTAACATTTTCAACAAAGTTGTAGTTCGTTCCAGCGAGAGAGAGACAGAGAAAAAAAGTGAAGTACCGGTCGGTCGGTCGGTTCGTTCGTTCGTTCGTTCGTTCGTGTAACCTCGTTAAATGTCACTCAGCTCGATGAAGAACGTTAGATTACATTTATAATATATATTCGATTAAACATCGATACCGCTTGTAAAGAAGAGAAGGAAGTGGGGAGGAAAGCATATAGAAGATCGAATTTACTTACTAGGTTGTCTGTTCGATCAAAAACATAATAGAGGTAGAAGTTAGCAAAGGGTTACAACCTGAATTCCTCGGCATAGCTTAGAATAGGTAAATCTTGGCTTCGGGTGAGTAAACAGGTGCATTCGATCAGGATATTAGCTTTCGCGAGAGATCGACAAGGTTCATTCTGAAACCGGTTTTCTTTCCAATCCCAAAGTGTCGATTAGTATACATAGGTAGTAGGTATATAGAGAGACGTCGTAGAAAGTTTATTTATCTCTTTTCTATTTGTCACGTCATAAGACTTCCGAACGATACGCACCTGCTTCCTGTCCCGTTATTTCTACCTCTCTCTCTCTACATCTCTCTGCCGATTAATTAAACAAAATGTCTTTCTCCTTTTATTCTTTTTCTTTTTTTTCTCTTTTTGAAAGTTTCCTTTACGATTTATTTTACTACGAAAAAACATTCGATTAATATTTTGCCAACTATCGGATGAGTTCATTAAAGTCTTTACGAAACATCTATGAATATTAAATTATACATTAATTATATTATTAATTATGCATAAATTATTTATTTATTTATTTATTTCCTGTAGAAATCTTAATCTAATTGTAAAATTAGTTAGATAATTAACATAATCAAGCGATTCATTTATTTGCTCGATTAAACAATCATTTATACCTGTTTATATACTTATCTACTTCACGCATGTGATTAAAACTAATAATAGTGAAAAGAAAAGGTATTCAAATGGTCGCGACTGCAGGAGTAACATACTTGTACCTCCTTACGGTATACCATCCTGGTATCGAACACCTGTTCGCGCACCTGAATCACCTGGATCGTGCCTTTATCTGCGCACGAATACCAGACGAACCTCTTTGCTTTCCTTACCGCTCTGATATAGGAGGAGACGTTTTGTTTTAACCCTTTCAAAGCTATGGCTTCCTCTTCTAACAACGTTCTAAACCGCTTGTTCTCGAACCATTAGAGAAACTCGCGACTATGCCACTTGGTTTGTCTCCATCCTAGAAACTGTGCAACCTAATTAAAGTCTAATTTCAATTACCGAGTTGAGAAAAGTCAATAGTTCGTTGAATGTTCGAATTTACACACGCGACACTCAAATTCGTTTTATTTTCATTTTTTATCGATTCATTCGATATTCATAGAAGTTAGTCATCCTTTTAAATAATCATTTGATACGTTTTATCAATGAAAGAATGATTGAAGCGATATTTTTAATAATAATAATAATAATAAGAAAGAAAAAAGACACGCGAGCAATATCTCGAAATCGATCGAACTATCGTAATCGAGGTAATTCGATCGCCTTGACCTTTCCCAAGCGCACGTATTATTTTCTAAATCGGCCTACGAGGATTCTCTTGTGAATATTTATGAGATTCGATGCCACGACGAAGGATTTATCGCATTAAAATGCGATAGAGTAATCCGAATTTGGTATGCATGCCGTATACTCTGGTTAGTGGTTCCTCTCGAAGGCCAACGTAATTGTTTAAATTAAGGCAAAATTTCTTTCTAACCGCGTAACGAAACGCCGAGTCGTCCTTTGTTCCCTTTTGTTCGTTTGCCAGAGCCATCTTAATAATCCTGCACGTAATTACGCATAATATTTGAAAAGGGAGACAAGGGCCAGCGCAATGGGAAATTATTCAAAACGTCTACCAACGCTGGGAATAACCCAGCGAGCGTAATTAGCATAACTATGATATAAATGTGAAATTACGCGGGTTGCCACGAATGACCCTGACACTGTATCGCGTTATACAGTATATACTCTCTCTCTCTCTCTCTTTCTCAATTGTGATTAAAAGCTAACTAAATGCAACACCTCTAACTATCCATCGCTTTGGAAAATTCTGTCAACGAGATAATGTTGGGCGATCGATCGATTTGATATCGTAAAAGTAACGATCGATCTTCCCTTCTCGGTTGTTATCATCTAATGTAAGCCGATGACGAGTCTAATGCCACGAGAACGTCGAGTAGAAATTGCGAGGAGGAGGTGTGGTGCTAAGAGGAGGAGTGGGAGTGGGAGTGGGAGGGATGCATCGTGAATACACCTTTGCTCCGTTGGCAGGCAGGTGTACAACATCCTGCGATGTCTGCTACCCTGCTCGCCCACGCTCGTTGAATTTACCTGAAAAGGAAATCTCGGTCGAGGCTCGTGGCTCCTTTACCTGTTAGAGAGACTATCTATCTAACCGTTATCTTTGGATCCACCTCCATCTCCTGTTCGTGCTCCTCTTCGTTCGGATCTTTCTAGCGTTAAGTTTCCTTTATACCACGCTCTTACACTTTATCGCAGCTCCACCTCCTCCAAGTGCGCACGCTCGCTTCCTCCTACTATCTTATGTTCTCCCGTTAACTCGCAGTCGTGGAAATCATCTAGACGACTCGTTCGACGTCTCTCTAGCACCTAGATGTCCAGATAATCTTCTTTATAGACTTTTCCCCATATTCAACAGACAGAGAGATGTAGAAGAAAGATGCAAAGAGTTTTGACTTTTATTTGTCGTTCACCAGATGTTTCCCACTAATCTCGATCGAAACGTTTCAAACTCTTTTCCTAATTAGAACCCAAGCTACTTTTCGATGGACTTTTATACATTAAAGAATACGCGTTAACGCACGATCGGTGGTCCTTGCCACACACACACACACACACACACACACACACACACACACACACACACACGCACACGCACACGCACGTATACGTATACGTATACGTAAGAAACAACACAGCGTGTACCATCGGGCAACGTGTTTTCAGAGATTCCAGGAAGGAGGACCGACAGTAGAGTAGCGTAGGACTTGGAGTATGACCCAGGTAAATTAAGGAAAGGATCTCTTTCGATTGAAAGTGGGAGGTGTAGGCGTTGAGCCAGGTAGAAGGCTGCACCTCTGAATCCTAGGCGAACAGCAGCGAAAGGAGTGCCTTCTCTTACGAACCTGACTACAACAACAACCATGCAACACCACATTTGCGCTACAGTTGAATACTAGTTTTTGTTTGTTAGATTTTTCTTATCGCAGAGATGCATTCGTAACTCGCATAAATTCATAGAAGTTCATTGACTCGCTGAAATATTAAAGCTAGATCATCGATCGATAGATAAAGAAACGATAGCAGGAGTAGAATATTAATCATCTTGTAAATGAGATGGAATGATTAGACGAATAGATTAGATGGACATTGCTTATGGGAAATCATGCTTGTCAGATTTTACGCGTCCTCCTATCTATCCGATGGGTGTCGTTCCAACTCGCGTGTTCGACAGGAGGAGAAGGAAGAGGAGGACGCCTGCGTGATGATGAAACTGGAGGCGTACGCAGGTGCTAAAATTCGCACGTCGCGATCATCGACGTGCGCGGAGTCGCTGGTTATTGAAATCGTCCTACCAGGAGAGAATAATCATTCGGAGGATCTTTCTCAAGGATTACTCGTGCGCACCAACAACGAGAGAAAACTGTTTGACGTTGACTCGACTTACCTAGACATTTATTATTATTATGTTATTTACAATCTTACTTGACTTTTTTATCGATCGGTTCGTTTTTTCCTAGAACCTAGACATTTTCTCGATATTCTCTTTTATTCCTGTTGGACCCAGTTGAAACTACTTAAAATTCGCGAAAGTCTGTTCGATTTTGTTCTCACCTTTAATTAAGGAACAAGCTACTCGTCGAATTTCCGACACAAAGCATCGACCACTGGGAAGGAAGGAAGTAAGGAAGGAAGGAAGGAAGGAAGGAGAGAGAGAGTTCTTCTTCTTCTTCTTCTTCTTGTTAGATGTAATTTTAACTTTAGTCACTTTATATGCTGCGTCTTACACTAGCGTTTGGTATTAACGGGTTTCCGTTAATCGTCTTCGTCAATCCTGCGGTTGTTAGTTATAAGATAGTAGGAGACTAAATTAATCCCTGGTAAAGATGCACGCGGGAATTGCGATCTCTTCCTGGTAGAGAAATTCAAGCTAGACCAAACTTATCTCAAGGATGTATCGATCAGGTGGTTAATTAAGTGCCACAGGAACATCCCGAGGATCTTCTGCTTTGGCTCTTTCAAAGCTTTTCTCCTGACTCCTTACGAGTTTCCTCGCGTACACACACACACCTCGAGAGAACCAATGATTTTTCGAGTATCGACGATAAGATGAAAGGAAGTGTAATCGAAAGAAGAAGAAAAAGAAGATAGGGATAAGCCGAGCACTGTTCGGACTCGAAGCGTTGTGTCTATCAACAGGTGGCTTTTCCAACGAGTAATATTCTACGCTAAAAGATCTCTCTATCTATTCGGATTCTTTAGGAAAGTCCATTCAAGATTACACATTAAAATCCAATTCAACTTTTATAATAAAGCTACGATCGCTGATTAATATCGAGAACATTGGCAGATTTTAAATATGCAGCAAAAGATCCTTCATCTTCTTTTTCTTCTTCTTCTTCTTCATCTTCTTCATCTTCTTCTTCTTCTTCTTCTTCATCTTCTTCATCTTCTTCTTCTTCTTCTTCTTCATCTTCTTCATCTTCTTCATTTTCTTCATCTTCTTCATCTTCTTCTCTAGCATTACTCGCAAAATTGTATTATATTTATTCATCGTGCTTTCTTTATTTAAAAGAATTCATAGCTCGACGTAAAAGTTGGTAGTTTTTTCTGTCTTCGTCTTGAATTTCATTGTCCCCGCTCGGCTAACTTTTCCTTTATAAAGTGCCGTTTATTTATTCATAAGATTTTATAATTTAATTAGTCTACGCGCTCGGAGAGTGGGAGGAAAAGGTGGCCTTGGCATGACTCCTCCTCGAGCGAGAGACGATGAAACGAAATATCGGCTGCTTCATTATTTGCGTTATACGACCAATCCTCTCTCTCTCTCTCTAACTCTCTCTCTCTCTTCCTTCTTTCTCTCTAACGCAAAACCCGGTGCATATTAAAATTCTCCTATCCGGATGCTCGTAAACTTTGAAAAGATCTCCGAATTTAACGATTATTATTTCAACTCGAGCTACTGCAAATCTTACGAATAATACTTGATATCTTTATTCGAGACTATTCGAGAAATCGTAACTTGAAAAGAAAATACGTTAACTCTTGTTATCTCTCTCTCTCTCGTTCTCTTTCTCTCCCTGAATCATTCTCGAACAAGTTATTTCATTTTCTCGTTCCTAGCATAGCTAATATAAGCGGCTAAGCGAGTTCGTAGGGAGCTTCGAAGGCATCTGGTACAAATAAGGAATATAGTCTGAAAAGAACTCCCCTTGAGGGGTGAAAGGGCATTCCAGAGAGAGAGAGAGAGAGAGAGAGAGAGAGAGAGAGAGAAGGAGGAGGTGGGACAGGATATATATGAGAGGAATTGGTGAATTTGTACTTTGCTTTTATTTCTCTTTCTTTCTTTCTTTCTTCTTCCTCCTCCTCTTTTACCTCCTTTCAACAATATCTCTCGTCCCATCACATTTTTTTCCTCGCATCGAATGAAACTCGTTTTTTTTTGCGTGAGATTGCGAGAAGCGTGGAATGAACAAAAAGAAATGGGATATCAAATTTGAGTTTGTTCTTGTCAAAATCGAAATAGTCCATTTGTTATTGGAATTAGAAAGAATGCGAATGCAAATGTTGAAAAGTAAGTAAGTAAGTAAGTAAGTAAGTAAGTAAGTAAGTAAGTAAGTAAGTATTGTTTAAAGTAGGGGAAAACGATAGGAAAGAAATCACGGTGAGGAAGAAAAATGTTTCGAAACGACGACGACGACGACGACGATGATAAGAGCGAGGAAGGAAAATTAAGAGTGGAAACACTCGGGAGAGAGAACCTAGAAAAGAACCTAGAAAAGAACCGAGAAGAGTCGGTGAGCGCACCGACAGAGTCTTGTACCATTCAAGAGTTTCGTCTTGGTACTCTCTTACGGAAAGGATGGGTTCAACTTTCATCTCGGCCCTTTCCTCATTTTTCTTTCTCTACGTTTTTCTCTCTTTTTATTTTAAATTCCATCTCGGAAAACGCGAAAAGGAAGAAGCAGCAGCAGCAGACAGTAGTGGACGCAGCATCGTTAATATCTCTTAATATCATCTTTCGGTGAAAAATTGGTACAAGTCTCGAACGATTTTAGTTTTGAAGATTACATTTTTGGCAATGAATGATATTTATGATCAATCGGTAAGGAGATAACTAAGGAAGTTTTAACGAACTACTATAATTCCGTATGTCGGTGAAAGACGGGAGAGAGAAAGAGAGAGAGAGAGAGAGAGAGAAAAGAGAGTGAGTAACATTGATTCTCGGTTTAATCTTTAGAGAGCTACTTAGCGAGGAAGTTGGGTTCCATTGGGTACTTTCGAGTGTAAGCTTTTCCTTACTTTACTTTGAATCCTTGTGACAAAGAGCCCTAATTATCGACCTTACTTACATACATAGATACACACGGGCCAAGTTTCGATGGGGAAAATTCCTCCGACAAATCTTTTTCTAGTTTCTAACTCTTTAACCATATCCAAGAGAAATGTTTCATAAGGTAAGAGAAAGAAAAGGAAGTGAAAAAGTATTCGATAAGGGAAAACGTAAAAAAATTCCTTTTTATTTTTTCTTTCTTTTTTTTTCATGTCTCATGGGAAGAAAGAAAGAAAGAAAGAGATGATGGTAGGTGCTCGGTGACGCTTTAAATTTTAATTGCACTCGCTTATTCTCCGAGTTATTCGAAAGAAGCAAGCACGAGGAAGAACCATGGTGGTATTCTACGTTGAAGTAAGAAGAAGAGAAGACCCAGGGAATATATTTTCAAGCGACTGAGCGTGAAACGAGCTTCGGCCAAGTTCCTTTACCTTTCCTTCTTCCTCTTCCGCGAAGGTTATAGGTGTGGAGAGTGATCGATAGAGGTTCGAGAGAGGTTCGAGAGTGGTTCGAGAGAGAAAGCCAAAGGCGCGAGAATAAAGCAAGTAATAGTAGTAGTAAGAACAGTGCCTAGACGGATACACGTTCGCCAAGGTATACGAGAGGATCTCTTGGGAGATGATCCTTCTCAAGGACGATACTCGGACGATATTTATCCTCTGGAGAAAATGGGGACATTTACGTTACGCTTGTCTAGAAATTTTCTTCTTCTTCCTCTTCTTCTACGAGAGAGAGAGGACCCTTTCCCGCTTCAGAAAGAAGGATAAGCTTGTCGTCTCTCGAAGAAGATCTTGCGAGAAAGAGAGAAAAAGTAAAAGGAGATGCCCATTGGTTCGTTCGTTCCTTCCTTCCAACCTTCCTAGTTGAACAGCACGCGTTTCTCTCGTGAAATAAACGCGAAGGGATTTTTCCAAAAATACAACCAAATTATCCGCGAAGGATTCCCTTTCTTAAGATCTCTCGGGTCAACCTTGAAAAATATGATTCGGCTTTCACGAATCTCGGGGATTTTCCGCGAATGACATTTCTCGTATCTCTCTTCTCTCTAGAATATAATACTTTTCATTCTTTTGCTCATTCAACGATTGCCAAAGATATCGTATTTTTTTTTGTTCTTTTTATTTCTCAAAGGAAAATTCGAAAATAATATCGTTGATTAAAGTTTACCCTTTTCTAACGACTATTAGATAAGTGAAGAGAAAAATTGGGGAAACGTCTTTCCTTGAAAAACGCAAAGCTAACTTTATGCGTTAACACGCATCCGATCCTATTGTTCTACTTTGAAATAGAATAATGTTATATCCGGTAAACCTTAAATACCTTTGGCTGCTTGAAAAACGTACATTTATTCATAGTAAGAGATCAAACGAATACGATTACGATGAAATGCTCTCCCTTTCTCTCTTTGGTAAATTTTCGAGCATCGCTAGTAGTAGTTGTTTGTCTTAACTTTACGGAATTCGGGCAAATATTTCATTTTCACGAAATTCATTTCGTCGCCGCGCTTTTAGTCATTCCCCTTTTTCCACCCTCTTTCTCTATCGTTTCGGATAGTAGGAAAATTGTTACAAGAGGATCTTCTATCCTAGCTAATTGTAAAACGAGTTTCTGCACGAAATATGAAATACCAACCCCCTTTTTCGCGTACCTCACGTAACCTCACGAATCTTATTCGTGAAATTTAACCGACCGAACAAAGTGGAAAATAGATCTTACGAATAAGAGAGAGAGAGAGAGAGAGAGAGAAGAGTGAAAAGAGAAGAAATGGTAAAAGGGTTAATTCATGGGGTCAGATTGCGGTTTGCGCCACGCTTGTTTCCTAAATCCCACGATACGATTCCAAAGGGATCAAACAGATTCGTTTTCTCTCTTTCTTTCTCTCTCTGACTCTGTCTCTCTTGGAAAACGTGCGACGGACACACCGGACTCTCTCGTAATGTATGTATGTGGAGCGCGCGGTTTGTTAAATCGAGTCAAATCGGCGAATTCTCTCGCAATCCGGAATGGGAATTTACTCATCCGACCGTTGCTACATATATATATAAAACTATCTATTCCCATACGTATGCACGTTGCTACGTAACTTCGTTTTATTTCCCTTTTTTTATTTTCCTTTTTTTTATTTTTATCAGCGAATCAGGATAGGTTTGACAGTTTGAAAACGAGCGTTTCATACAGACATTTCTACACGCGAAGAATTTACGTAAACGAACGACGATTTTATGTACTAAATTAAAAAAAAAAAAAAAAAGAAAGGAACAATTATCGTACAAAGATAATTCAAAGTATCTGCGTTAGATGAAAAACGTGATGAAAATTTGAACAATACTCGCGATAGTTGTATCTTAACGCATGTAAAAGTCTCAAGTGAATTTGTTGCTTGTGTGTGTTTGTCGAAGGTGGCGTGAGAGGTAGGTAGAGCTTTTGAAGCTTCTTTTAAAGAAGAACCCGTCGTTTCTTCGACTCTCGAGTTAGTATCTCTTCTTTCTTTCGTGGCATTTTCGCGGCAAAGCGCCGCGTGCTTTCGCATGCCAGCTTATGCGAGCATCATTCAAACCTTACCACCAGTTTCCATGGATATTATCTGTGGCTAAACCCAAGGAAAGTTTGTTCTCTCTCTCTCTCTCTCTCTCACTCTCTCTCTCTGTCTTTCGTTCGCGCGTTGCAACGGCAGCAACGCTTTATCCGTGAAATTAATGAGACTTTGCTTGTAGTAAGCTTTCTCTCTTTCTCTCTCTCCCACGTTGTACGCTGCAAACTTTAGCTAAGTTTTATAAACGATCGAGTGGTATCTTAACGAGAGAAAGAGAGACCATGGATACATACGAGTTCGTTCTAAAATAATACGCGAAAAGTAAGGTATATTATCGAAGCAAATGATCTAGTTTAATGATACGTATCCAACGTAAAAGGATAAAACGCGCGCGCGCGCGCGCGAATGGACCTTTATACAAAACTGCGTGTAAGTAGTATTCTATAAAATAAAAGACAGACAGTCCTCTCGAAGTTTCAAAGTTTCTTAAATGTGTGTACGTCAGCGGATGATAAGAGTTTAGAGTATAGAAGGTTTTACTTTTGTAAACGGCAAACTACCATAATTTCCAATGTAAACTGTATCTAATCGAGTTTAGTTGGAGAAACTATTTGGGAAAGAGAGAAAGAGAAAAGCTATTGCGATGCAAAATAGATAGTAGTCGATTAGTTCAACTATCCCATTACCACTAGCTACAGCAACTTACCCTACCCTACCCTACCCTAGTTAGACGGGAAAACCTCTTTAGTTTCCTTTTCTCGAAGTTTCCTCCGGACGATTTGTAAAATTTCTCTTTGTTCTCGTTTTGTAGCTAATTCGTTTTTGCGAATAGGTCTGACAGCTGTCGCGAAGAATAAACGTGAACTAGACGATACGTATTCGTGACTACGCAGAGAGGTAGGGTGCTGCTGGGTGGTGGTAGAATAATCGAGGTCAATAATCGACGAGTTCTCGTCGACAGGGGTTCCTCTCTCTCTCTCTCTCTCTCTCTCTCTGATTTCTGACAGCGTCAGAGCTCGGCTTTAACGCTCGACAAGTTGTCAATGACGTGAAGGCCATTATAACGATCGATTACTATGGAGGAGCTTGATGATTGCTAGGCTGCTCGCGTATGGCCTGCTAATACCAACGACCGTTCACGCGAATTCGATCAGAGGTCGAGTGAGAGAGAGAGAGAACAGATACTACCCTCCGAACGCAGAGGATTTCGAGGGATGGACGGAATGCTCCACCCTATGTTCAAACGTCCCGACTATTTTACGACAATATTACAAAGAGTAGTATTACGTACCAACGATAAAATTTTTTTTTTTTATAATAGGGATTGCTTTTCGTTTATTATTTGAAATACTAAAAAAAGTCGTTTGTAAAGCAGCCAAGAAATAAAAGTTACAGATCAGAATAATTCTAAGAGTCTTCTTTACTTTTCTGTTACAGCCCAACCTATTACAATGGACTGTTCCTGGTTCGCAGTGTACCTGACTCTAGGTTGTCTCGTTGCCGGAGTACTACCACAGTATAGAGAGAAAAATACCAGTAAGTACAACGAAACTTCTAACTAAACTGCAACGGCAGACATCAATTACCGATGTATATCACTTTTCGTAAAGTCACAAATTAAATTTATTTATTAAGCTCCTACTCTTTTTTTTCTATTTCTCTTGAAATTTGATACAAGAAGAAATTTCATTTGAAGTTAAAGTCGTGTTTAAAAAGCGCAAAGAAAATAGGAAAATAATGGATAGATAGGTGGATCTTTGGCAAATGCTTTTCCACGGTGTAACGCGCGCGTCGTAAGATGTCTCGAAAGTACCTTTACGTTATACTTGCACACCGTGAACGGGGAAGATGAATATAATAGGTAATCTCCTTTTTGCGAAAAACGGTGATTAAAGTACAATACACGTTTGTTATTTTTTTTTTCTACTTTATAATTTTAATTTGATTTTTTTTCTCTCGCTAGAAATTTATAGAAAATTTTCTCCACCATTTTCCGATGAAGATTGAAGGTTTATTAAGACGTTCAACGCACTAACTCGCTGAATATTATATCTTTCAATATCGCGCAAAATTCCTTATACACCTTACAACGTTCCTCGACATACTTAATTATAGGTGTATAATAGCAAATAAGATCTTACGACAGGTAAAATACAAGGTATAGAGACGCATTGAAAATATAAGATAACGTCGTAGAATGTTATACTAACTTTCTTATCTTATTTGTTTGAAGAATTTTGTTCGAGTGATCGGTCTTACGTGAAATACGAACCTCAACGGGATGGCTCTTTTCAAGCGATCATCAAAGGATCGTATGACTTTATAGAGGGTAGGTGGTACGCGATCGGCAAACCGATATGGAGGGTCGTCTCTCCAATTCGCCTATAGAGAAAGGGAGAAGAAAAAAAAGAAAAAGGTGCGAAACGTAGCAACTAGCGGGAAATCGTTTCCGCCAGGGAATTAGATCCAAGTGGGAAAAAGAGACAAAAGGGAGGAAGATCGTTTGATTTTCGCGGTCACGTAGCTGTCATCTCCCGTGCGAGCCAGCTCCCATAAAGGAGTTGCATTTTCTCTTCCTCCTTGTCGGGTCGTCTTGTCATAAACGGTCCCATTTTCCGTAGCCTCACCTAAATTGGATGAGTTTGCACGAAATTAGCTCGGAATTCGATGGCTCCCCGAAGACAATTAAAACAGAATCAAAGTCATTGCAAATTTTCCTATTTTCTTTCTAATTACACCTGACTTCGTAACTTTAAATATGCAACTGCAAAAGCAACAACAAAAAGCAACCCTTACGAAATTTTCATCTCGAGCATTTATTCGACAAAATAAATAGAAGCTTACTTCGATAATGGAGGTAATGAAAGTGTTCTCGCGAAAATTCTCACAATTAGGGCTAATAAAAAGGAATCGTTTTGTTGGCAGAACTCGCACGGTGGTAAAACGTATCGATGGGAAAAGGTAGCATCTGCCGTTCGTCATGCAACTTTCGCTTCGTACACCGTTTTAATTGCTAATTATCCCGCATATTTAACGCGAATGTCGGGGAACAATTGGCCGATCAACCTATTTCTCTCTTTCTCGGTGTGTCCTCTTTACAAATTCGCTGGACAAACGAATCGCGATCATTACCGGAGCATCGCTAGATCCACATCCTGATTGTAATTTTATCACCAGCATTCTCATTCATTTGATACCCCTATTCCTCCACCCCCTGCTCCCTATTTTGTAACTAGTAACGAATCGTCCATTATTATTTTATTTCGTCCATTCGTTTTTGCGATCGACCATTTCATTTTTTGCTAGCCCTTTTCCTTTTCGTTAAAACTACGAAAGAAAATGTGCAACATGAAAGGGGTTGAAAGAGAAAAAAAGATAACAAATGTGGCAACAAGAGACATATTTCGCGAATCACTCTCGTGTCGTTTCGTTTCGTTTCGTATATTTCTCTCTTTCTCTCTTTCTCGCTCTCTCTCTCTCTCTCTCTCTCTCTCTCTCTCTCTCACTTTCTATGCTAATTTACTTTTTCCACGCTCGAGCTTGTAACGCCATGTCGTATTACGTTTACCGCGTAATATCGCGACTACATCTATACGTACTTTCATATTTTCATTCCCTTTTTTTTTATACGCACTGTCATATACGGGATTCATGCTGGTTTTTTTTTGTTGCTTTCATTTCTTAGCGCTCACGTAATACAACGCGTCATATTACATAGACACAAAGCTCGTGACAATTGCAACGCTCTCACTCTCTTTCATTTTCTTCTACTGCTGCATCGTCGACATTGATTCTTTCGAGCAATAACGCAGTCTTCTTTGAAATCTTACTTTTTCTGATAAGAATAGGTCGACAAAATAAATAGAAAGAGAAGATAGAGATAATTTAGAGGGATTATATCTTATCGATTTCGAAAGAGATGCCAATATTACCAATCAGCATCTTCATTATCTGATATAAATATTTTAGATAACGGAAGGAGATGGATATAACGTCGAACGGAATCGTTTGCTGGTATGTTTGATTATATGTGAAAGGAACGAAACATATATATATATATATAAATGATGGAACGAATTGAAAAACGATTCGCGATTTCGATTAAATGCGCTTGCTAGCATTGCCAAAGAGGATGAAAAGAAGAAAAATTCAGAAAAGATCTCTCGCACTCGTTAAAGGGAATTACAATAAGACGGATGAAATGGGGGGAGTGTAGAGGGTTGCTGCGTGGTATGATAACAGAAGGGAAACAGAGAGAGAGCCAATGAGAAGATCCATTTTGTCGCTTACAAACACCAGGAACAGAGCAGGATCCACGACAAGAGATTTGGATTTATTCGTGGTATGATTTACGTTACGGTGGCACGAACACGTGTGTGCTTTCTCTCTCTCTCTCTCTCTCTCTCTCTCTTTCGTTTGCTCTTTGCTGTACAGCAGTATCATCGACAAAAAAAAGAGACGAGTGCACTATTGTTTGTGCATCGAGTACGCTCTCTTTCTCTCTCTCTTTCATTCGCTTAGCGGGTCGGTCGTTGCATTGTATGCAAATATCGTACGGTACGCGGCACGGTACGTACGCGACACGGTATCGCGATTTTTTCCTCAAATGGCCCGGACGATATCGTTGCTCCGTTTTCCCTTTCAGTGTGTTTTCCCGTTCCTACATAGTAGTATCACCCTCTCCAACCGAGTTGGTATAATTAACATTATGCAAAACTTATGAGTCATTACTCATTTCCTTCTTTTCCTAACTTTTTTCTTATTTTATTTTTGGTACCTTCCTCTTCTCTTTCATATTTTTTCTTCTTTCTCCATTCTCTTCGTACATTTTCGCGTTTTCTATCCTTCCTTCCTTCCTTCCTTCCTCTCCCCTTTCGTTAACGTACTCTATGTTCAAGCAGGGTTTGAATGTATAATGTACTTGAAAAAACTACAGACGATATTATCTTTAGTTTATATCAACGGTAAAGTAAACTCAAGTCTCTATACAGGCGTATTCTAGAAAAGCATACACACACTTATAATATATTTATCATAGCATGTGCGCATTATTTTCGTGGAAAACAACGTGAATTTGAGCTTCGTTTAGAAACAGAAGTAAAATTAAACAAGAATAATTATTAATCTATTTTCAGAGACCGGGGTCGGTTCGAATTTAACGTTTCAATTTTCATAAATAAGATACGAGTTTATTTGTAATTCAATATTTTAATTCTATTCGATTATAAACAATGAAAATTGTACTCATACGTACGTATGTTGTCCTTTTTTTTACCTCAAAGAATATTTATTGTCTCATTTACTTTGGCCAAGCAAAGTTAATGCTTTCTCGTCGCGAAATAACGCGGATTAAAGTTCGACGAAATGTTCGAAAGTAGAGAAGAAAGGACCGATGTTGTAGTAGTGCCACCACCTGCCAATAGAAAAATCTTTTTCCTTCTCAGAAAATCGAATTGAAGTTTAAGTCTTCTGGGAAATTACAATAAAGTTTTGTTGCATCGTCGTCTTATGCATTATTTAAGGACACGCCTTTTTACATTTGGATCCGTGTTGCGTTTCGCAAACCGGAGATGGCCTGCTGAGAGATGGACCAGATCCTAAGTCTCCTTTTCTTTAAGCGAGACAACCGGGGAAACTACATATCTTTTTCTGGCTCCTCACATTGAGAAAAGTTTTATGCCAGAAATTTTCTTCCAATGAAAAAGATAGAAAGGAGTTACGGAGGGATGGTAAAAAGGTCAGGTCAAAGGTTCGAGCGAATTCTCGGAAGTTAGGATAATTGCAGTTAAAGCGGAACCTCTCGTTCTCCTATAAAACGATTCAGACTCGATTTCTTTATCTTCCCTAAAGTTGTTCGTGCTCATTGTCGGATCTAAAATTTTCCTTTTTTTCTTCTACTACTCTATCTCTAATTTAACCTTTTGCCGAGTGGCGATTTTATCACAAAATTTGACCTAAGTCTTTTTCTTTTGTATCAATATTTTCGTATTTCTACCTTCACCTTCTACTCGCACTACTCAAAGTTTACTTTTCTTTTTCTCGCATTTGCATTCTCTCTCTCTCTCTCTCTTTCTCGCGAAGATTTCGATATCTACCAGGGCGAAGTAGTCGCTTCCAATTACCGCGGAAAAAGCCGCCAATTACCGGACGGAATTTGTTCAGCGCGCCCGCACTCCGTTCTGGAGATCGCCCACGCTCCATCGGAAAAGACACGCACGACTTCGTTCGAACCTTTTTACTTTGCAATCTTTCTCCCTTTTTTTTTCTTTATCTTCCTATCGAAAAGTTTCGTTTACTTTCTTCTACGATTGGTTTTATCGATTCGATAAAAAATAAAAAAAGGGGATAGATAGAAGGAAAAAAGAGAGCAGTTAATATTTATTTAAGATATAATAATATTCGATAGATATCGAAAATGTTGGGAAAGTTTCGTATAAACTAAATGTCCTTTAGATGGAATTTATAAGAGACGTATAACCGGTTAGAAAGGACGAAAATCTCTGGTGCAGTTTTGTGCATAAATTCTGTCGAACGTGTCTTTACTTTATTAATGATAGAAGCAGCAATTTAATCTATAGATCGTGCAACAACTTGGCAAAATAGATGAAAATAAATATAAGGGCAAGTATCACCTTTAATCGAAACGCGATGCGATAGAGAAAATCAAAGTTTCCACGTATTTCGATAACCCAGATAGGAGATTTCGGATTTAACATTCGATATCGTGCTTCTAGAAAAAAAATAAAAGAAAAGAAAAGAAAAGAAAAAAAAGAGGCAGACAATTTTTGTTTCGTTTGGAATATCGTTCGACATTCGAATCGATGCTTACCATTCGACGTTGTAACCTCGGCCGACGTTGAAATCTATTTTTCCTCGAAATATACCGATCGTTGAAATCTATTTTTCACGAGATGAATTTTCGACGTTTCCGTTAAATCTACGAGCCTCGCAGGAATGCGCGACTTTCAAAATTGAAACAATCCGAACGGCGTTTTGAAAAAGAAGGAAAAGAAAAACATTCCAAATCCTAGTACATTCTTTGTACGTGTGTGCGTGGCATCTCCGATGAAAACGAATTTACGGTGTCCTACCTCGAAATAATCGACAAGAATTTAACTATGTTTTTCTAACTTTTACCTTTTTCATTTTATAAAATAACGAGAAAAATCTCATCCAACGAACGCGAGAGTAAATTTTTGTTGATCTGATGTTTTCTCTTTTCTTTGTTCTCATTCGTAAGATAGTAGTACACATACTTCCGAAGGAAGGTTTTTTCTTTTTATTCGATCGGACATTCTTGTGGAAAGCGTGCGCAAGATGCGAACCGAGAAAGGTGGAACGCTGGAAAATATTGCGAACCAGCTTTATCGTGTTTCTTTTCTCTCTCTCTCCTGTTATACACTTCAAAAGACGAGAATACGAGGACTAAAACGATGAGCAGAAGAAGAGTTGAAAGGAAGACCAATTTTGTCGTAAACGACGAGGGAGGAGATACGCGTGTCCTTCGTTTTTCTACAGTTAAAGAGAGAGAGAAGAGAGAGAAAGAGAGAGTATGATACTGCTTTTTATACCTTTGGAAAATTAAAAAGCTGTCGAACGATCTGGCGAAATTTAGATAGAATATTATATATATAGAAATTTCCGGCATATGGATATTACTCTCCCGCCTCTGTCAAGAACATCCGATTGAATACGTAACATCGATACTTAAATATTTAAACGTTCCATTAACGTATCAGTCATTTCATCGCAATTGCTTATTGCTCGGAATTATTAACGCTCGATATCGCGTCATCCGCTTTTATTCCTTTTAACTTTTTTTTTATTTTTTTTTTTTATTTTTATCTTCT
This sequence comes from Polistes dominula, assembly GCF_001465965.1. The sequence continues at coordinate 302,533 of NW_015149010.1, read as the reverse complement.
CTCTGTCTCGTTTGTAACGAACATTGTAAATCCGATTAAAAAATTGTCAAATAATTACAGGGGCAAATTCGTGTGTGTCGATCACGACTAACACAATATATAAAACAGAAAATAGTAGGATATGGTTTGGGACAATATTAAAACTTGTATTCGCGTTAGAAATTGTGCGCTAATTAAATCCGAATGTCGGTCAGTCGATTTCTCTCTCTCTTTCTCTCTCTCGTTGTCTGTTCCCCTCTATTTGGCTAATTCGTATGTCGGCCGCAGGCAGAAGCATTAATGGGACTGTCACTTTGCGTTAGACATTCGATGCCAAATCGGTGAGTCCCACGACTTCCATTTAACGAAGCTTAACGTACTACATGAAAGGAAAAGTTGTTTAGAGGACGATGACGTGTCGTAATAGTTTTAAAACGAGGACGCACTCGTCTTTCTTCATCTTCTCTCTACTTTAATAGTACTAACCTATGCGATTTTATCCGTGCTTCCAAACGAACAGGAATCGATCGAATCAACCAACGAACGATTTAACCGATAAAAAAGCTTTCCTCGATAGCTGCTGAATTTATCTAAAAGCTAGCTACTATTCTTTCCCTCTTCGATTAGTCGGAGACAAGAAAAGTCCCAGCGGAAGTCCACTGCGACTGAAGATAATTTGTTTGAGGCGTCGTCGTCGTCGTCCACTACCTATTTTCTTTCTTTCTTTTTTCTTTCTTTCTTTCATTCTTCCTTTCTATCGGCGAGCGGGAAAAGAATTCTACGAGAAAAACTTGAACGAGACAGGGACGCTTAATTTTCTAACGTTTCACAAACGGACGGATGGACGGGAGCTACACTTTTTGTCCAATTGCGAGAAGGATAGCCTATAATAATAGCAAAGTCTACTACTTTTGTTTTATTTGAAATCTCTTTTACGATACTTTTCATACCATCCTTGTTATAACCATTCGAGTTCTATCCAACGAGGTAATAAACGCTACCGAAAATAAAGCAACCCCCGTTAAATTTCAGTGGCAACGAGGAAAACGTGCCTAAGGCAACTTTTCTTTCTCTTTTTTCTTTTTTCTTTTTTTCTCTTTTTTTCTCCCCTATGTTTACTATTACTTAAGGCACTTTTCCTTCGGACATCATCGGTATCGCGCGTGCGCGTACCACCCGTGAACGTTTACTTAGGATTCTCTTTGCAATTTACACTCGACAAACATCAAACAATTCCGCGCGAATACACCTCCGCGGAAGAATCTTGAAAAGTAGGCAAGCGCTGTTGATAAACTTTCATTTATCTATCGAGTATCATCCGTCTACTGATTTTCTATTAATTGACAGGAGCCGTAGGCACACCTAGTCCTCCTCGTCGTCGTCGTCGAATTTAGCATTCTCAAAGCCGGATGTTAGGATAGAAAAAGTTTTTTTTATTTGATTTCTTAACAAATCGGCGCGAGTTTAGCCGACTTTTAACGAGCTTTCCTCGCACTGACATATCTCCATCGAAATCTTTCGGTAAGCGGCACGTAACTTGGACTCCCGCTGGCTTTACCCTTCTCGTAGATGAGATTATCGGAAGCTTTTCGATGGATCCATCCTAAAAGTTCAGTTTTATGACGCGCGTCGCCTACAACACCTCGATAAATTCGTCTTTTTCGCAAGGGACAACTTTTGGCAGCTCGTATGGTGTATGCTCGTTCGGTTTGAGTAGCAACATCTTTCGATTCTTTTTCTTCATCTTCCATCTCCTCCGTCAAATTACTTTAATAGTAATAATAATAGTAATAATAATAATAATAATAATAATAATAATAATAATAATAATAATAATAATAATAATAATAATAATAATAATAANTAATAATAATAATAATAATAATAATAATAATAATAATAATAATAATAATAATAATAATAATAACGATCTTTTAAGGATTAGTCGAGAAGAAGGACAAAAAAGAAAGAAAAAAGTAAAAGCTGTACAGCCCTCGTTAACGCTCGTCCTTTGTCTACTTACTTTTCCTCTTCGTTAATTTTTCTTTCCTCGGCAAACGTCCAAGGTAACTCAACGTTCTTGTCTTTTTCCATCCGATTCTTCGTTAGATTTTTTTCTTCCACTTTGTCATACTTTGAAATTTTCGACGGATTTGTTTTATCTTCCTTTTTCTCCCTGTAATTCGTATCATCTTTTACTACACAGATATCGTTTGACGTCATTTATATATATATATAGCAATTTGTAACTTTTAGATATACTCGTTGAGTAGAAGAAACGTCCGTTTGTTCATTTTCCTTCCAACGACGTCAGTCGTATCCGAATGAACTTTCCTCAAAAGCTTTCTCTCCCTCTCCTCGTATCTTTTCACTTCCGCCGCTATCATTGATCGAATAAGCCCGTACAACTTTTCTTCCTCTCTTCCACAGTATTTGACCACCCTAAACAATTTATTCTTACTTCCTGCAGTCCTTTATTTCTCATGAACTTACGGTTACCCTGACAAAATCTGTCCAACTTCTTCCTTCCTTTCTTTTTCCTCGAGTTTTTTTTTCAAATTTATTTCGATAAGATCGGTCATTTCTGCTGCACCATTCTCCTTTTTCTTTGTAATTTTTTCTTCGAAAACAATGGGAAAGAAATCTTGTGGTCCAACTGCATCATCATCATCGTCGTCATCGTCATCATCCATTGTCATTGAATTAGTTAATACGATCCGTTGTTCCTGGTCGTCTTCCATATCCTTCAAAGACATTTCACGCTTCAATTGTTCTACTATAAGGTCCAAACTCATCTTAGCTTGGACGCTGGCGCTGTCCATCGAGTTAGTTGACGAAACTTTGTCCTTACTCGGATCGATTTGATGGACTCCTCCGTTAGTTTCGGTTTCTTGCGTTCTGAAATGACGGAAATAACGAGAAACGCCTACTCATTTTGATTACCCGTGTTTTCGATCGAACGAGAACAAGCCCATATGTTCCATGTGTTTTTGACGGTTAGGAGTGGTCGATTCGTAATCAGAAGCAATCGCTTTTGCGCGTTCATTAAATCGAATGAAATTTAATTGCAAACCCGGTACTTGAACTAAAATCGATGTACTCGATTGAGCTCTCTCTCTCTCTCTCCCCCTCTTGTCGTTAATAATAACGTGATACGAATGCGAAGAGAATTTTGACGATATCACAAATCTGGCATCATCATCGATTAACAAAACGAACGTACTTGCTTTTTCGAGGACACGTCGATCCCATGGTTGTTAGTCCTCCTCTCTAATTCATCCAAATTCCTTACAAATCCAACAATATTTTCATAGGATAAAAGGGTTAATAATTTGCCAAAAATATCCAAGAAAGATCAACGGTGTCAGGATTGATAGATCAAAAGTTCTCATTCCTCTCATGATACCAAGAATTTTTATCTATCTTTACAACATTACGAAAAAATATTTGTCTTTTTTCAGGTTAACCAAATCGCGTTTTTTTTTTGTCTTTTGTTTATCGATATTTTTCATTAGACGTGCGATTTGCTCGTATTAATTTAAATAGTTGATTAAGTCAGAGCGAAGGTAACGCATTGGTCCAGTAGCTTTTTGCCTGATTAAGAGGAACGTTTGAAACGTACAGAGACTAGAAAATACATCATCCGCTTTTGTTCAATTTTTCGGTACGCGTTTCTCTACGTCGCGTCATATTTATTGCTTCTTTCTACGTGTGTGTGTGTGTGTGTGTGTGTGTGTGTGTGTGTGTGTGTGTGCACTCGGGTCAAGTACTCGTTGCGAGAGAGCGAGAGCCTGTTCAAATAAAGTTTCTCTGTTATTTATCCAATGTGTATATGCATGTACTGTTACCCGGATCATACTTTTCGCGTTAAATCGCGATCTACTAACTGGTCTATCGATCGAGTCTTAAATCGAGAGGAAAATTCAAGAAATGGATGAACTACGAACGCCTACTATTATGATTAAAATGATTGAAAACATTTACGTTAAATGTCGAGCGTGATGCAAGAGAATCGCGAAAAAATGTAACGCGTCGTAAAAACATTTGATTTTCAATTTGATCCATGTTTATTCGAATCGATTCATCCGACCGAAAGTTATATCACCGGTGGAGTAAGAGTCAATGAAAATACAAAAGCTCGGGGTAATTTTTAAACGTGCATATAAAGCCCCGAGGGTTCCACTGTATATTTTTTAAAAATATTTTTCTTCTCTTTTTATTACCAGTATTCATAAATTCACCTCGACCGCGTGCACCTCCTGGCTTTCTCTTTCCTTTTACTTTTTTTTTTTTTTTTGTTATTTTTTCTCTTTTTAACAAATAAATCAGAATATAATAGCGGAAAGAGAAAGGGTGGAAGAGTAGTTACGTTTTATCTTTTACAGTGATTCGGTCGGGCGGAAGGGGGATAGAACAAAAACTAATTTTGTTCGGCAACGAAAACGGGAGAGAAAAATCCAATTGATCCGCTACGTTTTCCTTTAATTTATTTGGATAATGCATTAGAACACGTCCTCTCAATCGGCGAGAATTCGAACACGCATCTAACGTTAATTCAATGCTGCAATAGAAATTCGAGTACCGTCGTTAAGGATCTTCTATTAAACTTGACCTTTTGACGAGCTTTCATTTCTTTCCCAATCGTAAATCGTATTGGCATTCGTTCGATATCTCTCGAAAAATCCTCTTCTACTCTTTCGTTTATTTTTCTCTCGATATTGTTGGAGAAATTTCTTTTTACGATTCTTTTCGAATGGAATTTACTTCTTACGTATTCAATCTCGTCATGCGAGTGAATTTCTTTCATATAAAATGTCTTCTCTTTCTTTCGCGTTTGCTTTTGACCTTTCCACGTTGAATTCCCTTTTTTTCTCGGAAGGCGAGGAGAAAAGAAAGAAAATGTATCAATACCTTCTCCCCCCCCCCATTGTATTCGTGGACGCGCGTGGCAGAAAAAATAATAAAAAGGAAGGCATGAGAAGAAGGGACCGAACGAAAGGCAAACGAAGACAGAAAGAGGAGAGCTGAAAAGGAAAATGACGAGGAACGTGTCTCTCTTTCTGTCTTCCAGGCACGGCCGAAAACGACGCGGTTCAAGCCCTCCTGGCCAGATACCTTCAGAAACGTCTCCAAGGTACTCAACTGTCGACCCTGCCGCCACCAGCCGTCATCTTCAACTCTCGTCATCGGGCCAAAGTTCGTCAGGCCGGTGCTCATCAGAAAACCTCCAACACTGCTGGATTAACTCGTTACAAGGATACTAGGAAGAACAACAAAGAGGACTACGTGGACGATGATTACGTGGACGATCTTCAAGGGTTCGAAGACAGCGATAGGAGTAGGACTAGAATCGATCTTCTTGCTGGTAAATCCTTCCTCGTCATCTTCATTTTCTTTTTATTTCTATCCGAACCAACCCAACCATTTTTCTTTTCCTCGTACTATTATTAGTTTACTCTTTTACTCTTTCTCTCTCTCTTGAAAAACACGCAACAGGGTAAGAAAGAAGAAAAAGAGAATTGGATGGAACTAGGCTGATAGATAGCCCGCAGGAGTAGGCGATAACGAGGATATGCAGCCAGATACGAATGCACGCGGCGTTGACTTTCATTCTCCTCTCATCGATTTTCTATCTTCCAAATTCTCGCTCCGAACGTGTATCCTTCTCTTTGAAGGGAAACAAAAAAAAATGGGAAATAAGAGTGTGTCCACCTATGTTGATTTTTCTTCTTCTTCTTCTTTTTTTTCTTTATTCGCGCGGATCTATTTCCTCGAAGAAAAATCGTTTTACTTGAAGGGCTTTGAGAAAAGCAGAGAACAGTAATTTTATTCGTTGATCTCTTCTCTATCCGCGGGATACCACCTTGCTAGAGATTTTTCTTTTCAATTCATTTTATTTGTTCATCGAGTGAATGCCTTTATCGATCTTGCGTAAAAATGCCACGTGATTCATATTTCCTTCTTTTTTTCTTTTTCCAATTGCAACATATCTAGGAGCTGTCAAAATTGTTTTATTATTTTGTTACATTACGATGAAAGTAGAAAAATATTGAATAAGTCGATGTGTGAAAATATTAGGGATGCATAATATATTCCATTTTCTGTTTCATCAAACGTGTGTACGCACATAACGTATCTAAAAGAATCCCGTTTATTCGCGCACGTCCTATTTCCGTCGGTCGCATTCTCTCTTGTCAGCGTTTTAAACGACCACGCCGGAGACGTACGTTTACCGAATCGACTTGCTCAAACTATGAAATACGTATATCTATGTATATATATATTGTACGTGCAACGGATACGCGCGACATGACTTTACTGTAACGTAATACGTAAAATATGCGGACAAGCATATGGCGTGTCCGCGTGCGTCCACGTGTACACATACACACACACACACAGACACACATATATATATATATATATATATATATACCTATAAGCGAAAGCAGTCCGGCAATACTTCCCGTTCAAAGTATATCTGCTATTTGCGAGTTTATTCTCTAACGTCATACTTCTTTTCCAAACCCTACCTATTTGTTTCGATAAAAGATCTGAGGGATGATCTACGAATCGAAAAAATACTTCAATGTCTTTTGATCTTTTGATATTTGTGATTATTATATGAGTATCTCTCTCTCTCTCTCTCTCTCTC
>NW_015149010.1:270282-286359 GCF_001465965.1 Polistes dominula | reverse complement strand
TATATATGTGTATATATGTATATATATATATATATCATCGTAAGACTTCGTAACGTAGAACGCAAGAACCAGCTTTCACAATATTCCAAAGAGCGAGTCACGCTCGGCGTTACAATGTTCTAACCACGGCATGATTTTCCACCTTGCTTGCTGCTCGTGGCTGGCCTTGCTCAAGGTCGGATCTCGGAGAGAAATTTATACTTCTCTAGCGCATTTACGATCGACGACCTTCCTTTATATGACACGTACTTCTCGCGTAAACGCATACTTGCACCTCATAGAATTGATATTAAAACAAATCCTATATAGTTTTAATGAAATGTTTGCAAAGGCGTCAGAAGGGTGGGTAGACGATGCAAACGTGTAGGTGGAGACAGATAGGTCATTCATTCCTCGCAATGGAACATTAATAAAAAAGAAATGACGGTAATTTGCATAAAGCCAAGTACGTCGAGCTCATCTTTGTCTATTCTCGTTTCGAAACGTAACGAACCGAGCGAGCGAACGAGATGATAAAAGAGGATGATAGCTTTTTATTTCGTTAGCCTTTCTCTTCTCACGTGGCCGATCCACGTGGCGCGTAGAACGAGCAAAGTAAAACGAGCAGACAACCGAGGAAAAGCCTGGTCTTCTTCTTCTTTCTCCTCTTATTCCAAGAGAACTCTAAACGCTGAAAATAAACGCACCAACGCTCGCTCGCTCGCTTGCTATTTCGCTCAGCCGAGCGTACGTGAAATATTCACGGTACTGGAAAAGAGACGTTAAGTTCAACCACGTTGGGATGCGATTCTGAACGATACGATGCAGGAATATCGACGTGGAATATCGACGACCCTACGTTGACGCTTATCAACATTCTTTTTATTTTTCTATTTTACTATTTTTCAAAGTAATCTACTACCTGTCAAATATTAACGATAAAATGAAGATAATGATCGATTTCATCCTGATCAGTTTATTTTCGTATGACTCCAAGTGTCGTAAAAGTCAATAACGTTGAATGCAGTATTAAAATAACAAATTTACAAGTAATCATTTGGTCGGTCGTTTAGTATCAATTGCAGCGAGAAAAAGGTTAGCATTAGAATGGATGGATGGATCTCTCTCTCTCTCTCTCTCTCTTTCTCTCTTTTTCTCTCTCTCGTTTCGAAGAGAAAGTTTCTCCTCTGATTGAAGAACGCCGTTTCCTCTCCCGACGACTCGGTGGTTCTCCGCGTTGTTGGATGGAAATATCGAAGAAAAAGAATAAACATTCAAGCGGAGTTTAATATCTTTATTGAATAAAAACGAATCTGGAGTTTGTATTTTACGTTTGTATAATGTTTCGTGCATGGAAAAAGAATGAAATTGTGCGAAACAAAGTTCGAACGAAGCCCGGTTTGATATAGTTGGACAATAAGAGAGAACGCGAAATTATTCCGATTGAATACAAGGACGTTACTTTCCAGAGCGCACTTTTTGCATAATGAAGGCTCAAGGCGACGTATCTAAAAGCGTAAAGGACAAGACAGGACAGGGAAGACAGCAGGAACGTTGTCAGTACCGTTGTTGATATTCGAGAAACGAAAGAGAGACGGCAGAAACTTTTTTCCAAATAGAAAAAAGAAACTAGCTTAACTTTGTTTTTTACGTTTCGACCAAACACCCTTTATTTCGGAGAAAGCACAGGAAGCTTCTTCTTCCGAAAGAAGAATTCCTTTTCTTGAGATGATAGAAAGAAAGAAAGAAAGAAAGAAAATGCAATGTTGGTTGTCTTGCAGGACTCGTCCGAACGAATCGGAAGGTTCCATGATTCTTCGAGCGAGTAACGTCTTCTCTCCTTCTTTCGTCCTGATTTCGCTTGGATAAATCCCACCCATCTTCCCCCCGGACTTTTTATTTTTATTCTTTTCGTTCGGCAACTAAACGCTAAAGATGTAAACTTAATCTTTAACCGAAGATGCTTCGCTTCACGTTCCCTCCCTTGAAACGTTAGTTCCGTCTATTCGGTCAAGTGGTTCGGAAAGAGGGGAGAAAAAGTTGGATAAACAAACTGGGGAGGGGGGTTTCGATTTATCGAATTTCGTTAATCCTTGGCCGTGTGCGAATTCCTTGAAAATCGAAAAAAATGAAAAAAAATAGTAGCACTGGTGGGTGGGTGGATGGGCTTTTAGATGAACCAAAGCTCGCTCTACCGAAATTAAAAACATCCACGTACTTTTTCCCTTATTTTATTTTCTTTTTGTTAGATGTACAACAACAAATCCTATAAATGGAAATGAAAGTTTGGAGAGCGAAGGACTATAAGAAAAAAATTAGATTTTCGTCGCGCGTAGCAACGTTCTTTCTAATTGCGATTCGGCAATGATTCACGAGAAAAAGAGAGAGAGAGAGACAAGGAGAGAGACTGGCTTTTGCTGGGTTTTGCTGGGTTTTGTTGATTGATGTTGTAGAGGATGGCACAGAAGATGGTACAGAGGATGGCACAGAGGATGACACGCACGTGCGCGCTTACTCGTTCGCTTCTAGTTTGCTTCTAGTTTGCTTCTAGTTCGCTTCTCGCTCGACTCTCTCGACCGAGTCAATTCCAGTCGATGGCAGCCGTTTCCATCGGTGGAGGATTGAAACCTGTCCCTTTCATCCTTCGGAAAACGAATCGACCAAGCGGAACAGAAGTTTCCCCGAAATCGTTTAAAGTTTGAAGAAATGCTAGGCAGACAAAGATGAAGAAGAAAAATCGAATATCTTAATTTCATATATTTCCACACACACACAAGGCTAAGATCTTCCAAGATTTTAGCGTGCACTTACCCTAACATTTTGCTATACTCCTACCCATTGTTTGCGTCTTGGAAATTAATTACGCCAATAAGGGAAGAGTTTTCGGGTAACTCGAAATTCGCGGTTTCGCGTTATATGTTTAGAATAATGAGAGAGAGAGAGAGAGAGAGAGAGAGAGAAAGAGAGAAAAGGGGGTGTAGTAACAGACGAGGGCAAACTCGGCTATAATTCGATATTTCATACGGCCTTGGGAATTTCGTATCGACCTTACGGAACTCGATTTTGCAAATTCAATCTATAAATTCGTATAAAATGAATGGAAATGCAATTTATGCGTTATTTAGCATTGACTAACTCATTGTAACTAGTATGTAATATTCCCTGACCGTAAATGCAATCGTTTTTAACGCGTATCAGTTCTCACGATTCGGTTAACCATTCGATTTCGCGATATTTCTCTCATTTTGATTAATCCTGTTTGAAGAATATATCAAGAAGATTTGAAACGATGTAAAGTAGAGAATCCCTGGGCGGAAAAGCAATCGCAAACGATACGCGAACGTACGAACGAACGAACGAACGAGCTATTTTAAGCTCTGATAATGGTTGCTCGCGGATTTGTAAATCGAACCGATGGATTTGGGTCGATGGTATTGTAAATGCGGTATTGTGTGAAACAACTTGTTCGTAGTACGTGCGTACGTATGCACCAACCATGCTAAAAAACATCCATGCTAACGTGGTACAACAAGAGAGAGAAAGAGAGAGAGGATACACGCTGGGAGCAACGACGCGTGCCTTCATTTTCCTCTTCCTCTCAGTCAAAGTTGGAATTTTCTGACATAAGAGTATACGTAGATCTCGTTCGTGAAACAAGCTTTACAGGAATGTTTAGAAACTTCTCTCTGTCTTTGTACGTCCTCTTCTCTCTCTCTCTCTCTCTCTCTCTCTCTCTCTCTCTCTCTCTCTCTCTATTTTATTCTCTTATCTTTCCCACTCGAAAGAGAGAGAGGAAGAAAACTCTATGCTCCCCCATTTAACCACCACGAGAGCTAGTAATTACGAGAGAATTTAATTACAATTTAACCGTCTTTAAACGGACTTAGACCCTAAACGAGTACTCGAAAATGCGTTCGTCCTTCCGCTCGTTCAACCTTTCGAACGCGTTGCGCGTTCTTTTCATCTTCGCGTACACTCGCAGGAATTTAATTACCGATGGACGGAAAATCGGTAGCAATCAAGTTTTCCCAAGACGAAGAAGTGCCCTTCGAATGACTATGTACCTATGTATTAGTACAACCTTTCCTCTTTCTCTCGTACATCGTCGAGCTCGTTAAATTAAACCCTATCGCTTTCCACTATCCAAGATTATATCGAAGACCAAATACGTTTCCTTGCTTAATACGGAGGAAGAGAGAAAGGTCGTCTTAATCGATCTACCCCTATTCGACCCTTCCCTCTAACCTTCTTACCTTTGCTCTCTTCCTATCTTTATATCGACGCGACGATCTACTATCCTAAAGTGCACTTATTCTTGACCATAAAGAACCGATCGAATAACAAGTGGAACAGGAAGTAACATCTCGAGATGTCTGTTAGAAAATTTCCTTGAATATTAATGCAACGATGCAATTACTAAAATATGCAATACACCCCTTTTAATTATTACCTTTTTTTCTTCCTATTTGATAACCGTTTTCGTGAAGATTCAGGCACTTGTTGGCCATGGTTGTTCTTTTTTGTTTTTTTTTTGAAGGCACGCGTTAACTCGCTCGATTTAATCCCATTGGAGATAATCTTACTCAGGTGTCACGACCGTTGACTGCGGTCGAACGAACACAAATTCGTTCAACGTGTTTCTCTAACCTATGCCACGAGAAAAGAAAACCTTTTTAAGATAGAAAATTGCTACCATTTTTTACCACTTCCTATTCGTTTAATCTTTCTTATTCTTCTTCTTCTTCTACTTTTTCTTCTTCTTTTTCTTCTTCTTCTTTTTCTTCTTCGAAGATTCGAATCACGGAAAACTTTATCAAAGGGAATTCCTTGTATCGGGGAGAAATAAAAGAAGAAAAATAACCAACATAAGTCTCTCTCTCTCTCTCTCTCTCTCTCCCTCCCTCCCTTTCTCTTTTTCGATTAATTTTCTTTTACACTTTTGTCTTTTTAGATCTCACATGTGTGTTGCTAAATAAGTAAAATATTTGACAAAATTCTGTTTGAAATGATAATCCGTTAATATATAAAATAATATTGGTATAAACTATATTACTTTAAATGATTAATGTAAAAGTTTATGAGAAATGGTGAAGAAATTCGATATTCTCTCGGAAACCGGTACGGTATAGAGAAGTAACTTTTGGAGGATGCAATTTACCCACAGTTGTTATATATAGTATCCTATAAAAACTTTCATTTCTAACACAATACTGTGATATAAATTAATAAGAAAGAAAGAAGGAAAAAAATGGGGATATACGCATAGATAGTAGAAGGTGTATACGTCATCTTCCTCCGATCCTTTCTTTGAAGAGCTTTCCGTGACTCGCCTTTTTATTACGCAATTGCAATTCCAAGCATGTCGATCATTCGAATACTACACTAAGCTCGGCCAAAGCGAATTTCCACTTTTGGATAAAGGGGTGGGAGGGAGAATAGCAAGCATTCTTTTTCATTATTTTTCTCTGTCTATGTTTCTTCTGCATGCTGATTTATCGAACCGTATTGGATCGTTTATTTTTCAAAACGAATAACATATGCACAATGAAAAAATGTTTTTTATTATTTAATGGACGACATACTTGTTTTGTCGGACAGGAAAAAGTATTTTACATCGTTTGATGTAATTTTGAAAATCATCCGAGTATTTGTATACGTCTATGCTTGTACGGAGATAATCGCCGTTAAATTAAATTGAAATTTAATCGTCCTCTTTAAAGCATTTTCCGTCGTAAATTAATTACAGATTGGCAACGTAGATATCACGCATAGAATCAAGCGTAATTGATACTACAAGCGAATTTTCGTGCTTTTCAATTATGTATAAAACGAAAATAATAGTGATATTCGAAGCATACATGTATGTACGTATATCTATGTACTATAACCCACCTACAGATAGTCCCCATTTTTATGATTCCATTCATTCCTATCTGTATTTTTCGTAACATGAGAGAGCGATACTAAATAGTAATAATTTTAAATAAGAGATGAAATTGATTGATGTTATATCGTGGCAGAAAAAAAAATAGAAAGTCGGGAATGGATAAAATGGAAATTCATAAGGCTGGAATTAACCGTACGTCGCAAACGACGAACGTGCATCTCTTTGAAGTCAAAATAATACTAACAAATAACGTATGAAACAATTTTCATGAATTCGTTCGGACGAAGCATGCAGTCCATCGATTTCGATCATATTTTTCATTGAATGAAAGAACGACGAATGTACGATTCAGGTAAGAGATCGTAAAAACTTTTCGGTCTTTCGCCATTGCATTTCTCACGGTGAAAGCAATAAAATTATGCGAATGAGAGACAAGTCAGTCCCAAGAAAGAAACTTTTTCTTCATACCACTTTCTCCAATAATCTTCGATATCGTATAATTATAATTTGCTTACATTAGTTTTTCTCTCTGTTTCAGATGACTGTCCAAATTGCGTGGACGAACAGAGCAACACCTTGAGCACTTCGAGATGGACGATGCCGTTGCTGAAACTTGGGGAGAAACGATACTACCTGGGTATATTTTTCAAGGTAAATCGCGTTAGTTCGATTTAGCTGTCGCGTTCTCATCGGTGTCATCGCCCTCTAAAGAGAGGAGAGCCACTACGAACACGCTCTCCAGCCCATCCGAACTTGATTCGATTATTTCCGTATCTCTAAGCACATCGAGTGACGCTTCACGGTGCATAGAGTAATATACTCCTATACAACCACAAATATCTACACGATATTTTATCGATCTTTCTCAAGTCCACATGCTGTCTACTCGAAACTTTTCATCCCTTCTATTATAAATATTAGTCACAGTACATTTCTATTATATTATATACGAGTATTAATTTAAACAATTTCAAACTTATTAGGATTAAACGAACGTACGCTTTTTACGATGGGAATATGTTGAGATAGACAACAATTACTTTTGTTGAAATAACGTTTATAAAATGTTTTTCTTCACTCGGTAAGAGAAATTCTACTCACAGGTTTCCTGCATTCATAGAGTTAGAGGTACATTAGATTTTATATAACGACTATTGCGACGTTATCGCGTATTCATAATTCGAACGAATGACTTAAGAAATATCTTGACTCTTTCGTAACTAGTATATACATATATATATAAGTTCATCCGGAGATGCATCTCGATAGACTCTTGAGTACTTGATAATCGGGCGCGTCCTCCGTAATGTGTTGTAACCTATAGAAAATAGGAAAAAACTTTCGAAATGGTCGCGTGAGTCTATGTGGAGACGTTTCCACGTTATGATCGTTCTTAAAGGCGAATAGGATAGAACCCAACTTCTATGTGAGCTACCAAGTAGATACATATGTACTTTTCGTAGAAACACCTATCCAAGCAGCTGATCCAAGCAAGAAAGAACGTGCCACTCGAGAGCTCGTAAAATTCGATCGTCTTCATGGCTAATAGGAAAAATTGCAAAGGTTTTTTTTCTTTTTAAATCGTTTGGTAATGTTTTTCACAGGCAAATTGGTACAGAGCGTCGCAGTACTGTCGTTATCATGGTATGCACTTGGCTAGCATAGCATCGCAAGAGGAAAACGATAGACTGGAGAAACACATCAAAGATTTTGGCCTTGGACACGAACATTTCTGGACGTCTGGTACCGATCAAGCGGAAGAAGGAACCTTCTTTTGGATGGCCAATGGTCGGCCAATCACATTCGAGAATTGGAACGTTGGCGAACCGAACAATTTTCGGTCGGTAACATCTCTCATTTATTTGTAATCCTTTAAAAGTATAGCACTTATTCGCTTAAACTTCCTACTTCCTCTTTTTCATTTCTCGATCGTTCTTGTTTTCTTTTGTTTTTTTTTTCTTTTATAGATACGAGAACGGCGAAGAGGAACATTGTTTGGAATTGTGGAATAGGGACGGTAAAGGGTTGAAATGGAACGACAGTCCTTGCAGCTTCGAAACTTTCTTCGTCTGTGAAGTGCAGTGAGGGAGAGAGAGAGATTGGGTCGTCGTAACATGAGCGATAACAACCCACACACGCGCACGTACACACATAGACGACGACACATGTTAAAGGGTAAGAAGGACGAATAGGATAGACGTCGAGGAGACGTCGAAAATGGAAGTAGGAAGGATGGAAAGAACGAGAAGTCTGTCAGGCAATTTTCAAACCTCCTTCGAGCTAACCCGGTGCCAAAGGTTTTCCCAGGAATGTGTGTAGTCAGTCCTTCATCGATCACTTTGGTTTCGTTTACGCTTACGCGAGGCGGCGTACGGAAAGAAGGAGAAAAGAGTGGAATGGGCACTTCCAAGGAAATCTATGGAGAAGAAAAGAGTTTCCGAATTGACCGAAAAAACAAACAAAAAAAAACGTCACAGGATGGAGAAGTGTTTTATTGTCAACGTCGTGCCAGGGAAGTTCTTATCGTGTATTTTTTGGTGTTTTCACGTGTTCAACGATCCGTGTGTGTATGTGTGTGTGTAAAAAAAAGTGCGTGCATGTCTCGTTGGTTTTATTTTATTCTCTCTATTTTTTTTTTTTTTTTTTTTTTAATTATCGTCAGAAGGTTATTCTATTGACTCCACTTTTTGTACGAAAAACCTTCGAAAGAAGAACGTTAAAGTTAGATGAACGATGAGAAAAAAGAAAATGAAGAAACTAATCGGGCCATCGAGAGCCCCACTCATCGTTCGACGTTTCGAGTTATCGAGTTATAATTGAAAAACAAAAAAGTTTATTTCAGCTAGAAGTAAAGTTTCTTGCTGAACGCGAAGCGAGATGCGTCGGTCACGGTTACATTATTACACGATTTTTAGTTATCCTACATACTGCTTTTTTTGTTTTCCTATTGTCTTTAATTAAGGTGAGATCGTCAAAGAAATAGATGACGATGATAATAATGATGATGATGATGATGATGATGATGATGATGATTATGACGATGATTATTGTTCTTTCAGGAAAAGAACATGCTGGGAATCGTTTTATGTACATATGAAATAGAAACATGCGAATGGATAGATACTTGCTTTAAAAAGCATTGCTTTTGCCTTTCACCTTACCCAAACTATACCTATATATATATGTATGCATGCATGTACAGTGCATAGACGGATACATATGTATATGCATATAGTATATGGACGAGTTCGTTCGATGTAGCAAATAAAATCCAGACGTAATGACAAAACAATAATGGTCGCTTTGAAAGTCCGAATTTTAGCCATCTCTCGTGGTTCGCGGACGAGTTGAAAAAAATATTACGCCAGTAACGTTATTCTATTTTTTTTATTTTTTATCAGCGAAAGCATACTAACGAACGAACGAGATGGAGATAGAAAGAGAAAAAGTGCGAAAATGAGAGAGAGAGAAAGAGAGAGAGAGAGAGGTGGATGGATGGATGATGGGTAGAGCGTGGGAAGCCGAACGAGTTGGCGAATAAAATACAAGGCGACCTCCTGTAAATGCAACCTCGTTGTATTTTCATAGGAACGCGAGTTGTAATTTAAAGCATCGCTCTATGAAGCTACGGTGAAAGAGTAACGGTCCTTTTTGAACTTGAATTTGTGCGCACTCCCGACGAGCCTCTCTCTCTCTCTCTCTCTCTCTCTCTCTCTCTCTCTCTCTCACTTTTCTCTTTCGCCTATTTTTTAATCATTCGGGATGCGGCACGTATCCATCGATGGTCAAAAAAAGAAAAAAAAAACGCTGGACAGGATCTAATTGGAGAAGTTACGGTGGTTGTTTGTTTTTTGCTCATCTCGTCCGAGTTCTTCACGAGCAAAGGACAAAAAGACCGAAGAAAGAAACCTCCTAACGATATTTCGACTCCGACGCGCGCTAAAAATGGAAACACGAGGATGAGTTTGGGGTGTTACGTCGACGCTAGGAAAGGTTTACTTCCCTCTTCCCCTCTCAACGACCGGATTGACAGAACCAATTAGTGGTTCTGTCGATTTTTCGCTCTTCCACGAGACAATGCACTAGGGAGAGGCACTGAACCGAGCAGAGAGAGAAAGAGATAAAGAGAGAAAGAGAAAGAGAAAGAAAAAGAAAAAAACAGCTACGATATTAACGAGAGTAACGTCCTCGATCTGTCTCTGTATCTCCCACCGAAATTTTTATATCAAATTTCTTAAAACTTTTCAATTTTTTCTCAAACGGAGTTAACCTCTGGTACGTGACGTTTCAGTTGAAAATGCGTAATAATAATCGTCGGGGGAAAAAATGTCATTAGCGTAGGTAGAGAAGCGACGATTCGGCTGATTTTATTTAGTAGGCAATAAACGTGAGTTTAGGAGAGATACAGGTGCACTTTCATACGAGTCGTAAAGTATATAAATAACATAGAGAAACTAAAATACATACGCGCTTCTCCTCCTCTTCTTCCTCCTCCTCCTCCTTTTTCTTCTTTATATTCGCACGACTCGAACTGCAATTCGGAAGGCAGGAAATCTTTCCCATGTGTCGCCTACCAACCCTTTTTTCTCTCTCTCTCTCTCTCTCTCTCTCTCTCCCTCTTTCATAGGATTACTGCAAGGTGTTCCGTACGTTGAATACTGCTCGCGCGAGATGGTACCGAGAAGAAAGAAAATTCAACTCGGATTTCCCCGGACGTTTTCCCCTGACGCGCACTTAAAAAGATTTAACTCGAGCGTAGAGACGCGTCCGTTTAACCCAACTCTTAATTTAATCCTTTCGTTCCGCTTGAAATCTTCGGCGAACAAACGACCCGTCGATCACTCTTCTTCTCGCTTAGATTATACGACGTTTATACCTAACGTTTCCGTCACGATAAAGACAAACCGAATGTTTTCTCTCTTACTCTTTACTTCAATCCTTTATCTCCGACACACACACACACACACACACACACACACACACACACCAAAAATTCCAACTTTTTATCTCGAGCTTGAAGCTTTTTATCGTTTGATCGTTCAATCGTTAGAAAAGCGTTTGCTTCTTAATAGCAAATAGATAGATGAGATATAGAAAGTGATGGGTAGGTGGGTGGTTAGTTGGTTTCTAGAATCCAATTGATAGACAGCATATCGAAGGTAATAGCGTGATACGGTCGAAACGTCTTCCATTATTATCCATCTCATCGAAATTGCTATTGCAATTGGAAGTTTGAATTAGGGTCGGTACGATATAGGTATATACTACTACTTAGGTTGATATTAGTTCGATATTAAGCATGTTAGAGACATCTGGGATATTGCGTCGATACGTTAGCGTCAAGCGACTTCTCTCGCCGATAAAGAAAACTGCAAACTCGTTTCTAAAGAAAATCGATAAATTCGAGCTACCGTTGATAACATCATCGAGTCTACGAAAAATTTCTATTGGCATCGAATTAGAAGAAATTAGGAATTGTAAAATTGGTAGGATTTGAAAATAAAATGAGACTGCGCTGTAGGTATACAAAACAACAATGTTTTATTTGAAACAACATATATAATTACGTGCCCATGTAGTTTCCTTATTAAGCCTTTATCATTCGTACTTTTCGCAAAAGTGCATCGATCAACGGAGTACGCGAGTAGAAATAAGTTTTTTTTTGTTTTTCTATCCTCTCTTCTTTTACTTTCCCTCTCCGTTTTCATCATCTTCTTCTTCCGAATCAAAGCTCAATCCACGAACTACCACCTAATATTATAAACGTTTCTTCGTATCTCAACAAATGACGTATTTCATGACAATCCTCTTTCTTTTTCTTCCTTTTTATTATCTCGGAGACAGGAAACGGGGGAAATATTGAGAAGAAAAATCCAACGGGAACAGGGTTGAAGTTGAAAAAGTTTCCTGACTTACAATTACTTTTTCTTCTTCCTTTTTCTTCTTTTTATTCGCACTATTCTAATATTTTCCTACGGTTTCTCTCATTCTTTTGAAGTCTTCCTATATCATCGGTTCAGGATGATGATGAAGAAGAAGCAGACGACGAGAACGAAAAGTTCCAATCGGTCGGATGATAGTTTCCCGTATTTTAGATTTTATTTTATGTACAAGTTAAACACACACATCATACATACGCATACGCGCGCGCACACATACAAGAGAGATATAGAATTCGTACAACGATTCTGTTTTTATTTCTTTTTTTTTTTGTTTACTTGGCACAAAATTTCTCACCTTAGTTTAAATTTCTCTGACTGACTACACCAACGAGGGATACGTACTCTCTCTTTCTTTATACTTGTTTTTTTCTTCCATCGGTAAAATGCATATACTATGTATATATGTATTTATAATATTCACACATATGGATTTACATTAATAACATATAAGAAATGTCAAATAGATTTAATTGTAAGATAAAACAAGAGACAGAAACAGAGACAGAGAGACACACTCGAGTTTGATTGAGAGGAAAGATGAATAGAAAAGTCACGTTTGTTTTATTGGAAAAATGATATATCTTCGTATTCTCGAAAAGGAAAATGAGAAACAGACAGATAGATAGACGAGAGAGAGAGAGAGAGAGAGAGAGAGAGAGCAACGCGTGTTCCGGTTTCTTCGTTGTACCGTATCGATCCTTTGTATTTTTTACGCGTAAATAACAAAAGACAAAAAGGGGACGTCGCGAGCTATAATAAATCAATCGTAGAACAATTTTCCTGGACGAATAAATGAATTGATCGCGTTGTTGATATTTCTTTCTTTTACTTTGATTTCTTCAAATAATCCAATTTCCATCCATCGCATTGTAATTTTTCATGCAACTTTTAAAGGTTTAGATGTCACCGTTTTCATCGAAAGAATCACCTTTGACGTAGATGGAATATAAGAAAAGGATCGGAAACTCTTTTTTTTTTGTGTATAGATAGATTGATAAATAGATCGATCGATCGATCGGATAGAACGAATATGCGTGCGCATCTGAACTGCGTCTGCGTGTATGTTGCGTGTATGGTACGAGTGAGAGGTCATTGTCATTTGGCAAAACAAATCTTAGAGTGTTCCTACGTCAACCATATTTCATACGATCGATCATCTATCATTGCAAACGGGAAGAGGAGGGATTGCAGTAGTAAATAAATATTAGAAAAAAAGAGAAAGAAGAAAAGGTAATAAAAGTATTCGCGCTTTTTAACCCTTTGAATGTGACGCGCTCTCGAACCAATCCATTAATATGAACGGCACGGTGCGATTTTCGCATGTCAGTCGCTACGACTGTTTTTCCATTAACTACTGACCAAAACAGATAATAATAGCAAATAAAATAAAAATATGAATTTTTTTAAATTTTTTTCAAGTAATTTTTTAAGCTATTTTAATTTATTTTATTTATTTTGTGCATTCCTTCAATAATAATTGGTAATTTAAATATCAAAGAAAAAATACAAAATTTATAATGTAACACAGAGTATAATAACTTTTAACAGGATATTTTTTATAATTTTAACCTAATTATAAAAATAATAAAATTAAAATAGACGAATTTTAAATAAAAAAGCAATTAACTAAACGACATTGAAATAATTGCCAATATTTAGTTGCTATGTTACATATCATAATAAATTCCATGTTAAATTAATCGATAAAACAGCAATATAAAGGTGTTATAGTAAAAAAATACAGAGGGCCTATGTATATTTACGCCTTTCGTGTATATTGATGGATTTGTGAGAGCTTATATATACGCCTTTAGCAGTCAAAGGATTAATCTAAACATATATGCATGAGAATGTGTTTGTGATTTATGCGCATGGTTGTTTCACGTGTATATATATGTAATAATTAATTCACCTTCCCTTATATTTTTCTTAAATTTAAGGAGTAATTAACATAGCTTTATAGTTTAGACTTTTAGAAGACGGCTTATTTCGTACTCCGCGACGACGCGAGATAATTATCACGTGCAATCAAGTTTCCTCCCTTAACAAATGTAACACTTCCTTTTATCTTTAACAACAACAGTAACAACGTGTTCTAAGATTGTTATCCGGGATAGGTCATTGGCGCTAGGACCTCTCCCATCTGCGCGCACTTGAAATTTTTTACTTTACTTTACTTTACTTTACTTTACTTTAATTTATACTTTACTTTACTTTATCTTAATTTAATCTGTTTTATTCTTTTTTTTCTTTTTTTTTCAATTATATTTATCCGTATCGTATGTATATATATAATATATTTATACACTTAATCTCAAAACCGACAAGTTGAATTCTCAACGGTCAACAACGTTGACCGTCTTTCCTTCTATTTCTCTCTCTCTCTCTCTCTCTCTCTCTCTTTCTCTCTCTCTCTTTTTCTCTCTCTCTCTCTCTCTCTCTCTCTCTCTCTCTTTCGAGAAAGGGAAAGAAAATCGTAGAAAAATTATTGTTAACATTTCCCATTCGTCGTTTCCGCTTCCGGTTTTGAATTGACGGGACGCATACGTCATATGTGCGTACTCTTGTCGACAATTATGCAACGCTTGGAAAGTAGAAAAACGTAGTTAGTGAAAGCGCCTTGGAAATATTCGAGAGAAGACTCCGACTAAAGTGTCGCGACAATTCCACTTTATATTTTTTATTTTATTTTTTTTCCCTTCCTCTTAACGAAACGTCCCGTCAGTTAGGATTATTGTTTATTTATACCTCTCTTCATTTGAATAATCTTCTTTTTTATTATATTTGTTTTTTTTTGCGTATTTCTTACGATCACGGGACGTTTTTTTTATTTTGACGGCACACGCACGATAATCCCACCACTTTTTTTTTATTAATTACGATTATTAATCATGTACTTATATGAATATATATATATATGTATATGTATATTTTTATTCGTATGTATAATATGTGTATAGTTAACCGTGTTTTTGCAAAAAATTTATCGGAGCGTCAGAACGTCGAAGCGAACAATGCTACAGATGATGATAATCTTTTTTTGATATGATCTAAAAAATATGACGATTCATTTACAAATAATATCTCGACAATTGATATTTCAGGCACAAAATTACGCTTTAGAAAATATTTTTTTTTCTCATTCTCCTGAGGGGCTAGGGGAAGAGGGACAAGGGGAATGGGGAATTCTTTTATTAAATCGAACGATCATCCTAACTTCTATCCCATATTTTCCATTAACGCGTCGTCTACACGTTGTACTTTGCCATCTTATTATTATTAGAATATTGTTTTTTCATCTCTTTTACTTTCTTTTTTTTTATTTATTTTTTTATTTTCTGGACACAATTTTGTTCAAAATTCGAACAAACGACGCCTGACGCTCCACGACTCGTATTAACCCTTTTTTTCTTTTCTCCTCCCCTATTTCTCTTGTTGACTTTACATATCGTTCATCGTTACATATATATATATATATATATATATATATGTATATATATTTATAATTATATTTATTTAATGTATTTTATTTTTATATGTGTTTTTTTTTTCGTCGAGCGAGTTATTACGTCCTCAAAGTAAGGTTGTTGTTTTTAGAATATCTCATTGTTGTCCATAAGTACATTAATTGTCTTTTACTCTTTCTCACATTACGTGGAAATATAACTTATGCATCTAGTATGAATATGCACGTATATAATATACCTATATGTATAATTATTAAATATATCGATGCATGTACAATATAACGTTAACCGACATACATAATATTTTTTCTTTATTTTTTTTTCTTTTATTTTATATTAATTTTTTTTTTATTATTATTTTATTTTTTTTTATTTCATTCGCAGATATCCGATCTACAATTTCGTAGGATACACATAGACACGCTTTTTTTCTCTTTGGGATAAACTACCCTTCCTTTTATTTTTTTTTCTTTTTCTTTTTTCTTACAACCTCGTCGTCTTTTTCTTTGTACGTGAATTTGGATGTACGTATATATGTGTATGATTTTTTTTCTTATGTATAATTACGTTACGTGTCGCGTATGTGTAATGCGTGTATGCGTGTATGTGTGTTGCGGTTGTCGGTAATGAATTTATACAAAGTTTAAAATAGTTCTTCTTAAAAATGAGAAGAACTCGGTTAACTATCTATTGCATTGTTGGTACCCGATTGTGTTTTTTTTGTCCTAATAATAATAATACTAATAATAATAATAATAATAATAATAATAATAATAATAATAATAATAATAATAATAATAAT
>NW_015149010.1:241316-270202 GCF_001465965.1 Polistes dominula | reverse complement strand
AATAATAATAATAATAATAATAATAATAATAATAATAATAATAATAATAATAATAATAATAATAATAATAATAATAATAATATTTATTTATTCATTTCAGTTTCCCTCGCGCAACAATTATTAAATAGCACACCTCCTTACGTGAATATCTCTCAAATACATTTTTTGCCCATTACAAACACGAAAGGACAATGAGAAAATCGAAGAATAATTTCGTTGCGTTTTTCCTTGTATTTTTCTTTTTATTTTCTTTCGTGTTCTTTTTTTTATGTTTCATTTTGTTATTGATGTTGGGGAAAGAAAATTAATTTGTTCCTTCTCCTAATAAAATCGGTCATTAGCCAAAACCACCCATATTTCAATAGGATTTCTTCTTCCTCCTTCGTTAGTATCGCACCACCGATATTTGTAGGCACAAATTGAATTTAGAAAGGACCGAGAAAAATGTCGCTCGTACGTTTCACGGTACGTGTTAGAATATATTTCATACAATCATTTTTTTTTTTCTTTTTCTATTCAATTATTTTTCATTTTCATCCAATGTTTTTTTTTTTTTTATTATTATTTCTATTGCGAAGCTTTCGCAATTTATTCTCGTCGCATTTCCTCTTTTTCCAACCTCTCTGTATTTGATTTCGTGAAAATTTCCTTTCTCCGGATGGAAGAGAGAGAGAAAAAGAAGGATAGAAAAAGATAGACAAAGAGAGAGAGAGAGAGAGAGAGAGAGAATGAGAAAGAGAATGAGAAAGAGGATAAGGGATATAGAAGGATACTTAATCATAAAGAAAAATATTAGATAGATATCTGTGTGTATCTGTGTCTGTATGTGTGTATGATGTGTATACGTGTGTGTGATATATATAATACAGAATAATAGAGAAAGAGAATTATAAGAGAGTGATAAAGAATGAGAGAGGTTTTAAATGGACCTCCGTTATTTATCTTTATCAGTGAACTAATACGACGAGCTAATTAGGCACTGAACCTTGCCCAAACATTATCCTCATCGTGCTGTTCTCTCTCTCTTTTTTTTCATTTTATTTCTTTTTCTTTGATATCATATACATGATACTGTTCTCCCTAAGATTAAGCAGAAAACGTTGTAAAATTGAAAGTGTTCTCCTGCTGCTGTTTGCGAAGGAGCTTCGAGATTTGGAAAAATCTTTTGGATTAACCTTCGCAAGAGAGACGAAAAAACTGGTCGTCCGTGATTCCGCGATGGCAGAAGGTAGTAAGGAAGCAATTCGAAACTCGTGCTGGATTCGACGGAATTTTTGTTCTTATTTTTATCGACAAAAAAATAAGAAAACATCTTTTTCTCTCTCTCTTTTCCTCTGAACTCCTCGCTTGGTTGGTTGGTTGCTTGCTTCCTTCAATTGATTTTTAACATCTGGGCGATCTAGGCCGATCCTCTTACGATCACAGAACTGTTTCCATCTCTGCAATTTCCGTTCTTACCCCTTCCGTGCCCGGAATTCTAAAATAAAATAAAAAGCAAAGAGTGAAATGAAAGACTGGGGCAAAAGAAAAATGATGTATCATAATTATGTTATATAATATTTAATACTTTAGTATGACATAAAAGTTCAAAAGATTAATAGAGAAAATGAAATAGAAAAGGAAGAAGAGAAAAGACTCGACGAATGACCAACCTGTAAATCTCCGTAGGTAAAAACGTTCCCGCGTATTCAGTGCTTACAACATGGTTGGTGCTCATATCTCTCGGCCTGGCAACTTCGACCGCGTCGATGAATCTAGGTAAAAAATGATGACAAAAGTGAGAGGAGAAAACGCACGTCCTCGTTGAAATCTTCGATGCGTAATAAATGTTCTTTTTGTTTGTTTTTTTTTCTTTTTTTCTTTTTTTCTTTTTTTCTTTTTTCCATTTTTCTTCTTACTTTTTTTCTCACGCACGCTCGCACACAGAAATACCAATTTCACAGTCCAACGAATAAGATGATACATCTTTGTTCCGTTCAATGAATAGACCGACATAGATTAGAGTTGGCCCATAACAAGAACCAACCCTTTATTATCTACTCTATCTCCGATTTCTCGAATTTGTCATTTTTAACTAGCATGCCTCATGCTTTACGAGCACATCGAAGTGTAAAAGTATAGATAGTTTTGTGATAAAGTACAAATATATGAGAAAGTGTGAGTATATTTATATGTGTATATATGAGATAAAAATTCGAATGCATATACGCACAAGATCTAACAATCTACAAGCGAAGCAGCTAATCTACGATTCGGGCTTTCTTTTTTTTTCTTTTTTCATATTTTTTACTGTGCCCGCGCCATCCTTCGAGTCTCGGAGGACGCGTTCAAATTGTCTTGTAAATCCTCGTCAAAAACAAATTTTAAATCTTTTGTTCATTAGACTGGATATTTCATTTAAAAAAAAAATTAGAAGTGAAACCTTCAAAAAAGCAACTTTCGAGAGAATGAGACGAGTGCATAGTATCAGGAGTAGGATAATTTATTATATAATATTATCTATTTATTTTATAATTATAAAAATGTGCGCCTGTAGGCATGCAGCCCTCCAGACACACTTTGAAAATGTTGCTTATGAGCGACATCTGCTGGGACGGCATTTTTTTCAGCCCAAACTGTTCGTACACGTGTGTATTACGGGTTGCCTATCTTTCGGGCAGAAAAAAATTCCGTCTTAACAGATGTCGCTCGCAAACAACATTTTCAAACGTTGTCTGGGGGGTTGCATTCCTAGAGGCGCAATGTTTTTATAAATAATTATAAAAATTTAACTTTAACGAAGAAGAGATCGAGAATAGGAAAAACTACATAGTATATTTTATCTCATTCTCTCTTATGCTATATCCTATAGATGTTTGTCGTCTCTCTTCTTACTAACATAGCTGGTCTTTTTGTTTCATCGAGTTTGTTTATTTTATTTATGGCTACCTGTCGCTTTTTCGTCGCATCCATTTTCAAGTCGCCACTATTCTAAAGAAGTTTTCACTTCAATAAAAGAAATAATCTCGTGTTCGCGACGCACGTCCGAGACTCGTCGTTGGTAACGTAGGAACTGTCCTTATCCGATATTCGGTTAACTCGGACAAAGCGGTGATTTTGAAAAAAGTAAAAAAAAAAAAGAAGTTTTGTGAAAGGTTCCTACGTCACTTTACGTGACCTTAGAATCGTAACATTTTTCGATTTCTTTTTAATATTATATTTTTGAGAGTTTCTTATCATTTTTCTTTTTTACTTTTTTGTTGTTATTGTTGTTGTTGTTGTTGTTTTTGTTGTTGTTGTTTTCGTAGAGCGGACTTACGAATCGATGTATGGCGGTAGCGGATGCGGCGGTTCGACCGTCAATGGTTCCGGATGTCGCTGCCGCTCCGAACTTTGAAAGCATCCTCGCCACCAGGCCAGACTTCCGGTTTTCCTCCTTTAAAAAAGCCGACGTGCCAGGATATGTGCCAAGATATTTCGTTAGGTCTCTTTCCATCATCATCATAACCATCATCATCATCATCATCATCATCATCATCATCATCATCATCATCATCATCATCATCATCATCATCATCATCATCATCATCANATCATCATCATCATCATCATCATCATCATCATCATCATCATCATCATCATCATCATCATCATCATCATCATCATCATCATCATCATCACCATCATCATCAGAGAAAGCAACGTTATGTCCTCGTCGATTCCTTTACAATATCTTTTGCTATCGTTTTGCGACACGCGAAGTTAACTTCGACGATAAAAGTTTTTTTTTTAGTTCTTTGAGAAATGAAACGAAACGATTCGCGCTACTTTCTTACTTTTCTTCCGATACGCGTAATTGATTTTATCATTTTGTTTAACCCTATCAAACTTCTCCTTTTTAGATTTTATTTCTCTCTTTATAGAGCGATATACGAAAAATTATTTCCTTCCGCGAAATTTCCCATTTATATTTTAACAAACGAAAAGTATGAACGCGATTAAAATAACCCCCACCTCAGATTCGATGGACTAACACGAATAAACGCTTACCCTTTTTCAAACTATCCACGTAAGAAAAGTTTTTGGATCGCGAGTAGACAAGGCATTATTCTTTTATATTTCACATTACCATTTACCTCCACCCCCTCCCGTTATACCTCATCGAATTCTTTTCCATTTTCAAGTTATTTCTTTCTTTCGCTCTCTTGAAATCTTCGTTGTTTCATCGATAACATCCGAACTCTGGACTTCGATTCTATTAATTTTCTATAACGAAAAGAATAATTTAATACTGATTCTCATTCCCGATAAAATTTTTTGAAAGAAAGTTAACTTAGCGAAGAAACATTTTCTTCCTATCATTTATATTCCTTGAAAATTGTTCTTTTCTCATTTTGATTCTTTCTCATTTAACGCTAAAAAGCCACGCGTCTTTCTTTTTTTGTTATTTTCTTATGCATTTCAAAACGAGTACGTAAAAAGACAAGTGTAAGTATATACATGTGTACATACTCGATTAAAAAAATCGGTGATATTGGAAAATACGCGCGTGCATGCTGGTGCGAGCTAAGTATTGAGCAAAAGAGTGACATGAGAGAGTATTATTATGTATAATATACATATTGTGTTTTATATATATTTTTTCTTTTCTTTCATTTTCAACTCTCGGGCTAGAAACAAGATAGAATCAATTCGACTATATGAGCTTACATGCTTAGATGATATACGGGAATCAAGTATATATATATATATATATATATAAAGCACTTAGAGCAAATATTCCATATATTTTCGATAGATTGATAGATAGATAAAAAGCTTGCGAGTATCGTTCTGCGGAAAAACAAAATAATAAAAACAGAAAAGAAATGTAATAGAGAGTAATATTAGTAGAAAGCAAAAGAAAAACAAAATGATAGGAAATAAGATAAAAGTAAAAGGGAATAAAATAGATGTCGATCGACCTTTTCTGTATAATATATGAGTATAATAGAAAGAGCACGTATGTAAGTAGAGCATACTCGAGAAAACGTAGAAACCATTAAAATCGGAAAAGGGAAAAGCAATAGAGAATTGAAGGAAGATAAAAGGAAAGGTCAACCGATCGTCGAGTGCGAATGAAAGAAGGAATTTTGCGGGATTCGACAACGAAAGCTTTTGTTCGGAATGCGATCAGAAGCGGTGAGCTTCCTGGACCATAACCAAGCAAGGCAGGAGGAGAGGATTGGATAGCAAAGAGAGATAGATAGATAAATAGATAGATGAACCCAGAGAGAGAGAGAAAGAGAAAGATCTAAACGGACCGAAGCGTGGGAAGGATCTACTCGACTCGTTCGTTGGAAGAGTCCTTGCTCAATCGCAATGCAAATACTCGATGCGGGTAACTGCCGAGTGGATTTTCCTTCTTAGGGTAGACGGAATAAGATAGAAATAGAAATAGATAGATAGATAGATAGATAGATAGATAGAGAGAATCAAGTTAGGTAAAACTAGATGGTAGCAACATAAGACGTACTTGGTCTGACTGGGCTTTATTCCATGCGCCTCGAGATCCTTCTCGAGTTGTCGTATTCTGATCCTGGCCATGTCCAACTCGTGCTTCACTTTCCACAAGTGAGTGTCGCAAATTGGATCTCTGCATCTGTGATGTCTGAGTATGTCCTGCGCCTCGTAGACCGCACCGCGAAAAGTCAAAGATTTTCCCATGCTCTGCAAAGTTAATATTCGTCGCGGTTTAGTTCGGCTCAAGTCCTTAATTCGTCGTCTACTATTTTACAACTAAATACAAGATGGAAGAAATTACCAAGCTGAATAGAGCGCAACATCCACCGCCATCGCTTTTAGCCAAATGCTGTCTCACGTATTTGAAATAGAGATGTTCGAGAAGAAGAAAAACGGCTGCCAAAAGGATTCCCATCATCAACAATAGGAAAGCGCTTAAAAATTGTTCAAGCGCAAGGGGATCGCTACTTTTCTGAACTTCTTTTCCCGGCTTACAAGTGCCCGTCATCCAAAAACGTCTCAAACGTTCCAGATCACCTGTTTGTCGTCGAGTAACTTATATATATAGTCGTCCTAATAATATTATAATTTAAATGATTTCTTACCGTTGTCCCGAAAGTCGAGCAAATGTTTATTGAACATTTGCAAATACTTTGAATTTCGTGAAAATGCCAAACCGTATCCCGTCATGGCGTACCAAGATCCAACCGTGAGAAGCCTGCAATCTTCGTCTTGAGCAACTAAATAGTCGAGGACTGTTCCATCGTATATAAACGCGTCCATTTCGCTGCGCGACAAAAACATTTTTCAAACATTTCATAGATATTCTATAGGAGGATAACGAAAGAGGAAAAAGTTTCTCTACGATAAACTTGCTAAAGTATATTTGTAAGAAGAAGTTTGCGTTGAGATGTTTTTTCGAACTTACCCGCTTATGACAGCCTCGATTCCCTCGGCAACGCTGCTCTTGTTAAAGGCCTTCATGTAAGTGTGCATCTCCTTAAAATATTTGGCCAGCGTACTATCGGTGTGACTCCATGGTATGGTGCCAAATTTAAACATAGGCTTGTGCGACCACGGTCTGGCCAGTCGATGATCGTCGACACCGGTGAACTCGTGAAACTCTTCCCTCGTTATCATAAAGGCAGCCAAGTTGGCAGTGTAAATGGCTAGGAAGACTACAGCGAATAGCGCCCAAACGTTCGTCATGAATCTGTTTAAGTAATTGGGTTCGTTTAATCGCTCCAACGGATCGATACTAAATGATCTCGATTATTTGTAGGTTCGCTAACCTGGCTGTAAATCCTCTGGGAGAATCGATATGAACCGCTGCTTGGAAGAGTACTGCCCAGACCAGCCAGTATGTGCGACAAAACGAAAACCGATGATTCGGCGATGGATTTGTCTACATATTTGAAATAACCAAAAGAAAATATTTTTCATTCGTGCGAATATTTGCGTTCAGGAAGAAAAATAAATGCGGCAAGCGTGCAAAATAGTCATATCTTGTTTTTCTTTCTTTACGATAACAATAATATTAAATAATAATAATAATAATAATAATAATAATAATAATAATAATAATAATAATAATAATAATAATGGTGATTAAAGTGTATATAATATATGTAGGTACATGCGAAAAGAAACATACAGCCATACACACTAATTAATCATAGATATGCACGAATTATTTCCACAACGTTGACTATGAGAGTCACATTGATGTGCGAGAGACGACTTTAAAAAATAGACAGACAGAGAAAAAGAGAAATAGAGAGAGAGAGAGAGAGTGTTGGTGCGAAATGATGTAAATAGAAAAAATATATTATAATAATAATAAGAATAAAGTAAGAAGCAGAAATAAAAGGTACCAGTTTCCGCGCAGCGACTGAAGGTTTTACCTTCATGTTGAAACCGGATGGTGACAGCCACTCGAAAAGGAGTATCATTACCGTCGCGGTGTGGATCGCAACGATTCCCACTAACATCCAGGAAGCCGTGTCGAATGGCTCTGAAAGTATTTATGCGTGTTTTTGTTTTTCTTTCCAAAAAAACCCCTCCCAAAAAAAAAGAAACTCACCCAAGAAAGCAGTGGGTGATATTATCCCAGTACGTTTTGCAACGACGATGGCTATTCCAGTTTCCATGTAAGGAACGGTAAAATCCACGAAGGCCTCTCTTTCGGAATTTATCATCAAGGACGTCATTACCATGTCTGTTTTCCGGTTTACCAAATCCGCTATAAGGCCGTTCCACTTTCCGTTCTGCATGGAGAAAGAAAGTTTCTTTCAGATGGAACAATTTGAAATATTTTATCGCGCGCGTCGTTGTCGTCGTTTTCTTAAACGGCATTATTTTTCAAATTTACTACCTCAAGTGTACCCCATTTGCCATCCTCCACTCTGACCAATTCGTAGGTGAACCCTATCTCTTCGGAAAATTTTTGCAACAGATCTATGCAAAATCCGCTGCAGCATTGAAAGAAACTATCATTTTTTTGTGCCGATTGAATGTCCACCCTGAAACGAGTCAAATTTATCGTCGTATCAATATTTTATCTAAAATGTGTTGTACTGAATGTATTATAGGCAAAACGCATTACATCTCTTTATTGTAAAATTTATCGGTAACTTTGTTATTTCAATCGCTACATCAAAAATTCTACTCTTGAAAGGTACAAAGTTTTAGAGGAAAAAAAAAATAGAAGCAGAATAAGAAGAAAGTTGTTCACCAAGAAGTAATTTGTTGTATAGCGCTTAACGAATGTTGCTATATCTGCGTACAGATACGTAAGTAGGTACTTATTTAGAGGCGAAGTAGCAAAAGCCATTACTCGTAGTAAAAGGCACGATAACGCGAAAGAAAAGTATACGGCAGTTATACTTGAAAAGGGAATGGAGGAAAAAAAAAGAAAAAAGGAATAGGTGGAGAGTAAAGAGGATGATTTAAAGCTTATATTTGCATCGGGTAGTATCGCTCGAATTACAGCGGATCCATTGGCAAACCAGCAACAGTAGCAAAGGATAGAGACGCGTAAAGATCCATACGGACGTTTATTGCTGCTCATAGGACACTCGTAAATAAAAAAGAAATGGTCGAATACGAGAAAAATGTGTCGTTTCGTTAAATGGTCAAAACTTATATCGAGGAAAGCAATAAATATTTGGCGTACGATACCAAAGGGAACACTCGTCGGACTCGATGATAGGAAAGACTACAAATAATTCATAATTAATCAAGTGTCGGTTAATAGATTCATAATTATACGAATAATACTTCAAGTATGTATATGTGTGTGTACTCTGTTTGTAATGCTTACAAGAATCCTTTAAAAGGAAGGATTCACGAAGGATATGGTTAAATCCGTTTGAGGATTTACCGAAAATGCATTCCATTTGTTGTAGATAAGAAAAGATTTGTCTTTGCTATTAGAACGTTAAATTGCATAAACGAAAAGGAAAGAGAACTAGATATGCGAAAGGATAAAGAATAAAGCTTCTGGTTTGCAGGTTAATGTACGGGGACGATACTGGCAAATGTACAGCCCTTAAACGCGCTTAGGGAAGTTCCTCTGTCATGTGGATTACTCGCCTGGGGTTGACTCCCCTAACTTACGAGGCAACCGTTGTCGATTCCTGTGGGATGCCGCTTATTTGGGAAAGAAAAGAAAGAAAATAAAATCGTTCGTTTGCTTTTCTCCATTCCTTGCGTTTTTCCGGACGAGAAAAAGAAGAAAAAGGAAAGTAAATCATCGGTATTCGATTTTCTTGAAAAAAAGTTTTCCCTTTTTTCGTTTGCATAGTATAACGTGCATGTAATATATATTAACGTATGTTATAAATTCTGTCTCCAGGGAGAAACATACATATACATAAATGTACATATAGTGCAGGTTACATCGTTTCGATGGAAATATTTGTACTCGTTTATCTAACGAAAAACCGTGCGTCAAAATTACTTCCAACGGAGGAAAATGAAATAACGTCGATTTCGATGTTTGGTGTCTCTATGTATGTACTAGGCTCTCGTTCGTATAACAAACGGAAAAATAACAAACTAACTGTGAGAGAGGAAGTTCGAATCCCCATTAGGTTGAATTTAAATTGTATCGATGTTTTTTTCACGAGTGTTAATCAATTTTACTTGTCTTTTTTTCAATCATCATTTTGCTTGGAATTTTGAAGATATTCTTTCCGATGGACTCGTTAGTCGGTTACTTGATCCTCTTTCGCTATTATTACGTTCAAACCCTAACCCCCTTCCTTTTCCCGCGCTCGAATCGTTCTCAAAGGCCTCCTCCGCTTTCACCTTAATTTTGCATAAACTACTACAAGCCCTAACTCTCTTTAGCTACGTTTAGCAAGTTGGTAGAGTTAGGAGAGAAACAACTAGCCTCTTGAAATATTTAAAAAAGCCCTTGCACGTTAAACCCTATGTGCATCGGACGGTCTCGATTGACCTGAGGGATCTTGGATTGCTCAAAAGAGAAAATATTCGCCTTTTACATTTTCAATAGCATTTCATTTTTCATTATCTTGAAAAGATCAAAATTAAAAGAAAAAACAAGAGTAAAACTTTGATAAGATTGTTTTCACTTACTCGGTAAACTCCGATTCCTTGGCTACTCGACAGTGAACACCACGATCCATTAAGCATTTCCCGCTGACGGGATCGGGTGGGGCGAGATTGATGTACGGTGGTTCCTCGAGAAACGTTATCTTCAGATTAAACTTTTCCGGTACTCCTTGAGGTGGCGTGTGCGTGTTACCCGGCCAGACGATGTCCTTTATGTCCAATCCTTCTTTTTTCCAAGACTTCCACACGCCAATCTGTCGACAGAGAAAAGGAAAAAAGAAAAACAAAGGAAAAGAAGATTAAAGGCTCAACGAAGCTCTCATCCCGTCGAGATAATTAATGAAATACGGTATATGTATGTAATTTATACTGGCAATCAAAAAACAAAAATCAAGTCGTACACGTGGACGTAATTAAACGTGTATATACGACCATCAGATTGCAATATCGTAGATACTATAGTAGATTTTACTAGAAAGGTTAAATGGCAGTCGCTTGGTCCCAAATCAAAGGAACCTCCTCTTGTAAGAGGATTTTGCGTGTGAATCTCGGATTAAGAAAGGATAGATAGCCATCCCCAACAGTTTGAAATTTGACGTTTGACGAAGCTTACGCTAATCGATATTATCATTGCCGACTCATAGTTCAAACGACTAAAGCCTTGAATATGCGAAATAGAGTGGATCGCGTTGTCCTCTCTTATTCCTTCGTCGGACGCAACGCGATCGTTCGACACACGCTTATTGGAAGTCGATATTCCTTGAAATTCGACGAGGTAGAATGTTTCGTCATGAAAATTCATGAACACGCATGTTGCCACCCTCGCGAGACTTTTTTCCCAACCCTCTCTCTTTCTGTACACGATTATATACGCTAGGATGTACGAGCATACACACACACACGAATACATTTCATCGAGCGTGAATTTTTTTCATTTAGGCACTGACACCAAGTTGACGGACGTTCGCTAAAAGAGATTTTAGCAGCACAACCAACGCCTCCTCTATATGAGAAAAAATAAAAAAAATAAAAAAAGCCGAGCGCGATAATAGTGATAATATGGAAAGTAGGAAGGAGGATCTTCTTTCGCGTTTACACGCGAAAATGAAAGCTTATATAAGTTTTGGTATTTCATTTTGTAGAATAGCGACGAAAAGAGAACGGAAAGAAACGTCAAGGGATAGTGGACGCGCGAGTACGGATTAATCGAAATAACGTCGAACATGACGAGAACGTAATTAAGAGCGTCGACGCCCATCTGCTAAAGGAAGGAAAAGTGACTATGTATTTTATGGAGGTTACCGCGACGAAACATTGAATTTTCCTATTTACCCGGCCTTCACTACGACGTTTTAATTACATCTTCAATGAGATTAGAACACCGTCATCGTCTAACTACTACTCTTCACTTTGCTTCGATCCATCAAAGTCTGCCGATTTTTATCTAAAGTTCGTTTATCGAAAGGGAACGGCTTTCAAACTTTTCACTACTTTCTCGGATGACAGTTCATCGCGACACGAACTAAACTTTTGCAAAATTAATGGCCTCTATTATTCGTAGCTTGTCCTTCAATGAAAATTCGAATGGACCTCTAATCTCTATATCTCTATATCTCTCTCTCTCTCTCTCTCTCTCTCTCTATCTATCTATCTCGATTTTTCTTTCGGATGACTGCAAAGATCTTAAAATCATCGTAAGCTCCCTCTTCCACTTTGAAGATAAACAGACGATATTCGTGCATTTATTCCAACCTAACATTAACTCACCAAGGTAGAATCCATGAATTTTCAGAAATGTGAGGAGACCCATAGGAGCAAACTGAGTTCTAATAGTCTCGTAAATATTCATTCTCACGCGATAGAAAAGACCAACGATTTAGTTCTTCAAGTCGTTTCACCTATTTTTCGATAGGAAAAGTAAAAAGCGAAAACGACGACTATGATGCCGACGAAGACGATGACGATGAAGATCGACGAAATGCTTTCGTAATTAGCGAATAATATTCTGTAGAACAAGAGATATTCTCTCTCGTTCGCAATTCGAACAATTCTGCTAATTAGACGTCCATACTAGGCAACGTTCGACGTGCAAACGCGTACTAACTCTCTCACCCTCGGTGTATTGAACAAGAAAGAGAGAGAGAGAATATCGAAGCGTCCGCTATTTCCGATAACCGATTAATTACTAGCCTCGACCTTGCACGATTAGCGCGCGTTTCATGCTTGACACACAAAACTCGCAAAGTTCCACACCGGTGTGCCTATCCCATTATTCGCGTTTTACGCGTATCATTTTATCGACATCGAATTGGCCGCATCAAAGGAAAAATATTTGTTCTTTCCAAAAAAAATAACCGAACAATAAAAAATGAATTATTTTTAATTAAAGAATGGTCCAGAAAATAACAAACAGAAACAACGGGATACGAATTAAAATTATAATTGAACGTGTGCAAATTTTAAAAGTGTGAAAAATGCATTGGAACATTTTGTTCCTCTCGTAGAAAATAAATGAGTGAATAGAAAGATAAAGTGTTCATAATGATTCTCCCTAATTTCATCGACGCGTAAAGAGCAGCAATAAAATTCTCTCGACGTAGAATCGATAGGAACGCGTTTAGTGGCCATCAAACGAGAGAGTAGAACGTTGATATAATTCTCATTGATGTCAACCCTGCACGAGGATCTAATTAGAAACGAAACGAAGGGTGCTTGCGGCTTTCCGTTAGGAGATTGATATCCGCGCACCTCTCAATGCTATTCGTGTTTTTGGAGAAGCCGATAATGCTTATTCGATCAAATCGATAAGTTCCAAGGTATTTGCAATTTCTTTCTTGCAATGCAATACAATTGCAGGTCATTTTTCTATCAACCTGTGTAATGTATCCATAAAAAGGAATCTAGTGTAAAAAGTATAGATTCCAAGGGGAAAATTTCTCACCCTTTTTTGTCCGCGACAGAACAAAATGCTCTAGCCCATTGTTCCTTTATAACGTTGCAAAGCTGCGGCATTCGCATTGCTTTTTCTCTTTAGGAACATATCCCTTTGTTTCAAGATATCTCTCTCACCCCTTATCCCCATCTCTATCTCTATCTCTATTTCTCTTTCATTCGCTATCAATATGCGAAAAATCGCATTCAATCAATGTTCGAGCATAGATATAGGTGGTACCCACCTACGCGTTCACTGTTTTTACCCTCATGCATTTCTTTTTCTAATAGGTTTTTTCTACGACTAGAACAATGAGAATCCTTCCTATGTTTTTTCCCTTTTCTCTCTCTCTCTCTCTCTCTCTCTCTCTCTCTCTCTTTCATTTTCCTTCATGCCCACGCACACACAAACAGATGAATTTATCGCCAGGATTTCCCGAGCACTCGGAGTAATGTGTTTAAGCGAACGAAAGGGTCGAATTAACGGTACTGAGAATTCATGTAAATAGAAAGCTGCCAGCACCTGCGCACATGCACTTGCCTAGTTTTGCATTCTCTCTCTCTCTCTCTCTCTCTCTCTCAAAACCCCTTTTTTATTTCCATCCTTTCGAGCTAAATTGTATTACAACTTAACTTCGTAGCGAATGCAGAAAAATGCTTGATTCCTTTAATTGTACGTTTCTGCCTACATCGTTAGAAACAAAACTTTTCGTAGATGATTAGCCCGATTAAATTACTAATAAAAGTATATTCCATGAGTACGTACCTCCTCCCAAACGAGTTGCCGACTAAGTCCAGGTCGAAGATTCATAATCTTCAATTCTGCAGCTTTGAGAACACCGTCTTGAGTGAACTGAATGTTTGGCTTTCCTTGATCACCCTCCACCGACACGTTCTTCAAATATCTACGTTACAAAAGTTTAGCATGAGCCATCCTCTTCTTTCTAAATAAACATAGGATACGTGCTTAGCAGATATCGAAGGATTACTTAAAAAATAAGTCGCCCGTTTTCCATCGAGCTTCTCCGGCTCCCTCGCAACTCAGTTGAGTATCCAAACTGCGGTTCGCGTTCTCGGGATCGTTTACAAAGTCTTCTACAGCATTGGCATAAACTTTGACAGCCGTATTGATTTCGTTGATGAGGCTCTCGCTGCTCGTGTCGAAGTGCACGCCTTCGAATACGAATGCAGACGAAAAAAAGAGATGAAAAGATTACGGATGCTGATCGTTAAACCATCGTACGCGGTAAGATCCCAATACTTAACCGTTTCCAAGAAAACGATGGGAAAAGTTTCGTACGAAGAAACTAGTAAAAGATATTCTTATTTACCGAGCATTCCAACCGGGAACTGACTGGCAAATTGAAGGTTTTCGATGACGCTTTGGGTGACGATCCAAACGTAATTCTCTCCAGTGATTTTGTAATCTTGCGCTGCCTTGAGTATTCGCGTTGCCTCTTCTCTAGTCGAATAGAGAAGCATAACCCTTGACTCGCTGTTTACCAACTCTATGATATCTGTCGGATCCGTAAACTGTATCGTGGTCAATATGTTAAACTTGAATCTATCTTGCATCTCGGAAATTCGTTCTCTTATCGCCTGAATAAAATCGTCGTGACCGGCGATTTGCGACGTAACTATACTGAACTGATGCCACTTGTATCTCTCCATGATACTCAACATAGCAGCCGTTTGATGCTCTAACGAAGGGGCCAACTGTAGTTGCAGATTACTCTGCGAGGCTCGCTGAAATAAACAGACATGGAGATATATATATATATGGATAGTGATGGATGACCAGAGTGAGAGTGAGAGAGAGAGAGAGAGAGAGAGAGAACTACTTACCCTTTCGAGGCCAGAATTATCGGCATTCCAAGCAATAACGGGAATCCCTAGATAACCGGCCAATTGAAGAAAATACTGAGCGCTGGCCGTACTACGACCGTATTGTTCGTAATTCATCAGATATAAAATAGCCGATACGTTCAACGACAAGAAATCCTTGCAGAGGGAATTCAGTATTGCTGTAACAGAAATTCACACTCGATTCTAGCATCCAATTGTAAAATGATTTTACGAGCTTTTCCTTACTTCCACGCGTGTTACTCGAAAAACTTTCTCTCGCAATTGAGAGAAAAAGGAAAGAAAAATATAAGGAAGAAAATAAAATGAAAAAGGAAAAAGCAAAAGAAGAAAAAGAAAAAGAAAATAGCTAGCGCTCAGAAAGCTTCAGCGAAGAAACTAGTTCGATATCCAGGGTCTCGAACGTAGGGCACGAATGCGATGACCGAGTGACCTCTTTTCCACGTTCGACTCCAACGTTTTGCCAACGTTCTCTTTTCCCTTTAGTTTCTTTCCGTAAGTACTTGCTTGCATACGCAGTACTTAAACGATTCCTCGTTCGATCGATAACGGATCGAAGATGATACTCGAGAGATTTTCAAAAACGAATACGCGACATCGTTGGTAGATAGGTTGATAGGTAGGTAGATTGGTTCTTCTCAGTTATCTATGTTCCATCCGAGTTTACGTTATTCCACTACACACTTCTCGATAAGCAAAAGAAACTTTATCGATCGTTACTCCGAACTTTTTCTTCGGTCCACTTGTCTATTTTCGTCTCTCACCTTTTTTTTACAAACGAATACTCCCGCCGTTGCTTTCTTCTCGTCCTTCCCTCTTTCTTATGTCCCCATCAAAAATGCATACCATAACGAGATTCCGTAGTTCGTTCCTCCCTTTTTTACTCGAAAAGGGAGAGTAATCCTTGCATACGCGAGGAAGAAAATATCGATGGATGAAAATTTCAACTTTTCGTGCTTATAATAATGCATTATTTAATCGTAATTGTCGAGTGATAAGAGTCGTGCCGTGCCGTGCCGTGACAAAACCAAAAGACAAAACCAAACAAGACGAGTCGAAGAGTTTCCCAAAAGTTTTGTTTTTCCAAGCCGATTTTCCTTCTCGGTGCTTCAGTATTTTGCATTAAATACCTGCTCGTAAAACTTAATTTCTGTCGCTCTTCTAAATCCCTGCTCAACTCATTGAGGAAAGAAAAAAGAATTTGAAGATAGACAAATTTCTCGTGCAAATGTTGTTTCGTGTTGATTTCTTTGGCAAAGCTTTCATGCCTTAAACCGTGAAAGCAATTTCGACATCATAGGTTCGGCTGACGAAGAGAAAGAAGAGACAGGGAGAGTAGAAAAGATTATATTCGATGTAATAAAGTATCTATTTTGAACGTACTTGGAAGGGTGTATCGGTCAGATACAGTCGAACGATTTCTCGATCGTGCGTTCCTAATTTGTCGATGTAAAAGCATTGTACATACTAATCCCGTCGTTCTATAAGAAAATAAAAATGGTCAAGCAAACGCAATACATTGGGAAACAAAGGGAGAAAGAGAAACTAGAAAAATAGAAGGAAGATGGAAGGAAATTCAATTTCGAATTGACCACTGGCGCGCATCCATATACTCGTGCGTTAAACGCAAACTTGGATGTTGAGAGAGAGAGAGAGAGAGAGAGAGAGAGAGAGAGAAAGAGAGAGAGAGAAAGAGGAATGGAGAATGAAGGAGAGGAGGGATGAAATTTACAGGGGAATTTCATCTGGTGTATATACTGGGTGACAGTAACTCGAGCGTATAAATAAACACAGGGACGCAAACTCGGTAACGTCGAGAGCGCTTTGGTATGAGTTAAGCCTGAAATATTGGCTGGTCAGAAGATCTTTCGGATATGCCACGAGATAAGAGAAAAAAAACCGAGTACTTCCTGTTCGAACTTTCATTATCCGCGACAAAGAGAGAAAAAGTTACAGAAGGAAAAGGAAGAAAAAATAAAAGAGGAATTAAGAGAGAAAGGATTAGAAAAAAATGAGAGAAGTACTTGAATTATCTTTCGTTACATTTCACGCGAACGATTACCTTTAACGTGTTGGTATTTCATTTGTAATTTTTACCTGTAGGACTTGGCGTGAGTCTCAGCATAGTACTCTTGACATGGTGCTGGGTGAACGCGTACTTGTCGAAAAACGTGAATCTCCCATGACCCTTGTTTCTTCCTGTGTGACCCTTACGAAGATTATTGACCACTCGATTGATCGTTTTCGTATACTCGCGAGCATTGAAATTCGTATGGGGCACCACCAAACCGATTGTCAAATTCGGTAAATGACCAGTTTTCTCGACATTTTCTTCGATCGATCTCTCACGAATTTCATTTTGACCGATCGACGATCCCCAAGTTTGCACTCCCGAGACGACTAGCGTCCCGAGAAGTGGAAGGATCATCATCGCCGATAAAATCTTAGCGTCTCGCATCTTCACCCCTTCCTTCCTTCCTTCCCTCCTCTTCTTATCTTCCAACACTCGTCATTTTCTCATTCGTGTTTCTTTTGACTTTATTATAGATTGTCACTGTATATTTGAAACTATTTATCGCGTGCTTCTTTTACCTTGTTATGTTTCGCTTGAGGAAGACGACATTGAATGATTGAACAATCGCGAAATATAAGTTACTCTTTATAGCATGTATCTAATATATGTTGTACGATTCGGAGATTGTTGTAAAATACGATTAATCGTCACTCGTCCCTTATCAAAGGTATTGTTTTACGGAAGACACTGGAAAAAAGGAAAATAAAAAGCACGTTTTATTGCGTTTTATTTTTGTTCTTTTAGTTTT
Source organism: Polistes dominula (assembly GCF_001465965.1). The sequence goes on along the minus strand of NW_015149010.1, from coordinate 252,527 downwards.
GTTCTCGCCTTTTAAATAGGAAAAGTTCGAGCCTCGAGTAATAATTTAAGGGAAGAAAAGTCGATGCCTTGTAGACTCGAGTTAGAAACAAGGCGAGTTCGTGCAAACCTTCGACTAAAGGACATCGCAAAGTTTTAATAAAACAAACAAGACTAGAGTAATTACATTGGAAAACCGATTTTGAAACCCTACGATAATTTTCTTGAAGAAAGTTTAGATCGAAAGCGTTAGACGATCGATGAAATTTTCTTTGCCTCTTCCATTTCCTCGGACTAATCTCGATTTAATAGGTAATTTAATCGAGCCTCGTCTACGCAACCCTGACATTCACATTCTTTGCAAATTCCGATCGTTTTCCTTAGAAAAATGTTACAAATATTTGTCGTATCTTTCACTCAACGGTAGACGGCGAGTCCATTGTCGAACGTCGAGTCCATTGAAAGTGTCATGGCTTGAAAGACGAATATAATCGAATAGCAACCCGATTCAAAAAAAAGGATTATCCGATAGTATCATACCGTTCATTTTTCCATAGTTTTTGCATTGGTTTCTTTATAAAAAAAAAAACCCGATGTCCAATAGCTCCCGTCGATGGAAAATCGAATTTCAACGAACTGACAATGAGAGGGGGACTAAGAAACGCAATTTCCCTTAGGTAGATCCAATTGGATTTATCTGCGGTCCCGCTGAAGGAAAGTACTATCGGGGCAACGCGATATTCATCGGAAATACCGGATTTAAGTTTGCGACAGTTCGCGTCAGAAGACATTTTCACGCGTATCGAATTTCCTTCTTTGTAAAATAGGAAAAAAATGAAAGAACGTGATATAAGTTAAAGCTTGTAGTTTTGAGATATCAGTTATTATGCATGGACGTTCATGCAAATCGTGCTGCTTCGCACGTTTCGAATACATTATCTACTATTTGGTAGAAGACTCATAATTTGCACGCGTTGCTTGCTACCCATAAATTATTCGCTCTCGTGCACTCATTAAACCTCACCTTTTACAACGCTTTAATTGATCATTACCTCCACGGACAATAACTAATATTAATTATAATTATATAAAACGAAAGGTTGCTCCTTTGAAAAGCTAATTTGTGCGAAGGAATATCAAAGATAATAAAAAACGAAGGCAATGATAAATGGCAATTGGTAATTTACGAGCAAGTATTATTTCATTGACAAGCTAGAAGAAGAAAAAGTACTAAACATTCCTGACTGTTGCTTTCCTTATTCCTTTTTCGAATTCTTCCTACGATCAAGAATGATCGAGTGTCGAGTTCGATTATCAGAAGGGAACCTTTTTTTCCCCTCCCTTAGGAAGTTGCGTAAAGAATAGAAATCGGAGCTAGCATTTCTCTCGATGGAGTCCTTTGAAAAAAGAGGAGCTTCTTCGATTATTGAGAAAAAACGCTAGCAACGTTTTGGCCATCTATTTTCTTTTTCATTTCTTTTTTTCTCCCTCGACACCTCAAACCCTATTATTAAACACATTGTGTTTGCACGCGCGGTAAAAAAGAAAAGTTTAATCAGCGTTTATTTTTCAGAGGAAAAAATTTTCACCAAACTCCACTCATATATTTATATATATGGTGCTGGCGGTAGAACGCGTTCCTGTTTAAGAGTTAAATCAATTTTGTGAAGTGCACGAAGCCGATGTTTTAATAAGAGCGTCTATACTGGTACCTCGGTACTTTGAGTAGCTTGTCCAGCTATTATTAAGTTAAAGTTTCTCACGAGAGCTTGTCAGAATCGAAGCAGATAGATGATATCTACGTCATTGGCGAACAACCGAGTTTTCTATGCGATAACACCTAAGAAAAATATCTACTTTGATGATTTAGAGGAAAGAAAAGAGAAAAGACTTTCTAAGCAATCGTAGTACTCTACAAAATCATTTCAAACTTTCTCTTAATCGTTACTAATTCTTTTCTTTTATTTACTCTAACTTTATCCACGTGCCTTCGCCAAAGTAAAACTTCATACTCATTTCCGACGTTTTTTTCTTTGACAGAATTTCAAGATAGTTTTGATAAGATTGTTCGGTGAAAAGTCGATCGCGACGATGCTTTCGCGAGAATCTAAAATTGAGGAAAGAAAGAAAGAAAGAGATAACGAATCCTCCTCCCCTCTTGAAGGCCACCTAACCCCTTTTTTCTTTTTTTCTTTTTTTTTTCGTTGCCGTTTGAAGCGAAAATGAAATTCGACCTCGATTAAAAGTGTACACTGGGCAAAGTTAATTAAATTCCTTTGATTTACGAGTCCGCATTAAATCGATGATCGATTTTCCACCCAAATGAAATATAATAATAAGAAAAATGAAACGTTTTCATTTGGTTTCATCACAGCTACTCTCTTTTACTATTAGCGCATCTCCCAACTCTTTCATTTTTATTATTTTTTTCAATTCTTTTTATCTTTTATCAAATCGCGACAATTTTTCTCGTATTATACAAGAAGAGAAAGAGAGAGAGAGAGAGAGAATACTGTCCTCGGTTTAACGCCGTCTCTAAAAACGACGTAATTAAACACAGCTCGCTCGCGGAAAGTGCGAGATGACAAATGGCAAGCATTAAATTACTCCTTCTTGCTCGTTACTCTTCTTCGTTGAAAACGTACTATATCTTTGTTGTCCCTTCGATCAGAACTCTTTTTCTATTTTTTCTTTATTCTCCAACGAAACTCCATTGAAACTTTTCCTTTGACATTAAAGAGATACTTTGATTTCCATCACGGTGTAACAGAAAAATAAAATTCCAATGTAAACAATTAGTTGTTGGAAAAATGCTTTTTACATTTTACATAAAAGTAAAGGATAATATAAAAGAAAAATGTGAGAATGTTCTTTATCGTTAAGAGGATCCTTCGTTTTCAACAATTCGACGTTAAATTGATCGGACGACGTTAGTTATCGGTAAACTCGTTATCGGGATCTACGAGAGAACAACTTACCCCAAGGTTGATATCTTTTTTTTTTCTTATTTTATACTTTTTTTTCTTTTGGTATCGCATCGAATACATTGACATGGTCGATAAGAATTGGGTGATAAAGCATCAATAGTCTCTAACGCGTTTCCACTGACCGCGATATTAACCAAGAGGGAACCTACATTCCACATTCTCGTTGCGAAGGGGGACTCGAAAAGTGAGTCACAGCTGGCACGCAAACTTTTTTTCCATGCCAGAATGTATTTCCAACGAGAAGATTAACACAATTTTTTTTCCCTTTTTCCTCGACGACAAATTCTATGCCTAGGTATGTTGTATAGAACTAACATATATGCACAGAGAAAAAGGTCGCGAGATGAAAAATTATTGAAATATTTAAAATAAAAGGTTAAACACAGGATCGAACGATAAACCTTGATTACCGTTACGACGATTTTTCTGGCAATCTATTTGAGAAAAAGGAAAGGATTTTTGCGATAAATACCGGAATACGTGAGTTCGATCGTGCATGAAAAGAAGAGATAAATAAAATTGAAAATAAGTATTTCGGATGTCCGATACTCGATATTAAAACGAGGATGATGGAAAAAAAACTCGTTTAGCTACATATATGAAATCAATAGCAAATTGAAATTCGTTAAAAAGAAAAAACTTATAAAGCTTGTTTTGGTCGATAAAAGAAAATGCGAGAATATGTAAACGTGTCCGAACTTGTGGCTAACTCTTGCGAATGAAATATAACGAGATGGAAATAACCGTATGAAAGAAAAAAAAATAGATAGTAGAAAGTTGCGGAAGGAAGTGCATAATGGTCAGGTTGGAGGGTCGCAAGAGGTAACCGCAGGTCATGGCTTGAAGCTGTGCCATAATCGTCAGCGGTTCTGTTCTCGTCAGAGTCAAGTAAACAAAAGATGCCTCAGCTTCCTGCGCTTTAAAGGAATCTCGATAAAGCTGCCTGAAGGAATTGTTTTCTCCGATCGTATCGCTAAGCTTCCTTTTTTCTACCCTCGTACGTGAATTGATGCTTGCCAATCGACTTAATATATATTATTTATATTAAGATGAAAGAACGCTTTCTGCAAATCCATAAAGTCCTAAATAAATACGAACGAGCGATGATAAAGAATAATAAAAGAGAAAAAAACAAACTAGCTATTACGGAGATCAATGCTTTATAATCATTATACGCTTCAATTTACGATACTTTTGTCAACTCATGTAGATTATTTTGAGCCGCTACCACTCTCGACTCATCAAATATTTACAAACGTAAATTCGCTTGTATATCGATGCAAAAGCGTTAGCAAGTTTCGCGTGTGTGTATTTAACGACGACGCGATCTACCTCGTAGAATAGCAAAGTTTATTAGAGATAATAATTAATCGGTTGGTTTACAGGAGGATTCTATTTATCGTACGGGAGAGAGAATAAAGGGAAATAAAAAGAATAATCTTCCATTAAATCGGTTGATACATCGAATTGATGCACCTCGAGTGTGACTCGAGTGGACCGAGCCAGGTTTCCCCCACCGTTGCTGGAAAATGACGAAGGATAGCGAAACAGAGATAGACTCTGGCATGGTCAAGTAGTAATTTATCGCGTCAGTTACAAAACTCGCTCTATTTTTCAACGATTTGGACAGCTAGTCCGCGTGTCTATGAAACGTAATACTCGAGGCTCGGAGAGTATCATCCATCGAATAAACGTATGTGTGTGTGTGTGTGTGAGAAAGAGAGAGAGAGAGAGAGAGATTTACGTACCTTCTTCAAAAGAATACCCGAGAATAAATCGAGCGGATTTGGCAGTGGTAAACAATCATCGGGTTCAACCAGAATAACTAAAAGTTATCCTTTAGAAAATTTCGTGTTCATAAGTGTGCGTGCGTGGATCGTGGATCGTATAACATGGAACGAAACGAGATGATGGTCCAGGGAGAACAACAAAGAAATACAAGAGAAAGAGAGAGAGAGAGAGGCACAAGCTCGTAGAGGATCGATCCTCCATTCGTTCAAGGACGAAATCAGGTCAACTCAATTCTCGATCATGCGGAACTCCTGGATAACGATACTTTTCAAACCAAGTTGTAAAGCATTTCCTCATTTCGGCCGTTGTTCTACCTCTATCTTTCTCGAACGTTAAAAAAGGCACACTTTGAGAAGGCCGCCGAGCATTCCCCCGAGCGGATAAGCAAAGTCATCGTCACACACGCACACACACACACACACAGGACGTGATTCGCGATGTTTACGCGGTTATCTCTTCGACACTTTCACTCGTTGCAGGATGCACGATGCACCCCCCACCCTCTCTCCTACTTTCTTTATACAGTATTACTTCTTTACTTATTTTTCAACACACGTGTCGATTTTTCGCGCTATCGAATGAACGTACGATAAGATAAAAGAGATAGATAGATAGATAGATAAATAGGATAGGATAAATGAACAAGAAAGGTGAGAAAGGAAAAGAGAGAGAGAGAGGAAGAGAATAGAGGGAAAAAGAGAAAGAGAAAGAGAGAAAGAGAGGAAGGAAAAGGAAGAAAAAAACGTGGCGGTCAGCAGCCCCGTAGCCTTTGATTTTCGGGAGGAAAGTGAAGGCTGCAGACACCGCCCAGCCAGCAGAGAGCCCGGGTGTGCCAACGCGAAAAAGCAGCTACCCGTGTTGTGTTCCACCGCACGACGTGGATCCTTCTAATGCGCTCGCGCGCACCTCCTGCGCATGCCTTGGAAACCTGATCACCATGACGACGCCTCCTCGCCGCGAAACGCTTTTAACCACCCTCGCATGCCACCCACGAGATAGGTGGATATCTACCCCCAGTCCTTCCTGCTACTTTTCTTATTCTCTTTCTTTTTTTTTATCTAATCGACTCCGAAGGTGGTTTCCAATGAAATTTCGCGAATTCGACCACCCTATCTCGTTCGCAATTATTCTACAAATATCTTTTTCGTTAGAGAAGATATCTTTAGAGTTGTATGCGTGCGCGTGTCCTACTTTTCCTTTCATTCGCGAATAGCCTGAAAAATAATACATTCCCTGGGACATATTCGATTTTGCTGATCTCATTCTTCTTAGATTTATTATATTATACGGTATAACATAGTTATAAATTATGGTAAAGTCATTTTCGTATTTGCCGGATAGATCGGAACGGTTCGTTGTTAATAGAACTTGTACTATTATATATTAAATTGTGAAATTTGATAAAAATTGTGTCGTTTAATTAAAGAGCGTATTTTCTATCTCGTAAGGAATACACGAAAGTGCCGGTCCATTCGCAAAAGGAACAAGATATTCCGCGATGAATACAAAGGAAAGGAAAAGCGAATTCCGTGTTCGCATGCATAATGAAAAATGACGAACTCTTGAATTCCCTCGCCATCTTCTGAATAAATCGAGACAAAGGCTCTATGTATATACTTTCGTTTGCAAATCGATTAGAAAATTTGCAACGATAAGAATCGAAGCTTTATAAATGACGTTGTTGCATATTACAGTAGGTACTAATATGTTGTTTTCCATTTTAGATTCTCTTACAAAGGAAGAAACCATTTCGACAAATTCGATACTTTTTATTTTCCCTAGGAAATTTGGCGACGGTGAAAGAGATATCACCCGATGTTAGGTTTAAATGTAAATCAAAGGTACACGCGCTCTGCGTTTGTCGGCTGTGGCCAAAGAAAAGGGAAAAGGGAATAAAGGGAATCGATTTCGTATGCCACGCCATGGGAATATCCTCCTAGGTTCGCGGAAAATTTAGCTTACAAGTATTTTCGAGACTTTCTTTCTTTCTCTATTTCTCGATTATAGTTTCGCGTTTGGAAGTTCACCCTTAGGGAAAAGGGAATGTAAGAAAATAGAAAAGAGCATGCTTTCAACGTGGCTTTTAGAAAACGAAAAAGTCTGACTTTAATACCTTATTCTAGCTTTCTTTCTCAATGGAACCTAATCTTCCTACCTTTCTTTTACATTTGATTTTTTTTAATATCACTCGCTCCCTTTCTCTTTTACATTATTAATGCTGATACTTCTCTTTAGAAAAAGAAAGTCCAAATTTACGAGACACCGTACGAAAGGAGCCATATATTTTTGTTAGTACGTACTCTTTAACGGAAATAGAAGAGATCGTTACTACCAGGTTAGTGCCATTTGCGTTATTTTTCGCAAAAACGTTCGTCGTTAAATCCTCGAATAGATGGAAACGAAAGCGTTAACTATCAAATTTGTTTTTTTTTTTATTGGAAACGAAACACCATTTCGATATTTACACCAAAATCAAGAGCCATTAACTCAAATGTCAGAAGAAAATGATGCTTTACTAATTATGAAACATATTCGATCGTTGCAGCACATAGATAGAAACGACAGCAAGTGGCGTCGGTGTATGTTTAACGAGAACGTTGATCGAATTTTCGCAGATAATGTACATTCCAATTCATTTTCCATTGTGAAATCTGAGCGTAGCAAGGTAATTAACTTCGTTTAACGATTAACATGTAATTGGTATCGAATGAAAAAGTATTACACTTTTCTGCATCAAGTTTCATCAACGATATATAGGTTTATAACGCGAATAAAAAAGTATCTTCAACGATCTATCAATGATATTTGAAGATAATCGAAAAATGTCTAAAGTTGACGAGCGGATGCACATATATAATATAATAATAGAAGGAATCGTGATTTCCCAGTAGAATACGTAAGGTGTGTCCTGAATGCGATCGAATTCGCGATCCTACCATAGTTGGCTTTTGGAATTTGCTGTGGTATTCGCCGGACGTTCTACTCGTCCTATAGACCACATAGGGATGCTGGGATGGAGGTGGAAAACGATCGCGAGTTGGTTTTGTTCTTGTCCTCTTTCAATAGTAGTTATCTTTTTGCCTAGTCGCCAAGAATTCCAAGAGTAGTCGAGAAAATTCTTCTTGTATCAGGCACGCATTTCGCGATGAGGATTGCTAAAGGGCTCCAGGGATAAAAGGGATAAAAAAAGTCAATCGTCCGTTGGAAAGTGGTAGTCGAGTGACCGTCTAGTGCTCGTCGAGTGGTCATCGAGTAAACTTCGTCCCTACTTTCGGAAACGAGCGGCCTATCGATCAACCGATTGCTTTTTTCTTTAGAAAAAAAAAAGAAAGAGAAAAGTGTCTTCTCTAGCATATTCAACGTGGCACGTTTTTACGAGTGTTCGTTAGGGTGAGTTGCGTCAGCTTGATATCTTTTCAAATAAATTATTCTCTTTGAAAATAAACGCTAACATTTGATCGTAATTAAATTGACTCGGCTAAAAGAGGACATCAATTATAATGAAAGAGCGAACGCGCGAACCTTTTCATCGTTCGTGCAAAGCGGTGGGAAATTTGTTGGTTTATCTAGCGTCGTAAATTACAGATCGACCGTAACATTTTTCAAGCCCTCTTTTATGGAAATGAAAGATCTTGAGAAAAATCAAACTATTTATTACCGGCAAACGCGTTAGACGACAAACTAAGAATTATTTTCGTTAAAAGGGTGAGACGGTTGAGACTTGGAAGATAACGTTTAAGAGTAAAAATGTTGCGAGATCCTTCGACAGATGGCAGGAGCTTGCAACTTCTCTCTGTTCTACCCTCGATCGCTTTATTTAATCGGATTTATGTAAAGCTCCGAGGGAAGAGAGATCAAAGAAAGCTCGACGAATTGCATCTTACCTCGACGCGTTGTCGTCCCGTTATCGCCCTGACTAAATTAATCGAAATCGTTAAACAAAAGCTGGCAACCAAATGGTGGATAGAAACTGCACCGACTTAAACGACATCCTCCTTGATACAACATCCCCTAGTGGGATGTCACTGCACGATTATTCTAGCGCCCTACCTTATTTAGCTCTCGTTTCTTATCCATCGATTATTTTTCTACTCTCCTATCCTATCCTATTTCTATTATTTCCTCTGTTTCCAAACCAAACAGAGTATTCACATGTTGCTGGAATACGTACGTTTACACTCTCTTTTTCCATTTAAAACGTGCTACCCTTCACTCATTTCCCTTCATTTGAGATTCAATGAACGAGTACATAGATGTACATTGAATTTACATGTACGCATCGCAAATTCATTTATAAATGAAAATCATTATGCTTAATTCGTGAAGAATCGTCAAATTAAATTCCTGACAAATTTCAACGCTTACTCGTTATTATTTAATATTATTCTCGTCAACGATCGTCATTGTTACGAAGTGAAAAAAAAATATAACAACAAGAAAAATAGCTATAAACATTTCGATTTCAACGAATTAAATAGCAAGGTGGTTTGTATATACTACTATATAGGTTAATGAAAAATATAAGTAAAAAGGATTGGATAGGAGAATCGATTTTCGTTACGTTTCAAGCAAAGTGTAACGTTTCGCGATATCGAGATACGATCGTCGTTTTCTATTTCACGATTGCTGATAATGAAAGGTATCGTAACGAGGAGGATGAGATTGCCTTCGAGTGACGTACATACTCTACACGCGCGTACGCAAATACATGAATATGTGTAAATACATCGGTAGGATATGAAAAAAAAAATCAAAAAAGAGGTGAAACGGAAATCGAGAAGCGTATCGATCACGGATGTAAACCACAGGATTTACTTTTGAGAACATGTCAGCCACCGCAGAATTCGCGTTTAACCGCGATGTTCAATTTGCTCTGTGGTCGATATACCTTTCTCTTCTCCCTGCTTGTCCAATGCTGTTTCCCAACGTCATTGAATTTTCCTCGTCTTCTTTTCTGCCATTGCAAGAAGAAACGTGCGAAACAATCCTAACACTAATATCCTCCTTTAGAAAAACTTGAACAAAAATTCTGCGCAGATATTCTAATTAATCCAAGCAAATGTTAAAAGAAAAAAAAAGTCTTTCAGCGCTTACAACCGAGAAAGACTTCCTTTTAATATCACGGTTACATATTCCAACCAATTATAAAGTCTCTCAAACTCCGACGCATAATGTAAATCAGAACTGCGCAAAGTTTTCGTGGAAGATGAAACCGTGGCAACTCTATCCTAGTTCGATTTTTTTTCCAACCGAGTATACACGGCTCGGATGACTCACTTGAACGACTAATATACATAGAAATTATAGACATTTGCAGACGAACGGATAGATCTTTGCTAAATGAAAATTTCTACGAGATTATTTTACAGAAAGAAACGACCAGATAAAGGATCCTTTTTTATTATTACGAAATACTTGGATTCATTAAGTCAGCCCTTTGGTAGAAATTACAAAAGAGATAAAGAGTGAAATAGAAGGCAAGTTAGCGATCGTAAAACGTCGATCAGAAAAACGAGCTTTGCGCGGATGTTTAAATTGGAGGTATAAAGGATCGATGAATAATCTATATAGACCTTCTTTACACTATGTTTCCCGATAACTTCGCGAATAATAAAATAATTAAATCATTTATCTTAGATTTAACAAATGGTTAAAAGTAACATCAAATTTCCAACAAAAAATACTGCATTTTTTAACGTCTTTAACCTGAAAACGTTAGATGATTTAACGCTTCTGTTAAAAACGATAAGATAAAAAAGAAAGATGTGCAAGGTGAATAGGAACCTCGAGGCTATTTCGAATTTTTCTTGAAAACGAAAAAAAAAATGGAATGGATGCTTGAATGCAAGGCTGCCAAATTGATGGTACGAAGGTACGGTTAAACGGGAATCCTCCGTCAAGGAGTTTCTCAACATCATTCAAACGAGATCTTTATCTCCCTTTTCATACGTCGCTTTAAACTTTACAACTCGTGAAACGCACTCTCCATTGCACTAGCGCATGCATCCATGTAAGTCGTAAGTGCATGAATTATACGCGTATTTTACGCGTATTGCACGTATAACCGAGATTGAATGGAGCCGTTTCTTGGAGCATGAAAAAGAATATATGGAAAAGAAAGAGGAGGGAAACTTTTCACGAGCATGATAATCAAATATTTTTCGATAAATGAATTTAAAAATGATTAACTAACATTTCGACTTTCATCATTTGCAAAGCAGTCATTCGAGAGAGGAAGCTAATAATTAATGTCTTAAGATAAGAAAGTGCAAATATTGTCTTACGAGAGCTCCCTGAGCAAAGCTATTTTATTATATCGTATCGATGAAAATAAAAGGGGATAAGGTCGATATCCCTTTAGCAATGGGAACCCCTTGGAGAGACCTTTATTCGAGAGATCTTCGATACGTCTGTTGAGAAAAATTAAAGGAAAAATAGAAAAATATCTAGATAGA
>NW_015149010.1:183637-240115 GCF_001465965.1 Polistes dominula | reverse complement strand
AAGCGGTGAATCATTAAGTCTTTTACGGTAGCCTTTCTACACTTATACAATGAAGGCAATTAAAAAGCCCAAAAGTAAGAGCATTTTCGCGACTTTATTATCGCGCAACGAACCACCACCGATGAACACCTGTTGCATAAATCGATTGTTACCGATGAATAGACCACAAACACACTCGCGCATCGAGAGACTAATGCACGAGACCAAAGTAGTTTCAACTCTCTTGGTATATCGAGAAGAAAGATTAGAAATGAGATTTCTCTCTCTTCCTTTTGTCTTTCATAGCACAGTAACGAGGGGAGATCATTAGCGGAGAATGATAGATACTATGAAGATTTTACCTTCAAGTAAGTGTTATTATTATTATTATTTTCCAGGGATGATTGTGGAGGATAAGTGAATCTTGGGGGTTGCAAAGTCGTCGTAATCATCCTCGTAGTAGCAATAGTCGTGGTTGTCGTGGTTGTCGTAGTCGTGAAGATTCTCTTTCTCGTTGAGTTTGGAAATCCACCCTCTCCTATCCTTACCCCGGAACTACCCCTCATGAGAGGACCTCTCGGCGTGGTCGTCCCTCTCTCACCCATGCCTATTTTAATCCCACTTTCGCCACGAGTGACGGCACCCTCCGGAAGACCAGCGAGCACCGGCATCATCAGCAACGACGCGAACCACCACCAAATAGACTTCATCTTACCCCGCGCGCGCAAGATCCAAGTCGACGAACCCAACTTTCCGAGCAAAGATCCTTCCTCCTTTTTCCCTCTTTCCTTCTACCGAATTTGTTCACCTCGATTCTTCCTCTCTCCTTTTCGCTGCCTCTCTTCCATTCAAGACGCTTCCGATCTTCTTCTGGTAAGCCTTTCGATCATCTCTGTCTTTCCAAGCTCGTTTCACCGTTTCACCGAATACTGAAAAACAAATCGTCCGATCGATGAACATTCCTTTTATTCATTATTCAAACATTGAATCTTGTGCAACATTTTGGTCCATGAGAAATGATCTTATATTCTTGTAAGTAGGTCAACCCCTTTTGTTGAACGAAAGAAAGAGCAATGGCAGATGATTAATAAGATGTAGGAGTAAGTCGATTAAAGAATTTGTCAGCGTAGCAATTGGCGGCTACCTTGACCCCCGTGGAAACGTCTATCAGCTTTCAGAATATCGAACGTGTCGCATATGGATGGCTTTGGTAAACCGAGCGTTCTCTATCCTAAATACTTGTGGTCTGCGCGATCTCCGAAAGCCTTGTGTACACTCTCCTATTAAGGTAACCAGCCGCAACGGCACAAAGGACACTAAGGTCCCGAAGATCCCCGTTTGGGGGATATACCCATGCTGTTTAGACGGTCCTTTTGTCATGATTTCGACTATCAGATCATCCGAAATCCTACAAACGCTCGTGCACCTTTACTATATTATGCCAAAGTAAAATGTTTACAAAACGATTCGTCCAAATTTAATTAATCGAGGAAAAACAATAACGATCGGATGGATAAAAAGGCTTCCCAAGCTAAATGACGAAGATAAGATTGAAACCGTGAATTATCTTGGCTCCCATTCTTTCATCGAAACAATATCGTCCCATTATGAGAAAGTCTTTAAAAAGGACAAAAAAAAAAGAAAAGTAGAAAAGTCTCTTTCACGCACGAACGGGAAATATTTCTCGAAAGGAAAGTTCGACTAAAGAAGCCATCGAAAAATGTAAGTACCTTAAAGAGACATTCTCGTAAATTATTCTATTACGATTCGTTAAGAAGAAACCGGTCGAGTAATTACACTTTCCTTTCTTCTAATCGAATATACAGAGATGTAATGAACGGGGTTTGTTCTTTGACAACGAAATGGGAACACGTTTGATTGTTTAGTAAAATAAGATTAATGAGATTAATGGGCGATAAGGTATAAATTGGGCGGTATCCAATTAAAAGTCCATAGAGATCCGATTTCGTTCGTAATCCGTTTACGTTATACCGATGTTTATTAACGTCATTAATACGAGCCAAGTTGATTAATAGCAACATCCGTGTTTCATCTACCTCGTCGTCAAATTAACGTTAGATGACGTTTTATCACAGCATTAATTAAGACGGTCTCTCGTCGTCGTCGTCGTCGTCGTCGTCGTCGTCGTCGTCGTCGTCGTCGTCGTCCTCGTCCTCGGTCGATGCTGACGTTTTGAAAGTTACATATCTGTAGAAGAAACGATCCGATCGGGAAGAGATTATAGCGAATCGCTGGATCGAGACTAGCTGTTGAACGGATCATAGGTATTGTAACTAATTCTTCGTAAAGTTCGTTGGAGTATCGAGGAGAGATAAACTATCTCTAATCCTATATACCTAACTAACTAGATCCTACGCCAGTAGTAACGAACTCTATCAGTCTCGCGAAAGTGCAGACCAAAACGATCCTTGCTCTTGTAATCGGCCTGTCTTTCGACTCGTAAGCTTGCCCTGTTACCTAGCACTACCGTTATCCGCGGTACAACAAAATCCGATTTACCTCTCGCTATTCCGATATTCGACATGACGTAGTTTCACGAACAACTTAACTCGCATTTATACAATTTTCTTCCGATTCTACGCGTTTTCCTATCATTCTTTCAATTTGTCTACTTCTAAATTTCGAAGAATGAAAGGTGATCTCTTAGGTTCGTTCAAGCGAAATGACCAAAGGTCCTATTTGTTTTTCTAATTGTACGGAACGATCCAAAGATTTATAGAATCATTAAGCATTGATATATTTTTCAAAAAAAAACTTTTCTCACTTTCTATTATTTTTGTTCTTTTTTAAGCGGCTTATCAAACATTTTTTGTCGCAGTAAAAAATCGTTACTCTGTCAACGTAGAAAAAAAATAATAGAATACCTCCCCCTTTATAACAAAATGTGGCTATCTGGTTATTTATTTCATAAAGAATGAAAATATAGAGACGAGATAGACGGTGCACATGGTTGACAATATGAAACTATTTCAACAACGAGAGGGAGCTTCACATCCGTGGCTGCGAACTGCGGCAACGTTTGCGGCCCCGAATGCAGCTCCGAATGCAGCCAGAAACGCGACTATGCGTGCGGTTCCTACGAATCAATCGATCCTTCTTGTTTTCTCCTTCTCTCTATCGTATCTTTCTTCATTTCATATTTTTCCAAATAAACGAAATTATATTTTTTTTCTACGAATCAAAATATAGAAGTATAATTCTTAACACTATGAACCTTGAATGCATAGAGTTAATGGCATACTCGTTCGCGTTATAAGTGGAAAAGTCAATATTTCATTTAGACTAATTCTTTACTTTCTTCAACACATAGAAAAGTAAAATGGAAAAAAGAAGTAGACATTTGGAGGAAAGACTGTAACAATAAAATAGAGGAGGTTTTTTTGTCGGGCTTAACGCGAAAGAACGAGCACCTTAGCGTACGTCCGGAACTTCAAGGAACTTAACTTCGACGAGACTATAAATTCAATAAGGGACAAAGTGAGAGAAAGAAAGAGACATTGTAATTTCAGTATATACGCTCCTGAGTATCCCTCTTGTCTTTTCTCGCAACTCCGCCCCTATCACCCTTTCTCGCTTCTCTTGGAGGCCACCGCCCTTTTATAACGCAAGACGAATATCTTAGGGCGTGAAATAAAGAAGATAAATCGGGTAATCCTTGCCACCGACAAAAGTGGCAAACAATGTTTTCTTACGCGAATGAACGCGTCCATTTGCGGACAAAAAAAGTACAAGATGTATTCTCCAATCGGTTCTTATCCCTTGCGTTTTCCTTTCAAAACTTTTGTCACAACGCATTCCTGGATCCTATTTCGTTCAGAGAAATAAAAAGTAATGGAAGTTGGTGAAAAAAAAAACGCAAACCATACCAATCTACTTGATCTAAAATTTGTCGAAATTATAAATAATATTTCTTTGTAAAAAAGAAAAAAACTAGATAAATGTGAAATTGGCTTGAAATCTGAACGATCCGACACGCTCGATTTACAATGATTCAAAGCGAATGCGAATCGAATTCAAAAGAACGATATTCTAGATAAAAATGAGTACGCTCTTTATCATCTCTTCGACGACGAAGACGAAGACGACGACGATGGTATAAATCCCCCATCCTATTTGAGGATTTTTATCTTCGCAAGGAAATATATTTATTTCGCGATAATAAGGAAGAAGGAAGAGAAAATCTCGCGATTAAAGAGGAACGAGGATGAAAATAAGAGACGAATAGAAAGGTTTAACCGAGAACGGATTATAGCTCTTTTGTCGCCTTTCTCGAGTAGGATCCCATTGTTATGGTGGGTCATACTGCTGGAGAAATAAATCCGAGGATCTCCTGGTCATCTTTGCTTTTTACTCAACACTATACTCTTTCATATACCAACCACGTACTAACTTTATCGAATGTTTATATACGAAGAAATACGCATGCGCGCAACGTTAAACACAACACGCAGCACGTAATATATTACAAATACGCATAGGTAGAAATACGAATAGGTAGAAATCGAGGGAGAAAAAATGATAGTTTCCGATTGCAGGAAGACCCACTTGCAAATTTATTGCTATAACAGATACACAATATAGGAGCATTAATCAGTAGAGTTTCGCATAGTTCATTAAGGCTACCTTTATATTTCTATCGATTTTATTTCCAGCCCACCTCATTATCATTTATTAAATTGTTGTTACAGCTACGATGAGGTATTGGTATTATTATACCGATTGTCTTGCGTATTCATGATCAGCGTTGGGAGAACAAACGAATAAAACTATTTCAGTCGGTGAAACATATTTGATCGGTGTATATTTTCTTCTCGCGAAGCTTTGGGTCGACGTTTCATTTGGGTCATACGGTTGATCCAGCTTGGTTCTACGTGATCCGGCTACGAACCATTTCCGCGACAGCTTTAAACCGTCGCACCGTTAGAATTTTTCTAACCGTGTAATCTTGCCGATATAACCAGAGGCACGGCAACACTCTCGGAAGAAGCCAGATGGAGGGAGGAAAATTCTCAAGCGTTGAATAACTTTCGCCTGTTGGTAAATAGAACGCCTCGAGGAGTAAAAGCTTCGTTTAAGTTTTTCTCCCGAGGATAAAAAAGTAAAGAAACGATGAAACGGCCCAAAACTACGAGAGAAAACTTATAAAACATTCATATCCGTACACTGATATTTTTCAAATATAAACGAAACTCACAAAAAATCAACGCAATATCGGCATAGCAAATTTCAAAAGGACAGATTTTAGAATAAACGTATTTGCATGTTTACGCCGTACCGCAAAACGATCCTATTTCATTGCCGAGATGCTTCTAAATGTCGTCGAAAATGCATTTAGTCGTTCACAGGGAAATTCCAAACGAGTTACCACCTTTTTTTTCTTCCTACTTTTTTCACAAATAAGTTGAGGATCGATCGAAAATTTGCAAATGATCGATACGAATCTATTCTTCTGTTTTCGCTTAATTCTCTCTCTCTCTCTCTCTATCTATCTATCTATCTATCTATCTATCTATCTATCTATCTATCTATCTATCTATCTATCTATCTATCTATCTCCTCTCTTATAAAGTTTCTTGCTTTATTTGCTAGCTCACGTAGAACTCATTTAAATACTTATCTAATATCATGCTGACTAATTCTCAGCATGCGAATGCAACGAGAACACACGTAGAACGTAGTTCGTGAAATGTTATCGTACATACAGATTCAGCTTGTCGCGTTAGTACCTTGATATTTCTACCCCGTCGCTTTTAAACCACCGTTTCCATTCGTTTCCCAAAAGTCGTTTACGTTGTCAAAACTCCCTTCTCTCTCCCTCTCACCCACCATTTACATTTATCTCTCCGATCACGATATTACATTTGCTCTCACAAGTATGTTCGTCATTTTTTAAATGAAAACTTTTTTAGAATAGGGGTCATTTGAAAATGGATGAGGACAAGTAGCAATAAACAAGACAAACAAACTCAATGAACGATGAATATTATTTTTACTTCTGTTCTAATTATTTATTTAATAATTATCAAAATGTGCGCCTGTAGGAATGCAACCCTCCAGCTATACTTTGAAAATGTTGCTTACAAGCGCCATCTACTGGGACGGAAATTTTTTTCTGCCCGAAAGATAGGCAACCCGTAATACATGCGTGTATAAACAGTTTGAGCTTAAAACAAATTCCGTCCAAACAGATGTCGCTCGCAAGCGACATTTTCAAAGTGTATCTAGAGGGTTGCATTCCTACAGGCGCTCATTTTTATAATTATTAAATAAATAATTACAATAATATTATATAATAAATTATCCTACTGATGATACAATGCACTCGTCTCATTCCTGGAAAACTTGCTTTTTTTTAAATGAAAAAGGCGAAATTGCGTAGGTACTATATACACATATATGCATATATATATCGAGAAGAAAACGTCCTCGAAATTTGTAGAGCTCGTACACTAGGGTAGGTACTTTGGATCCAAGAGAAGTTGGAAAAGCAACGACGCAGAAGCAGCGAACCGCGGCACGCGCCTCGAAATACCAATGTATACCTACGCGAGATACCAAGGAATGCAGATTTTCTTCGTGAAAATTCGCCTAGCAATCTGTGTGAATAAAAACGCTCACGGATATCTTATGCCATTTTTTCTTTTATTTCGATAAAATTTCTAAAGTGAAGACACATATTTGAATAAACTTAAAATAAAGAATTGGTATTACATTAGAATCTCGTATTTCTTCATCTGACGGTTCTCGAAACAGCTTATCTTTGAGAATCACTGTAATAAAATCTCTCACATTTTTCGTCAAATAAATTCGAGTCGGAAAGGAAAAATAAGAGACTAGTCGACTCGCATGCAAACCCTTTAAGAACAAACGTGTTCCCGTCCGTCCGTCCGTCCGTCCGTCCATCTGTGTTCTCCACTTTCTTTATTTCCTTGCATTCCGTAGAGAAGAATTTCCATTTGAACGAAAACTATCCTTCCCTCTCAACCCCCGACCGATAAATAATCGTCGAGAGTCACTCGTATTTATTTGCTTCGCTTCCTTGAATAAAATATGAAGAAAAAAAGCAAAAAAAAAGATAATGTTATAGTTCGATAAGGCGCAAATTGACGTTGCGCGTCCAAAGGATTAAAGGATTTACGGATCGTCAACGAGACTAATCCTTATTACATACGTAATGCATGTTCAGTTAATTTCCCTTTGACTAGTCAGCTTAATATTGCTAAAGAACATGTAAATTCTCGCTGGAAAAGTCGAGTAAATCAAATTTTCGATCAAATCGGGCATCCCCACCCCCTCTCTCTCTCTCTCTCTCTTTCTCTTTTGAAGCGTTCCCTTTATGTCTCGCTTTATTGCAGACTTTATCGCGATACCGTTTCGTCCCTCTTTATCGTCACGTCATTTTTCCTTACCTTCAAACTGGTTAGTCCGCCTTCCTGTTATATACAATAACTTTAGAGTTACTGGTTTCGACGGGCGTTACTCTTCCTCAACAAATTTGTCATAAATTGACGTCACTTTTGGAGATATTCACTCGACGAAACGTCAATTTCGCAAAGACTCGCGCGCAACTAGTCTATCCTAAAAGAGAATTAGCCTACATATTAAAACTATTTATATTTCACGTTTGAACATTTTGCCAAAGTGTATTCTCGATATAAAGGGAAATAAGAAAATGATTTGGTGAAAACCAACAGATTGCTTTAACTTCGATATTCGGTATTTCATATTTTCGTGCACACTCTAACGCGTCCCGTAATGCATATCGTATAACTTATTTTTCTTATCCTATATCCAAGCGAGGAACTTGGACGAGTAGCTTATTCACCCTATTATACACCCCGTATTCTCGAAAATAGACAGCAACTTTGATCGTTACGTACAACGAGTTACGAGTAAGAACGGTACCGTGCCATCGCGATAAACCCCTTGCGAATAGTATTTTACCTTTTAACCTTACCCTAGGCAAAATATCAAAAGAGGGGGAGAAAAGTAGGAAAAAAAAAGAAAGAAAAAATAATGAAGGAAAAGAAAAAGATCCGTATAAAATCGCCTCTTCGCACTAAAATCTCGTTGAAACTCACGTTGAAGAAATTGGTTCGCGAACGTGGTTTCGCATTAAACCACGACCCAGCGAGTATATTATAAATCGCGAAATAGCGCCGTGAATTTCAAGAGAATACGTTAGGGGTTCAAATATATATATATAGAAGGAGAAAAAGGAAGGGTGTGTCAAAGCCTTGGTAAAAATTCACGAGCATTTCGTGATTATCGTTGGCTATCCACAAATAATATACCAGCAATCTTTTCCTTTTCTTCTTTCCCTCGCGAAACTAATTACTTTTGAGTGCGCGTGTTGCTTTCTTTGTTAAGAAAAGAACAGAAGATTCTTTTTATCCATATAGAAAAGTGTTTGTTATCTAACGGCGTAATTATAATTTACGGCCGCGTTACTTCACAAGAGGATCTTTTTCGTTCGGTTAAAAAAAACTTGTTGAAATTCATGTCACCTTTTGCTAGCTCCTCTTATTCTTTCAGCAAAACACGCTAATTTCACGACTCTATAATTTCACTACTATATTATATCCGATTTTCAATGTAGAAAATTCGATATTCCGCATTTTGTCTCGTTCGCATCACCCCGAGATCGGATATTCCGCTCGATTTCCATAGGATGATGATACCAAGCACGTTTATTCCAATACGTCAAGTAGATCTCGATGATACAGTTACAAATTTAACTCGACTGCTCATTCCATCGTGCTTTACGAGAAACATCCTGATTACGAGAATACCTTTGACGAGTGATAAGAGAATAAATATTTCAATGATATATGCACGAATAAACGTTACAAGAAACATCTGCTTTCGGCTTTTCTTCTTCTTCTTCTTCTTCTTCTTCTTCTTTTCTTACATTTTTTTCTCCAAGTCGCAAAGAGAGGTGCGACTCGACGAAACTAATGACGAGTTTCAGGGTCAAGACACGACAGTCTGGAAAGTCTCGACGGAAAGAATGAGGAAAAGAAATAAAAGAAGGAAAAATATGCGTCCTTAAAAGCGAAGAAAGTCTCGAAAAACTGACAGAGACGAACGGCCGAAATTTACTCGAGCGGTATAGTTTATCTCTCTTTACATTCGCTCTGAAACAATAACTTTTTCTAACTTTTTTTTTATGTACCTACTTTATTAGAACTCCGTCTCTAACTCTTTCTCTAGCTCTTCTCTCTCCCAATACATCAACTCTCGCGAAAAATTGTCAAACAATACGATTATTAGAGGTAGTTGGTTAAGAAATTTCTTCGAGAAAAATACACGTGGATTATTCCAGAGAATATAACAGTATATATACATATATATATATAAAAGGTACTCTCACTTTGATGAGGATTTTCTACTCGAAGAAGCACGAGGATTCGAATTTCGTGCCGACACAACCGTAAAGACGAAGTTTAATTTGTCGCGACTATCACGGTACGCCTTTCTATTTTCGATTAAACGGCACTCGCCTAAATCGATTTGGGAGAGTCAAAGATTAAGTTAAGGATCTTTGATTCCAACTTAAAATTCCACCGAGAGAAATTGCCTTAATTAATTTACCAACTCGAGAGCAAATGAAAAAGTTTTCGGATAATTTTGTAAAACGATAATAAACGATTACCTTACTTACACTACCCTTTCTTCAATTTGATTATTTTGAAAAAGCTTTTCTTTCGCGAATATTTGATATCTCTCACATACGGTACAGTTCATATCGATTTCCACATTACTATTCTCAACATGTAGGTCAAACAATAATAAAATCCAATATCCTGTTATCCCTTGTTACTTTAATAAACGTCGATAGATAAACACGACGCAGCTATTGAGTGCATTTCGTGGATCCGGAACGCTTAGCTGCAATGATTCAACGCGAGCGAGCGAGGTTTATCAATTTCTCACTAGAACGAAGAAACTTCTCGCCTTTTCGTCCTATCTTCCTTTCTCTCTCACCCTTAATTGAAATGTCTAATGTAAGTGGCAGTATTATGCGCGTCCGTTAGAGCTGCCCAAGTTTCTCCTCTTCAAAATCAATTAACCTTAATTATTTCGTTGATTGGTCAGAATTTTTCCAAGCTTATTTCTACGCTTCTAGCGAGAACAAATGGATGAAGAATTTTTTCCTAATCTCGAATGACGAATAAACGCGCTTTGTTCGTCGCAAAACGAACCCGTATAGAAAAATAATCGCACAGTTATAGTTATACGGAACAATTATCGTTTTTTTTCCAAAAAGAATTGTCACAATTTTTCCTACCATTCGTTCGGAATAAAAGGATAAAGAAATAAAAATTCATATATTTTGGAATCTTTTCTCATTTCATTTATCTTTAATATCTATGTAAAAAGTGACCATCCCCTATCACGGTTTTCTGACTTATATCGACACTCGTAATAAAGGGAAAAAAGGTGAAGAGATACAAAAGTCAAATCGATCAGTCGAAAGAAGATCATTGGAAAGCTTTTACGAAAGCAAAGAGATTTTCTTCGACTTTGTATCGAAAAAAAGTTGCTTCGCAAAAAGGGAAAATCAATCATTTCGCGTAAGGACTTGCGTGCGTGTGTGTATGTATAGAAAATAAATGGGAATGCTTGGGGACAGTTGGCACGAAAACTACATTGCTGTATCACGTCCTGCTTCGTCTGAACAAATCTAACCTTGGCCTCGTGCCTTAGAAACCACTCGAAAAGTACTGCACCCACTCTATTTTACCACACCATTCGATAGATTTTCTTGCGTTCACCTAATTATCCGTCTCTCCTAAAGGACTTCTCTTTTCTTCCTTTCATTACTTTTATCTAATCTACGACTTGATCGATTCGATTAACGTGCAAGACGACTTACACTCGATTTACATTTTAAATACGACCAACTCTTTTATACTTTTCCTCTTTCATCGAACGCGTGCTTTGCCAGCTAAATTGTATGAGAAAAATTCTATCGTTAAATGGAAATTTCAAAGGCAGGTAATTAGAGAATATTTTGATATAATAGCTTTGTTATAATAGCTTTGAAACCCTTTTACATTTTGAAAGAAGGAAGAAGGATCAAGCAAGGGTCGATCGTAGGTAGTAGCAATAGTCGGTAAGTGTCAAACATTACGCTACGTCGTGCGGTAATTTGAAACTTCTTAGTATTAAGGACAAAAGACAATGGACTTCTCTGAAGGAGAAAAGTTTCTTCGATATAGGGAGGGATCAGCTCACGAGAGAAAAGTAGTTGGCAAGACAGGAAGTAGGTTTCGATGAGAAACCGTCTCTGGGTCGTTGACAGCTGTCCGAGTTGGCAACCTCCTCAACGACATCTCCCTTTCTCTGTCACCAAGTGTCCTAAACTTTGCCACGATCGGACAGACCAAGTGGAATTTTCAACGAACTTGAAAACCCAACTTCCAAAGATATTACGGTCTTATGTATCTGTAAAAAAAAAAAAAGAGAAACGAAACTAATAAAAACTGGGAAGGGACCTTGAAACTTCGACCTATCGAATCTTTCTCTAGTAAACGGTACACCCACGCGAGGGGGTGAATTTTAATTCGCGATTACAAACGACCAGAAAGGAAGAGAAAGGTATCCTTAGGAAAAACAAAAAAAAAACTAAAAGAAAGAACCAGGTCGTTCCAACAAAAGGTTCGTTCGGTCGGTGCGGCTAGAATTTAAGACACGGCGTGTCGTTGACAGATAGTCACGATCCTGTTTCTAACTTTTAATTACTGCATCCTTTGCATATCCGAGGAATTCTATTTAGTTCAGAGTATCCCACGAACGATCTATCGTTTATACTGCACACATTGCCACTTAAAAAGTAAGAACAAAAGTAGACATGCAGGGAGAGAGAGAGAAGGGAACAAAATAGCACGCTTAGTTCTCGTTAAAAAGTGAAAAGCTTTCCATTGGTCTCGTTAACAAAAGTCGCGTACTGTATTTTTCCATTCATGAAAAATGATTTAGCAAACTCAAGGAAACAATTGGACAGCCTGTGGCTAGTCCAATATTTAAAAATATTAATGAAAAAACGAAACTTCTCTTATCATTTTTTTTTATTCCAATTGTTTACTTTTCAATCCATGGAAAATTCATTTGAAAATTTAGCGAGTTATTTTTTTGCAAATTGCTCGAAGTGAATGATATTCTAGTCTACGGTTAAATGTGCTCCGCGCGAAATTTGATTAGATTTGTTTCTGCCAATTTGTCGTATTCATCGAAAAAAGTTGACGGACGAGCTCTCGCTTGGCAACTTATATTTATGTTAGATAACGTCATGATTTATACAGTGCATCAAACAGAATTAAAATTTGTTATTTCTGTCTAAAGTTATAACAAGCAAAAGCTATTCGCGCAACGGTGATTGCATAAGACACCCACCCACCCACCATGGTGGTTGTGCCTGAAAAGCAGAAAAAAAAGGAATGAACAATAAAAATATTCTTCGCTATTGGATGACTGGGAGAAAAAGGGAAATAAAATGGAAATACGAATAGAAGGTAGGTACTTTTGTTTCTCTTGGAACGTTCACCCAACGTACAGTCGAAGCTTATTCATAGGCATGAAAAAGAATAAGATGTATCGCAAAGGGTAGTTCAAGGGGTAGAAAGGAACAACATATGTGGACAAAAAGGGGGATTCGTATAATAAAAAGACCGAAGAACAAAATATTTCGAAATCTTTCGGACTAAATTTGATTGTACTACCAATTGTATGAACCTTTGTCATAGCATTAATAACACAAATAATATCAATATCCTTCGCGAGATTGCGAAAATATGTAATTATTAAATCAAATTCATTTATTTAGTGAAATATTTAAATATTGGACATTGTTTTCTTTTATGCATACCGAGGCTAACTTCCAATAAAACGAAACATGCTAGATATTTCATAACCATGAATGCATATTTTCTCTCTCCCTCCCTCTCTCTCTCTCTCTCTCTCTCTCTCTCTCTCTCTCTCTCTCTCTCTGGTTTTATCCCTTTTCTTTTATATGAACACGCTTACACGTAGAGGCAGAAAAACACCCTCGCTAAGCTTGCCTTGCGTTCGTTAACCTCCAACGTATTCAACTTTTGTTGGCCAAGCATAAATGTGTTGTTTTCCGATTCAATGCATTTTCCAATTTTTTCGCATTGCTTTTCCTATCTTTTCGCGAATTTTAAATGTTTGAATAAAAAAAAAAGGGAAGGAAAAAAGGAGGAGGCTACAGGTATTGTATTTCTCGAGTTCAGAAGACAAATCGGGGAAGAGCACCATTCCTTTTTTTATCTTTTTTTCTTTTTTGTTTCAAGAGAACGAGAAGAATTTTAATTATTCGTCCAAAAGAAAATAACATCAAGAAAATATTCGACATAAATCTTAAGCATTGTCCTACGAAATAATCATCGAAAAAAAGACCATTTGTGAAACGATTAAAGCTAATACTTTTTTACTTTCAGAGAAAATACGTCAAAGTTGTTTTTTAATGAAATATCTCGAAATGGTACGAGCAGTGATAAAAACAAACTCATTAAACTAAACGAGATGAAATGCGAATCGAATAACGTTGAAAAATAGAAGGAGCATTCTTCGTATAAACGAATGAAAGGAAAAAAAAAGAAAACATCTATATAATCTAGCAATAAGCAATAACGATACTCTCCCGGTCTTACAATTAGAAATTAAAATGCTCTCTCTCTCTCTCTCTCTCTCTCTCTCTCTCTCTCTCTCTCTCTCTCCCTCTGCATCGTCTCTATATACATGAAAGACATTCACAATTCCGGCCCAATTCCGTTAACTTCCAACTAAAAGTTCAAACCGCAACTCCATGAGTACGTACTTACATTGTACGCAGAACTAGGGGCAGAATAGAAACAGTAGTATCGTTCTACTATGATTCACTTCTTCTCATTACGGCAATTATGAACACGCCTGAAGAAAATACGATTCGCGATCATTTAAAGAAATAACTGAAGTTACAATTCTTAAGTGAAAAAACTTACAAAGATTAAAGTTAACAAAAAAAATCGTATCAAACCCTGACGTAATCCTTGCACGTGGACAATTCGTCGTATTTTTATTCCCTACTTAAAATCACAAATCATGGGACTTATCCGACAACTTCTGCAGGAACGACGAGCTATAAATTGAACTAGTGTATCTTACTTTTGCAAAGACCTCGTTCTTAAATATTAAGTTTCAAGTGACTCCTCCTTTCATACTTTATCGTTATTTCGCAAGACGAATAGTGTATCGGAAAAAAAGTCATTATCTATCCATCTAATATCTCTCATTTTCATTCTCGACGAAGAGCTCGATTATAGCCCAAGTGTTCCTCCAGCTTTCTAATAAGCAGGATCGACATGTATATACATTCTGTTATCAAGTAAAAAAGCTTAAAATGAAGATAAATATATAAAAGAGAAAGTACGATTACGTTACTTTCCTAGATCGTATAGTTATGGTCGTATGAGAGTTATGAAAGGTGAAACAAATTGTACAACATTTTGAAATAATATTTTTCTAACACCAGCGAAAGAAAACTCGAGGAAGAAACTGGCCTTACCAAGAGGAAGTCACGCGCAAGTGTATTGTGCCAGAGTAGGCTGCCCACTTTTCCAGATAATGTGAAAACCTAGGTGGGCGCAAGAACTCGAGTAAAAGAACGTTTCTGTTCGCCCTTTAACTTGCCATTGTACGAGACCCATTCAGAAGACATTATTACGGCATCCGTCGTAATATGAAAGAATGTTCACGATCTTTTTCTCGTGTTTTTTTAAAACCGAACAAGATGAGAAAGGGGTGAGCAAGAGAGATCGCGTAGATTAACATTTCAGATTTTGTTGAAATGTTCTACATACATGTATAAAAAGCCATGAGGGAGAGACATCGAATAAGATTGATATTTGTTTGCGTACTATGATATATTGACGAACCATTTTCTCCGCGATATATTTTTGATCGTACACAAGAAAGAAGATAGAAACGAAGTATTTATTGTCTTTATCTATGCTTTATCAAGTTCTAGCTGATTGCAACAATACCGATTAATATTTTGTCGAGAATATCTAATAACTGTTCATCTATCTTTTTTTATCCCTTCTCAAGACAAATATAATTTCAGTGAAAAGCTCTGTTAGTAAAAAGAATGAAAATAAGTGGTTACTTTCCTAAATTTGAAGTAATACATACTTATCTCAAAGATGAAACGTTGTCTCCGAAATAAGAAATACCATTTACTTTTTTAAAATCATCCAGAATAAAAAGTTCGAAAGGAAAAAAAGTATGAAAGTAAGATCCGAACACGAGAAAAAAAGTCGTCAAAAAAGTTGACCTCTTTTAGGATTGATTCTTCTTGTCAATTATCTTTTATTTCTTATCTTCCAAGTTCTTCCTTTACTCCTTTTCTTCCGTTCTTCAATTTTGCTAACCGCGATTACAGGAAAATGATTACATTTCAGCTTCAGCTACGTCTACTATCATTTTATTCACGATGTTTAGCGTTGCGTCTTCAAAACAGGATCGTAGAATAGATAGCACATTTTCTTTCTAACCTGATGATATTCATAGCAAATAGGAATATATATGTAATCTGCATAATTAGAATTTGCATTCGTTGATTTGAACCAGCAACACCTAGGGCAAAAGTTAAAACGAACCTTTTCCTCTATCCACCTATTTTAGTTTATAGATGATATCGCCAAAAATATCCTAAAAAAGATCGAACCAAGCATACATTTCGCGTCAAATCCTTCCACCGTTCTTCAATCCAATGGAAGGAAAAACTTTGTTTCTTTCCAATAACGCTAGAAATATTATCCAACGAAACTAGCGTTTCTCGCTACTAAGCGGTTTTTCGCTACTAAAACAAAAAATCAGAACTTTGTGATCGTTCGTTAAGCATTATTATTTTATCGATTTTCCGATTTTTTTTAATTAACCACACGTATCGATCCCAGGAAAAGACGATATTTATTTCTCGGCGAAAATTTTCGTTCTTTCCGATTGGCCGGAAATTTTTGTCGAACTAGACACAGGCAGAGAGAGATAGAGAGAAAGAACTAATAAACAGAAAGTGTACTATTAAAACGAAAACAATATCACGTATCGAGTAACACAATAAAAGCAACGAAACTGATTTAAAATGCAGGACATACGTGACCGGGAAACTATCGATCGAACGAGAAGAGTCCACTTTTTTCTAATTTGTTCAAATTTTTGTCAGTCGATAGAAAAATATTACCTAGTATTATTTTGATAGTAATACGTCAATAGTACTGAGACACTTCTGTAAGGGTATTTTCTTTCTTTTTTCTTTTTCTTATGCACATTTACACATTTCGCGACGAAGGAAATCGCTTTATGCGTTTATCGATAAGAAAAATCGCGGATTGAATTCCAATGAGAAAAGGTGGAAAGAAGAAGTCGCTGCATCAAGGAAAAAAAAAAAGAAAGAATGTAAAAAAGTCAATATCCAGGGTCATTCTATTACATTGTCTTTTTGTTTCTCCTAGTCAGGTAATCCCTAAAACTCCTCACTCTCTCTCTCATCCTGTTTCTATCCATTTCTTTTGTTCTTTCTCGCGTTTAACATTACGAAAGGAAATTTCATTGTTCGGCTCCATCGAGCAACTCTTCTTGAGATCGATAAAGAAGCTGAGAAAAAGTCACATCGTTCGTCGAAAATATACGGTTCGTTCGCAATCACTCACATTTATTTAGACGAGAGAAAAAAAAAGAAATCCGCTCCTCGCTTGGTTTTTTATCGATCACACTCAGCTTCGTTAAAGTTAAGCGACGCTATGAAATTCGAGCGAGAGCCGATAGTCCAATACCGAAAACCTTAGGGAGAGATCCGTTGGGGCTTATTTTCAGATAGAGAAAAGTTCCAAGACAAAGTTTCATCGTGGATGCAGACGATGGTGGTAAAGTACGTTATATGGTGCTGTTCAACTACTCAACCCACGTAAACCCGCGTGAAAAGGAGGTAGATGAAGTTCATGGTGGTGGTAGAAGGGTGGTAGAAGGGTGGAAAGGTAGTAGTGGTCTGGGAGGCATTTGTTTCGCGGACAAGATATGCTTTCGCAGAGTGTCGCCAGACAACACAACAACTAGGAAAGCTTTGTTTGTTTCCTCTTACTTAGGAAATACGCAGCACCGATGGTGGTGGTGTAGCACTCTCTTCTACCGACGATGGCTTTGAGTTTACTCTAGACAAATCCTTACGAAATACTGACACGTCTTTTTCCCGGGCTGAACAAAGGGCTGGCTACTACTTTTCCTCCTTTTCCCGCGATTTAAAACTATTCTCTCGGAAACGCCAATACATCCTCCTCCTCCCTATGATAGTGTTTGCCTTTTCCTACTATACTCACGAACATTCCTCCTATTCCTTAAAAAGGATAAAGAAATAACGGACCTTATTTTTCCCTGTCTATCCTACTACGTTATGGATTTCATTGAGAATTTTCAGAGTAGAAAATGGAAGGATAAGTAAACTTGAAAAGATGTTCGCTTTCTATCATAAGAGTTAAAGGAAGAGAAATAGAGTCCAGCAACGTTGTAACGCTCGTTCATACACCCCATCGTCAAAGGACACTCGAGAGATGTTACTTCGAAAACCGACGGATAGAACGTAAAGCAGTATTTTTTCAAGTAAAACGTAAAAGCGATTCGCAAGATACACGTAAATAGTAACATCTTCCTTTCAATTTCATGGGGTTATTTGCTTACGAACGCGTCTAATTCATTATCCCAGGACGAATGAACGAAATTAGATTTTCTATCGGATCGTAACGTTTGCCTGCAAATTTCATTTTCTTTTGATTCTATTGGAAAACGAGTAGCGCATTATTTAAATCTACCAATGCGCAAAGTTAAAACGACCGAGTTGTGATAGATTTTCTAAACGATTAATACGCTCTCCCACTGACTTTGATTGTCAATCAATATATTGATTTATAATCAAGCATGTATATTTTCTTGTTTTTTTTTTCTATTTCCGTTGATTTGGTTGTATTCATTTTTTGTACGTTCATTATTCGTTCATTTAGCAAACGAATTGGCTCTTTGATCGTGTATTCTGTAATTTAGGATCAGAGCTTGGTCTCTTTGAAAGGACCCAATCAAGTTTTCCATCTCTATTCCCGAATCTTCCTGTCCCGTTGATAACGACATTAACGTAACGAACATTAATGCCTAGCAAGGGTGAAGTCGATCGCGCTTAAGACCACCACCTTTCGTCGTCTAGTTGAAAATTTATTCGAAACTCGATGTGTCGTTTCCATTCTCGAAGACGAATGAGGGCGTGGTCTTGACATATACTCCCATACATGTACCTATCTCGAAGAAGAAGCTTTCGCGAATATATTTTTACATGTATACTCCTTTTTCCTCCGTCTTCCCTCAACGATATTCGTCATTTTGATCGAGTTACAATTACCCGCGTCTCATTTCGTTAAGTACCCAAGAAAAGGGCACGAACATTAAGCGTCCAAGAAAGTTAAAAGGAAAGACAGAATTTCTGCTTACTCCATCAAATTTAAATCGCACGTCAAAAGAAGTTTCCTATTTGATTAACCAAACAACGGCAACACCAGAAACAACGTAGATTACATTAATCAGTTCAGTTCTTAAGTATACGCGCGAAAGCCTTCGACGGAAGAACGAACGAATTTGTTAGAGAGAAAATGAACCATCGTGGGAGAGAGAGAGAGAGAGAGAGAGAAAGAGAGAGAGAGAGACAAGGATGAGAATAAGAGGAAAAGTAAAGTTATCCATCTGAAATGCTTCTGTCTCTTCGACGGGATAAATCTATCGCAGAAGGTTCATGATAAATCCAGGAAATTGCGAAACTTTAATTGCAAATTGCAACGGCTCGCGACAATTTCCAGTATAAAAGCAGGGAAAGGGTTGGGGCGATGCCCGGCCCGGGACGTCCATCGATTATGTTAATGAGTTTTCACTTTAACTTTTTATTGCGATCAATTTTGGACGGTTAGAAGATAGTCCAGTAGATTCGCTAGCTAAACGACCAATGAAAGGATCATTGATCTTTCGATTCTTATTGTCTACCTGCTTTTACTGCTTTTTGTATCAGTTTGTTTATCAATCGATAGTTTGGATCTTTCCTTTCTTCGATCGAATAGATTACCATAGCAATTATCTCTCATACCCTTGATCAGTTTCTAAGATAATCTCATTCGGTGACAACATTCTCTGCACCTTCTTGTTAATAGTATTAATTTATCGAGCGGTAATTACTCTATTCGACTAATGTGCACCAATTTATCTTGTAAAATGGTGCAATTGCAATCTCCTATAAAATATTTGGATATATCAATATCTATAGCTGCTCGATATTATTGAATACGTTTCGAATATCAATTCGAAGCATATTCTCTTTTTCTATCGTCGAATGAACTTCCCTTTTTATTTTCTCGAAAATGTAATAGTCGCTGGGGAATAGAACAAAAACGTTCGAAATGTTTTCCGAGTCGATTGTCGTGCGACCAAATAAGAGGGAACCTTTTTGTAGTTACTATCGGCACCAATGATTACACGCCAAGCTGCTCCTATTTACACGATCATTGGTTGAATCCAATGAAAAGGAAATTAGTTAGATGCGTTTAAACGTAATCGGTGTTACTGCCTACGGTCTGATGAGAAAAAAAAACAACAAGAGAAAAGTTTCAAACAAATTTATTCTCGTAGTACGTTGAAAGTGCATGTACTTTCGCATGTTACCAGAGTATGCCAGAGAGAATGTGGGTTTATTCGTCCATGCTACTGCAACGATTGAGAAACATCGAGGTACGTGAATTCAAAGATAAGAATTATTCGAAATTTCTATCGCCATTTCTCCCAGATGTTATATCCGTCGTTAATAGCACGTGTCATTGCAATCTACGGAAAGAATGGTCTTCGTATTATATCAAATGTGCTGTGTTAAGATGATATCGTTCGAAATTGCTATCGCCAATGAATTTTCCAAATGAAAATAAAAAAAAGGAAAAAATGGTGCACGGGACGTTCGTTGCGTGTTGAGTTGTCGTTTATTTTCACGTGTAACAAATGTGGTCAATGCTGGATGATATCAAAGGTAGGAAAGAAAAATATTCATTTCGATAGAACAGCAAAATTGGAAGAATCGGCAAATCGTCGGTTCGGCTACCGAATGGAAATCATTTTAAACTCTCCGTGAAAATAGCTTCGTAGTGGATGCAATTTCACCGGTGAATATATCGAAAACGATTGTATTCCAGATTGTCGACCTCCAACGACGTTACACGTCGTCCTGGTGCTTTCTCTCCCTGACGACCAAAACTGTGATCGAATCGTTTTTCCTAGAAAAATTCTGAAATTGATCTGCAACGCTTTGGACCGCTTTCCCCAAATTGCTATCCCCCTAAGAGAAGAATAAAATCAATGTTTCGATAGCGTTTCAAACCAGAGAGAGAACACCTCCCTTTTTCTTTTTTTTTCTTTACCAAATCCTAAACAATTTATTCGTTGATAAAAGATCGAGATAATGAATGGGGTAACGACTATAACTTTGCACAGCGATCCACCATGAGCAATGAAGATAATTTGTATCTGAAAGTAACGCAACCCGTAATTTAGCAGCTCGATCTATCTTTATTCCATCGACATTTCGTAAGAAAGTATCTACTCGGAATAAATTTGAAGACGTTCGTACGATGAAATATTAAAGACAAAATTTGTATGAAAGTAGAAAGAAGAAGCACATTGGATAGGAGAAAACTTTATATGTACACATACTATATATGTGTACATATAACTTGTATGCATAGAAGAATGAAAACCTCAAGTTGCGCATGTTTTTACCTCTTTCAAACTACATTCTTTTTTTCCTCTAAAAGCGAAACACGCACAATTTGACATCGCTTCCTGTCCTACTTTCCATCATTCGACATAGCGAATTGTTTTTTGTCTCTTTTATTCCACTCGCTATGTCCATGCTAAAATAATCGCTCGAATCGATAATAATGCTTCGAGTATTTCAAGCATTCTACGATTACATTCTTTTCATCTATTCGCTATTATCGATATCGCGCGAAATTCAAGGAATTGCACAAAAATTTCGCTTGCTTTAACTTCTAATTTATATCCAAAGGAAAAAAGCAACCAACGAATGACCTATTATACCTTTATCGTATCCCAATACTTTTCAACTTTCTTCTTTTATTTGCTCTAATTAGCTAACAATTAATGAGCCAAACTGACTAAACATCAAACAATTGCAGTGCTTCGTAAATTGGATACCGTACGATCGTTGTTTCGTTAATTAATTGCTCTCCCATTTTATTATTGTATATTCTTCGATCTCTTCGAATAGAAATTTACAATTATCGCGCAGAATTTCCATTCTAACTTGGACTATTTCTTTACTTGTGACTAGAAGAAGGAAAATCCTTCGTAATATAATATATCTAGAGAAGCAAAGATACTAAGAATAATCCTAGACACGACAACACTGTCGGGTGTGTAAAACAGTCGCATTATCAATATGGTATGAGCCATTTATTATGTAAATCTGGATGATATCGCTAAGAACGCAATCGCGCCAAGTACCTACCACTAAATATTCGTCTTCTTACAGTTGTTCCGTTGGAAGATAAGGAATGCAAGCGTTCTAAAAGGATATACTCTTAAGACGTCACGAATTTCGAACGAGGGATTAACAATTATATTTCCAAATAATCCACTCTCTCAAAAAGTTGACTTTGCATTTTCTCAAATTTGTAGAAAAACTTATTCGGAAGAATTATTATTAGTTGAAAATATATTTTTCTTTACAAATTGCCGTACTCGTAAAAAGAAGATCTACTATGTTACTTTGAAGAGTCTACATTAACTGAGATTTTCCTCTGTATATTTCAGAAGGAGATAGACCGGAAAATAATAATACACTGGAAGAACGATCTAAAGTTTTTTTGGGGGGTGGGGGTCCTCGATGGCTTCCACGGCGATGTAACGAGAGAACAAGGAAAAAAATATAAAAATTCGTAGAGGAGAAGGTGAAAGGAAAATACGTTCCCCGTGGAGTCACCCTTTATCCACTTTCTAGTAACGCAAGTATCTCGCCAGGAGCAAAAAGCAGGAAGCATTTGAAAGGAAAAGAGAAAGTATGTAAAAGTTGATGCGATACGCGTTTTTCCTACGAGCTTTTCTACGAGCTTTTCTACGAGCTTTTCTACGCACTTTTTTATGCACTTTTTTATGCACTATCGCACCATCCTACCACTTTTAATTGATTGATAACGTTAAAAACAAAATTTCATTACTCGCTCGAGAGGGCTTCTTATTTTCTGAATAAACAAAAAGATCATAGATATTTCCTAGCTTGGAAATTAGTCGACTTGGTAAGAAAAAAAAGCAGTTTACAGTATGTACGAGTGGAATATGCATTTGCAGAAGAACAACCGTACAGAGTAAGATACATTAGGTCCATTAGAGCGTTGCTTCGTACACGTAATCGCACTGGGATCGTTGAAAAGGAACTATACTACCCATTTCCCTCCCTTCCTATACATATGAACGACCGAGGTTTTTCGACGCGTTCTTTTCCTCGCGAACTGTTTCTGACTTACGATAACATTCGGCGAAAAACGTTGAAGCGATAATCCTCGCGAGGAAAATATTTTCATCTCTAAAATCTACGATGGAACACTAAGGATAGACATTTTTTTTTTTTGATAAACAATAATATAGAAAAAATATAATAGAAACAAGTTCGTTGTTATAAGGAACGTTATAACGCGGTGGTTTGCGAGTATTCTTCAAAAGTTTCTTTCTTTTTTTTTTCTATAAAAAAAAAATAAAGAACGAGCTTGAGAAAAGAAAGGGAAAAGAATATTGCTGTCCGGCATGGGTATACGCGCGTGAAAACTTTGTCTAACTTAATACAATGTTGATAACTAGTTAGATACTTCGGAGATCCCTGTAAAATTCATAATTGAAAAGTCTCTCGACCATTCCCGATGGTGATTTCAATACGTTTAAAAAGTTTCACAAGTTCATAAAATCCACACGTTCCTATGAATGATCTACGAAGCGCGAATAAGAAATGAATTATTCAACGACTATATCGTTCTACAAGATCGCCCTAATACGTTTCTATTTATTTTACTCTTTTCCTATTCCTTAAGAAAGATCATCATGATGGATCTTCCGTCCAAGTACAATCGACATTTGTAATATTCCCTATTAGAATCGATGTACAAACGCGCATACATATTTTTATAAATAGAAAGACGCATTTTTTTTTCTTTTTTCATTGAAATTACAAAGAAATAAACCAAGGAAAATCGAATTCCGAGCACGCGTCGACCTATATCCGTTGATGAACTATGAGTCGTCCTAAGAGATTCGGGGATACTTTTTAAGAATACCAACCCATGGCTTTTGTCCAAATTTATTCTGAAAACGAGAATTGTTTGAATTAAAAGACCGAACGTAACGATAAAACTATGATCCGATAAACGCGATCCCTTTTCGCGCCAAAAATCAACTTGCCAATTCGCCTAAAGAAAATTCCTTGTTTTATGAAAATTCGAATATTCGAAGATGAATCTCGCTACAGAACTACAAAAGTTCCAACGATTTAGGAAGGATTTAACTTAAACTAGCAAAGAAATAGGTAGTAGTCATTTGGTAGCGTTTAATTCGATCATTGTTACTCTCTTGACAGTATTAACGACGTTATTAAATTTTATTAATACCGAAACTAGAAACTAGAAGTAAGTAAAGGATAGGGGGGAAGAAACGATGCAAGAGTATGTACCTTAAATACCGCCCATCTTTCCTAAGTTCACTCGACGTTCACGCGATTAACAACGCGATGTCACTCGTGATGTTTACTCGACTTCCCATTTCTCTCGTTTATGCTCGAAGGAACACGACAATAGCTGAAGCAAGTTTTGACAATATAATTAATCATATTTTCTTTGACGTTTTTTATTTTGATCGTCCGATATACACACAACTAACGTTCAGAGAGAAAGAAACAACGAGCTTGCCAAGTCGTTGGCTAAATTTCTACGTAGATAAAAAGAAAGAGACAAAAATTCGATGAAAATGGAAGTACCACGTGATTCGGATTTCGCACAACGGCCAGGAAAACGCTGTTAATGGTTATCTCCGGCTAATGCCAGAACACCAACCTCGATATTCTGGATTCCGTTGACTGCAGGTAGATGAGAGGAAAGGAGAACGCAAATACCGAAAATATCTTTGAACCTAGACACACAAGCCATTAACGTTCTTCCGTTGTATCATTTTATCCTCCTCCTCTATCCAGCTCATTCTTATCCTTGTTTATCCAGAATGGCATACCACGAAAGACTTGTAGTCTACTGTGATCGGACGGATCGATTTTATCCTTTCCACCCTATACAGCTTTCATCATAACGAACGATGACTTCTAATAGCCAAAGGAAAAAAAAAGTCTCTAGATATACCCGAAGAAAATGATGTTAAAGCGTCGGTTAATAATCTCTTTATGAACTCGAAACATATCGGATTTGTCATGATCGACGGCATAGTCGATTCGTGACGTTGACGCACCATTCATCATGCTACTCGACGTGCCAACGTATATGTATGAGTAGGTACGTATTTATGTAGGTGTAAATATAAAACGAAAGGAAAAATAGATATCTATGGAAAAGCAGAGACAAAAAGAAAAAAGGAGAGAGAAAGAGAGAGAGAGAGAAAAGGGAATGAATTTTATTAAACGTACGAATAGCAAAAAGGAAATCACGATTTAAAGAGCGGGAATGTGTTAGCTCGATCACGTTACGACCCAAATCGAGAATCGTTTTAATAGCTATCGTTCCAAAATTGATGCGATTCAAAAGTTTTAAATGGCATGGTCAAATTAGAGCCAAATCTTTAATCGTATCGAAGCTTGATAAAGACTTTTCTCGTTGTGCTTCGAGCTCGTATAATAGGGAAGAAGATACTTCGAAAAGATAAATATTATCAGCTATTCACGTTCCTTCTCATTCTCCAAATGATCGATTTAGAAAAGTCACGAAAAGTGATAGTTATTCACCCTCTTGTCCTGAGCTATTTCGTCAGACGTGTACTATTGTAGACACATAGGGTCGGAGGTAGGACCGACGCGCGTTTATACACGACGTGCCTCGTGCATAAGCGAAATGAGAATCGATACCCAATTGCCGTCACAACGTCGAGACATCGAATGTTCCAACGAGAAATAAAAACAAATCCAACGAATTCGCATTCGTCCGTCCCTCCTAACAAGATAACGATCGATCGATCGATCGATCCATAGATCAATCCTTCTTTTTTTCCCTCCCATCTCGCGAGGATCCAAACAATAAAATAATTTGAACAATTCGAGAAAAAAATGAGAAGAGAATGGATATCGAAGAAGAAAATTGTAAAAGTATTTTACCAGCAAAGATTCGCGCATTCCTTCGTGTCGCATCTTCCCGACGGTGAGAATCTTCCTTCGAATGTTGCTCCTCCTTGTTGTTGCTTCAAACCCTTTTCCTTTATTCTCCCTTGAGAAAGAATGAGGAATGATAAACGTTGTCTATACGCTACACGACTAAAAGAAAACGACTTCGAGGAATGATACGAGAACGACGCGGTTAATAGAAAAGTCGAAATGCAAGAGGACAGTCGTGGAACGCGTATCAAAGCCAACTGGGGAGCAACTGTTCTCTGCCCCATGACCGCGCCCCCGCCCTCACCCTTACCCTCACCCTCGCCCTCGCCCTTCCCTCTCCGTCTCCGATTAAAACCGCTCGCGCACGCGTTTCACCTCGAAACTCGCTCGAGCTAACACCTTCGGGGGTGGAGGGCGAGTACTATACCTTCTACTTCTATTTCTTCTTCTTCTTCTGCGTCTTCATCTTCGATGTCCGATCCTGCAACTCTTCTTTTTCTCTATATACTATTTTTCTTTTTATCTTCTTTTTTATTTTCAACCTTTTACTTCCTAAAAGATTTTCTCCCATCCCTTGGTTGGTACCCATATAAATTAGAGGATTTGTTGGGCTCCTTGATTGAAACGATCCTGCGTTCCATATTCTCTCTCTCTCATTTGCTCTCCTTCTTAAGTAAAGAAACGTAAATATTTTGCTACGATTAAAATCAGGACATTCGTGGAGACGAAAGGGAAGTGTACTCTTAATGAAAGTTCCGGATGGAATCCAACGTTAAATGAAGCGCGAAGAGAGACGAGAACGATAACAAAATAGAAAGGTAAAACAACAACGAACTCTCGTCTCATTCCGCGAATTTCCGCGAATCTCCTGGCGTTCACTTGATCGTGCATCGATGAGAATGACTCGATAATTTGATAAATATTCAAGGCAAACTACTCGACGAGTTCGTTAAAATTAATGGAATAACGATATGTGTTTTTTCAAGCGAAAATCGGGTTACTTGTGAGTGGTATACCAATTTTAATGGATTTTCTACGAGCAACCCTGAAAACACATATACGAAC
Organism: Polistes dominula; assembly: GCF_001465965.1. The sequence goes on along the minus strand of NW_015149010.1, from coordinate 213,606 downwards.
GCTGCTTCCTATTAACGACAGTTGCGTTGTTAATTCATCGAGAGCTTTTCAATGATCGGTTGATAGATAATCGTTGCTAATTAAATACCTCACGGCACCACGATTTGCCGTAATAAGCTTTTCCTCCCCCTGGCCTCTTTTCAACTCGATATAATTACAAGTGTAGGAAATGCATTTGTACATTCAGTTTCTATCGATGCTCGAGATAAATTTTGCAAATCATACTCTTCTATATACCATACTGTATACCTATGAGTTTAACATAAGAGCGAGATCGTTTTACCATGCACATAAACGTCCAACGATTTCTATATCTCTTTATTATTAAATTCAATTGATTAAGAAAATTCAAAACAAATAGAACGTTCACGCGTAGAAATATCTTGCAAAACGAGATGAGGTTTAAAAGTAAACCGTGGTTCACGCTCATCTGCTACGGTAAGATAAAACCTAATATAATTATGGTAATGAAATTAGATCCTAGGGAGAGAGAGAGAAAAAGAAGCGCCACGTCGCATCCGATGCGTTATTTCATTTCCGACCTGTCGTAAAATCCCTACTTACATACGTCGTGTTTGACGATAAATAACGGTGATGATAATAATAAAAACATTGGAAGGAAAGTTTCGACCGCTCGTTTATGTGACCTCGGTAACGGGGTAACGATGAGACGTACGTGTTTAAAGGAAAAGACATTTAATATCCGTGTCAAGTTTGACACGAAGAGAAACATTTCCTCGGTTAAATTCTCGAACGTCATCGAACAATGGTACTTAATACCTCCGAAGATCATGATTCAAGTGACGTTCTACGCGTTGCTTCCAACTCCTCCAAACGACGCGGAATTATATGGAATGTTGTCTGTTCCATCTGTCTCTACGACGAAGCCAAAGATCGATTAGCTACTCGAATAATCTCCATAGACGACGATCTCTTCTCCTTTACCGTCTACTCGATGTCTCGCCATGCATTTCACTCGAAAATAATATTGCAAGAGTACGTGCACGAAAGCAGAAGGATTGGTTGGTTGGTTGGTTGGTTGGTTGGTTGGTTGGTTGGTTGGTTGGTTGGTTGGTTGGTTGGTTGGTTGGTTGGTCGTGATTAACGCATATATAGGTGGGACGTATTTTAAGTACCTATGTCTTTCAGCAAGTTTACTCGGAAAGTATCCCACACGGTTGAAAAAAAGAAGAACCTGTTGCGTTTGTACGTGTGGGTCAATATCATTGAGGGTCCTCTTTCTCTCCCCCCCCCCTTTTTCTCCTCTTTCTATCTCTTTGTTCGCATAAAGTCTCGTTAAAACTCGAACTTGTAAACTCGTACTTGACTCGAACCACCAAGCAATCTTATCACCACTCTCATTTCTCAGTTGGTATCCGAGTTTTAGGCACATCCGCCTAAGAGAAAGTATTTCGTGCCAAGGGCCATCTTCTTACTTTTTTGGTCTCTTTCATAAATCGAAGAAGAAGGAGAGAAAATAAGACGACGGTCATCCTCCCTATCAACCTTTTCATTCGAAGATTTTCTTCTTATACCTGTTGCTACCTGAACGAGTACGTGCAGAAGTGGTACGAGAAAGCGAATTACACGTCACCGTTACAGAGGAAACGTACGGCGTGTCTAGCGTCATCGAAAAGCTAGGAGAACCTCATTAAAGTTCGACAGGATCGAGATTGAAAAGAACGCAGTACCGAGTAGATTTTATCTCAGGATAGAGTACCTCCTTTCGACGTTGAAACTTTAGCGTTTTCTTTGGAAAAAGAAGATGGACCAAAAGGAAAACAAAGACAAGAGAAAGAAGAGAGAAGGAAGAGAAAAAAGATAAGGAAGAAAAAGGAAAGATAGGGGATGATGATCTTCTTGGCTTTTTTTTTCTTGGTCCACCAATGACTCTCGGTCCACCAAAACTTTTATCCACGGTCGTCTAAACCCTCGAAACTTTCTCTCGAGCATATTTCGCTTTTGAAATCAGTCTTGAAACTTTTAATCGAGTCCATATTCCACCTTAGTGGTACGGGAAAGATCGCGGCGAAAGATCAACCGAATCGCGAACAATGAGCACGATTTACCGGATTAATAAAGAAATTCTCTCAGGGGAAAAGAAGGTAAATCTTTGAGAAATTTAACGATTAGTCCAAATAAAAGGAAGTAAAAATATAGGGACAATTAACGAACAATACCGAAGATGACATAATGAATTAAATTGTGCATCGGTAATTTTCAAATACTTGACAACAAAATCCAAAAGTTGTCTGTCTTTCTTCTATTAGCATTTTCTGATGGTGGTTCTCGATCTTTCTCTTTTTTTCTACCAGGAAGCATTGAAAGTGTTGTAACGAGACGTGACAGGATGCGCGTATTCTCGCGCGTTTATTAATGTCTGGCATTGTTGTTTTCGAAATAGGAGATGCAAATTATAACATCCGAAATGTCCGACGGGCACAACGATGATGTTGCGAGGATGTCCCTAGAGACTTACTATTTTCGTATTTTGTTTCCATCGTGAAAAATGAGACTGGTGAGAGATCATTAACATGTAACAAGGAGGATCCTTTCTTGTATCTCTTTTCTACCATTTTATTTTCCTTTCTTTTCTACACGCGTACCACGTATCGCGAACAAAGAGAAAACCTCATTCTCTGTGCATTTTCTCCGTATACACCTAGGAAGATATTTAACCCTTTAGCTGCACTGTGTTCTTTACCAGTCATTTACATTTCCCTACATTGAGTTTATATTTAATCGGTTAACAGTATATTTACCCCCGTCGGGCGCGACATATATCTAAAACAATGCTGAATCATAATTACAGGAAAATTACGAACCACGCAGAGAGATTTGGAAGTTTGGTTATGCGCATTTGGAATATTATTCGTAGAGCATGTAACCTTTAATTACATTAATTTACATTTTATTTGACAATTTCAAATTGATCTCCCGTGGTTTTCAATTTGGAATTTTTAATTTGGAACGATTAAACAAAAACGGGATAGGAACTCTACGTGATGAAGATTTTTCTATTATAATAATATTATATCGATTTGATAAGACAGAAAATTATATTGTAAAAATAAACGAGAAGAAAAAATGACAATATCCGTTCGGCGTGAAATTCGAACTTGTCAAATTGGAAAGCAACATTGTAAAAAAAAACATCGAAGCTTAACGATAGATAGAAGCATCAAGCGGGAATAGTTCGATCCGTTCTTGATCGATTAACTCTTTCTACGGACAACTTGCAGCGAATGTAGCTTGTCAAGAAAGAGATAGAAAGAGAGGATTCGCATACACCACTGGCATCAAACGAGTCGGAAACTTCTGTTCGAAGGTCACGTCGAGGTTACGTCATATTTGTTTATGGGGCACAAGAGCAGAATGGTTTTATTGTGAAACAATGTTATTACACGTCAATTCTTCCACGGAAAATGACTGAATGCGGTACCGTTACTTTAATTTTTTTTCTTTTCGATGAAATATACAAAACATTGAAAATATTCATTTATAAATGTACCGTTTAGAGAAACAACAAAAGAATTCATTGCGATTTCGTAGTAAGTTCGAAGAAATCGATACAAAGTTTGTCGAAATGAAATTACAATCAGAGAAGCATCGAAAAGAATTGGGAGGTAATTTTCCTGTTAAATAATAATTTAACAATTGGAAGTAATTTAGTTGCTTTTTTTTATCCACACACACACACGTACTATATTTGATCTCCTCGATGTCGCGAGTCCTTCTATAGATATAACGATAAAACACGAACTAACAACAAACCCCATCTAAGGGTAAGGAGAAGAAAGAAAAAAATGGTCGATTAATCTTCAGAGATTCAAAGATTCGCCGAGGAATGCTTGCGAGACGTCACGGAAATGAAAATAAAGTTGAAAAAGACGGAGAACGAGAGGGACCTTTGGAAGAACACGGCGATGCGTGAACGAATACAAGGTCATAGAACAAGGTAACGATCCAAACACCTTTGATCGATCCTACTTACACGTCTTGTACACATTGACAAACAAAATTCATATACCGTCTTGTAAAGTAAATAGTTAATATTGTAATACATACGTAGGGTAGTCAATGTCTCGAAGAAAAGGTACTACATCGATCTATCTTGATTCCCATTAATCTTGATTAGTCGCACTGGATCGAGCATGCATTCCCTCATTCCTCCTCGTTGTTCGAACGAGCGAATAGTATCTCGAATCTCTATACTAGAAGGAATCCGTGAGAAATTCAATTGCTGGCATATTTGATCGGCACGTGCGATTCGTGGTATCATATTGAATATCGGCTTGAAAAATTAAACAACGGTTAATACCTTCCAACGTGCCGAGCTTTATTTGTCAAACGAATAATTTCCATTTTTCTTTCTTTCTTTCATATGCCCTTTTTGCTTCTTTCTCCTCTCTCGATTTAGTTCCCGAGGCCGTGTCATAATCTTTTTTTCAACCGAAATCAATCGTGGATCGCGAGGGTCGCGATACTCGTTCCAATGAACCAAATCGTTTGTGAAATCAAACGAAACGAAACGAAACAAAACAAAAATTCTCGTGAAAAAAGCGTTTCCATGTGCTTCGCGTTCTCCTGTAAAAATAAATTTCATTCGAAACGTGCTCGGAGTCCGTTCAGAGAAACACTACGTGTAATAATAATAATAAAGTATCGGGGATGGGTGGGGTCAAATTTAGAAGAAGTTCCTCGTCCTATTATCATTAATATTGACGATATGAAAGGAAGCTTTGAAAGTGTATTCGGAATACTATTAATTGACTAAAATATGTATTAAAATGTGTTTATGGTCAGGATGAAAGCGCGAGGAGTTACATTTAAGCACGTAAAGCACACGGCGTCTTTATGCACACGCATTATAAGCTGATATGAAACGCAATCTATGTATATGGTTATTTATCGTTATACATATCTAGCTTGACACGAGCCAGGAAACAGGGTGGTGTAAACACACACACATACACGAACGAACGACACGTACAATAGTAGTACACACGTTTGCGTGATAAATTTAGTTGAGACGGTCAGATAAATCGCTACAAGCAAGGGACACGCGAAGATAAGGGATGGAAATTTTCAAAGAAGAAATTCGAACGATGATCCAGTTGATAGATAGATAGATAGATCGATAACTTGATCTCGTCGTTATGTTTTCTAATATCCTCTTCTGTTATCTTAAAGGGGAAAACGAGGGGAAAACGAGGAGAATGAAAAAGTAAGTAGATGTGTCATTCGATCGAGTTCGAGTTGATGCAAATTCGCAAACAGACGTACTTCCCGTTATATATATAGAGAATATATGTATTTACGGTTAATAGTCTTAGTTTGTTGACTCATCTAGAGTGAGAGGGAAAGAGCCGGCCGGCATTTCGTATTCCAACGTAGTACACGAAGGATTAAGCCGAGCGCAGAACGATCGTTTGTCCGCGCGATTACGCCCTCAATAATTTATGTTACGATAGTGATAGCGTAGATGCGCGACAGAGAAAGCTGCATAATCATAGACGGCTTCGTCTCGTTATTCCAAATACGAATACTCGCACTACGACTCGAGATCAATCAATCTATTGAAGATTTGAAGAAAGAAAAAAAACAGCTATACTAAAGACTAGGAAAATCTTGAATACCATCGAGTACGATTTTCGTTTCAGAAGCGAGATCAAAGACGCGACAAAATCTGTTGAAAAGAAGTGGGAACATGAAGAGATGGATAAAAAGCACGACGAATTATACTTTTTTTACAAGGAAGCAAAAGAAAAGGTATATTTATGTATCTTTAATATTTACCAAATTGATAAACGGACAAAGAAGGAGAAATGAGAGAGATGTTCAATAGAACGAACGAAGTAAATGTAATTCCCAAGTTCCTTTCGCGGCTGTAAATTCAAAGTCCATACGACACTCCCTTTCAAGGATCGAAAATGCAATTTCGATTACAATAGTGACCCGCGTGCGAAAAGCTTCAGGATCAAAGTACTTCTTCTTGACTTTACTTTTCGCCATTTGCACCAATACCCTATTCGATATAGAGAAATCCCGAGGTCCTCTGTCTTCCATTTATGCGAGCTAAACGTTCTCGGTGCGAAATCTAATTCCCTAAATCTAATATAACGAACTATCCGATCGGATAATTTAATTGGTGATTTCTGTCGAGCTGAAAACGGAAATAGTAATTTCTATTTAATTCCCAAAATAACGATGGGTTTCCCAATATATTACTCCAATACAAATATACGTATATACGTGTGCATCGAAATGTTCTCGCGTTAATCAAGCAGATTTTTATCTAGATATGTCGACTCGACGAAAAAATCAAGGAACACGATAAAGAAAAGGTATCCTTCGAAAGGAGAACTCGCGAATTAGCAAATTTGTTGGAAACTTTAGAACACTTCGATCTCGACGTTAAAACCTTGTGTCGCCTTACCGCGGAAGGTGAGTTTAATCGACGATTTTCCAACTTCTTGAAAATACCTTTCAGCTTACTTCCGCAGCCGTGGCAAATTTAACCAAAGTCGAACCACATTTCGAAGAAGCTATAAAGAAACTGAGACAGTTTACTTGGAAAGTCAATGAAAGAGAGTACGATAAGGAAACAGACAAATTGAGGTCTCAAAATTTAGTACTGCGAGAAATTATCAAGAGTCTCAAACGAAAGGTACCAACTCCAATCAATTGTTCTAAATTGAAAATATTACAAAGCTCCTCATCTCGTGATTGAATCCTAGACACAAAATGATTTAAGCAAAAGTACCGATGAGAGCACGCAAAAAAACAACGACGTACAAAATCTAGCAAATGATTTTAAAAAGGAGCAAACGATTACAAATGATTTGACAAAATGTACAAAATGTTCTTTAACAAAATGTAATCTTGAAAATAAGGACATCGTGTCGAAAAGCGTTGATAAAAAAGTGCTCTGCATCGAGTCGCATAAAAATGGAATTTTTTATGATGAATATGTGATCGGATTCTCAAACACTCGGCAAATGAAAATCAAACATTCGCCTATGACTAGTACAAAGATGGCACACTTAAAATTGGAAATTTTCGATTGCGAGGAAAAATATCATGAAAGTTCGCCAGATAAAGTTGTAATACTCTTAAAAAATCTTTCAACATCCATTAAAATCGAACGTACTGGTATTAACTGTGCCACTCAAACTGTGTTAACACGAAAATGTGATAATTATACGCAAACTTCGATCACTCAAATACGCGATTTTCAACGATTAAACGTTGGCCATACGGTATGTATTCGATCATTTTTTTTTTATAAAATGAATATCATGTTTCTACAAAAAGTTTCATCGATCAAACAGATGTTAAATAGCGAAAAACGTGCCATCGAAAGGAATTTATCAAATTTGGAACGAACCGTAGACCTTTTAAAATGTAACACGTTACATCACGCAAGATCTATGATCGAGAACAAATCAAAGTGTTTGAGAAAGGAGGAATTTGTTGAATGCATCGAACGTTTAACTGGAGGATAAATAAAATATCCTACACGTTGTAAAAAAGTTTTTATAATAGGTAAGAAATTAAATAAAAAGTGACTGGACAATTAACAAAACTCTCACATTTAGTAGAAGGTCACTGATCGTGTTTTCTCTTTAAAAACGCTATCCAATTAATCTTATACAAGTACTATACACGCATAGATATACATATTATAAAACATATACATATCATACATACACATATGCGTGTTGGTGTGTGGGTGTTTGTGTGTGTTACGTACTTATCGTTAAAATTATGCAGTAATAATTCTGCGAATTGCATCTACTATAAAAATTCACCAATCTAAATTCACGTATATAATAACATTTCATTGCTTTTATATTATTATTAATAGTAATAATTCTAGAACACGTTTAGAAAAATTTGTTCCTATTTTTGTTTCAACATAAATATCTCTTTTTTTTTCTTTTTTTTCTTTTTTTTTTTTGTAAGTGCCGAGAAGAGCAAAATTTTTATTAGTGTAAAATGCAATTAATGTGAAAATTCATTATATATATATATATAAATTCTTACAATCATATCATATATATATGGTATATATATATATAAATTCTTAAAAGTAAAAGTTGAAACTATCTACCCACATACTTTTGTCAATTGTGATTACAATATCGATTAAATGCTTTGTGCATTAAGTTAATTTTACTATCCACATGAATCTTAATTTAAAGATGTAAAAATCGCACGGAATTTTTGTTGTGTTTATATACATGTTTATCTTAACGCGTATTATATATATATATATCGTTAATTAATAGAGAAAATCGAATTGCAGAATAGCCTAGTACCTATGTTTAGATATTTCTTTGCAAAATAAAATAAATAATTCATCATGCATCAACGTTTTCCTAATTATTTCTATAAATCTTATTAAGATAGTGTATGCTAGAACTAGAAAAAGGTAAAAATTTTAATTTCATATAATACACGTGTCTCTTAAACTGGCGAAGTAAAAGATAACATTGCATTAGAATACGATCAAAGGTAAGAGGAATGTTGTTTAGTAGCATATGCATCAAATAATGCTATTCTCCTTTCCTCTTGTTTTTCCGCAATATTCATCAACTCGTTATCAAAAATTTCACAAGATTTACCTGTGCTTTTTTCTTATATATATTTGGGCTTGCGTTTGCGTGTTGTGTAATACGATCTGTGTTACGGTTTTAAGTCAGAATAGTGTCAAGGTTGCACCAACTTTGAGATTATCTTTTCTGCTTCTTATGTCTGTTTGAAAACGTTCGATTGTAACCAACAGTTTCGGCCTGGCACTAGGAGCTCGAATTCCTGGTAATATTTTGAACTACGCGCTTTCCCCACCAGGCTTCCAGATCAAATGGCTCAAAATCTATATAAACAAACAAAAAAAACAATTTATTTAATATCACTGATTCTTACATCAACTACAGTAATTCTTTATATAGTCAAGGAAATGAAAAGATTATTTACCTTTAAGTTTAGGATTAGGTTCGTGCTCTTGATAATATGTAACGGTAATGCCATTCCTATAACTCGAAGAATTCAAATGCGGTTGGTTACACATGTCTAATTCTTTTGATACGGAGTTCCAAGCTGTAAACAGAAACAATGCCCATCTTATTTGTTTCTATAAGAATAAAATAACATTGATTGATTATTTGAAATACATACAATCAAATATATATTTAATCAAGTCGAAATGCTGAGCTACAGTTTCAGGTTGATGTTTGGCAGGCATCGTAGATAGCCTTTTTCCATTCATCGCCGTCATTTGTGATCTTCCACTGAAAACAGTCAAGCAATCATTAAACCATCAGAAAAATTCTATATTTTGTTGGTAGCTAATTCTAATGGCTTTACATCCAATAATAATATCACTTTCATATATGTAAATATTGCATGAAATTGTATAAAAAAAAAAAAATGATCGTCAATCATTTGAATAACATTTATTAAATATCGATGAGAGATAAAGTAAATATGGAAAGAAAACACTTGTATCTATTATCTTAAGAATCAACGATCAACGCATAGCGTCGTTTAAAAAAATATGGCGGCCTTGTATGACAGCTAACGTACCGCCTTTATCTCTTCCCGCCTCTCCCTCCTTATCCTAATAGCAATACACTACGGTACGTTCGAGCTTGCGACGAACGTTTATCGTTTAATTGGATTGGCATGCCGCCCAAAACATCCATAAAATAATGTCGTGCCAAACGTGATTTTGGAAATACGAAACATTTATTTAACCAATAAAATTTAGGATAAGAGAGGAGAAGAGAGTATGCAGCATGTAAAAGAAGTCACAATAAGAGAAGCCAGTGAATACTTACCTCATTTTGTTCTTCTCACGATATCTCCCTATGGTGGATCGTCCGATGAAATCAAAACTAACTTTAGAATAAATTCTTCAAACAATTTCTATCGTAGAACAATTTTCGAAATTTTCTAAACAAAATTCCAGATATCAGCATACAAACTCTCTATAGTCGTACAAGCTTCTACAAGCTCATTCCAACAGAGCTCTGTCAACAATCATCATGTCACTAGACCACTGTTACTAGAGACTACTATAGAGAGGAAACTCACTTGCGAAAATGATCTCCCTAAAGAAAGAGAAAGAGAGAAAGAGCCGTTGACCTCAATAATAATCTATTTTTATTTTTCTATTTTTCACGCTATCCTACACATTCAAATCTTTTCTTTCCTACTACTGCGACTTTGTTTTTTTTTATCGAAAACAATCGCTCCAAATTTCATTTTTATTTTGTTTTATTTTGTGTGAGCAACATGCCTTTTACAGGCATGTGTACATATGTCAATATGTGCCATATTTTTATCGTAAATTTTGTAAATAACATTCGAATTACATTAAAAAAAAGTATGTTGAATGAAAATGAATTCCTGCAAATGTCTATTATCATAATACATTACTTTAAATAAACATGTACCATTTATTTAAGCCTACATCAACGTTATATATCAATGAAGACTAATTGAATAATTTAACATGTTAGATTAATTTATAGTTGATTAAAGCATGAATCATAAATTAAATTTTATACCGTATGAAAAAAAAGGGAAAGAAAAACAACAATCCACTTAACGATAATGATCCTTCGACAAGTTGGACTTTCAACTTACGCGTAAGAAAGTCAAGATAAATAAATTAAATTAAACTAAGAAGCACACAAATATTCTTATATACAGTCATCTTATTTTTTAATTTAATTGTAAATATCAATATCATACGACTTATTTCTGTCTTCTATCTATTATCTGGTACGATAATTTCAAGTAATTAACTATACTTTATTTGCATTTATATTATTTCTATTATTTCTATGTAAATATATATTTGTTATTATAAAATTAAATCCCAGTTATTATTTTAATTGTTGGAATTTAACTTTATTTGAGTGAAATATTTACAAATAGTGAAATACTACGTAATGCAGAACTTGAGGTTATATGGTGAGCTTGTATTCATGATATGCATAATCGGACGATCGAATCGTATAGATTTTTCTCATCATTTTCTTTCTCTTCTTCTCTTTAGGAAAAGTCCGTAATTTTGTTCAAACATGTTACTCGAGTACTCGAAACATCGCATCAATTTCTTCTTTACCCGAGACACATCAGATGCTATACAAAACTTGCAGGTTATAATCATTATTTTGTTGATTATTATTTAGTTTTTCAAATTACAAATGAACACTTATACATGTATTATAACACTATATACTTTCTAAATCTCTCTAACTCTCTAATAATATTGAGTTAATATATAAGCCATCGTTGATATTTTAATATAGAGACTTCGCAGAAGGTGAACTAAAACCTATCGCAGCAAAATTGGATAAAGAACATCTTTATCCAAAAGAACAAATAAAAAAAATGGGAGAGCTTGGTCTCTTAGGTATTGCGGTTCCTGAAAATTTAGGTGGAACTGGCTTAGATTATTTGGCGTATGCAATTGCCATGGAAGAAATATCTAGAGGTTGCGCTAGTACAGGAGTAATAATGAGCGTACATAATTCATTGTATCTGGGACCCATTGAAAAGTTTGGCACTGCGAAACAAAAAGAAAAATATATTGGAACATTTATAGATGGGGAAAAAGTTGGTTGCTTTGCTCTAAGCGAACCTGGTAATGGATCAGATGCAGGTGCTGCTTCTACCGTTGCAAAACATGTTGGAGATGGATATGTTATCAACGGAACTAAATCATGGATAACAAATGGGTATGAATCGAAGGCAGTTATTTTATTTGCTACCACGGATAAATCAAAGAAGCATAAAGGAATAAGTAGTTTTATAGTGGACAAACCTATAAAAGGTTTATCCCTAGGTAAAAAAGAAGATAAGTTGGGTATTAGAGGTAGTAGTACCTGTTCTTTGATATTTGAAGACTGCAAAATACCGGAAGAAAATATTTTAGGAGAACCAGGAATGGGTTTTAAAATTGCAATGATGACATTAGGTCGGTATATCCACGTTTTAGTACATATAACGTTAGATGATCTAATCAAATTACAGATACTTTCTAGATTCTGGAAGAATAGGTATTGCTAGCCAAGCTCTTGGAATAGCCCAAGCATCTCTTGATTGTGCAATAGAATATGCAGCTAAACGCGAAGCATTTGGAAGTCCTATTATGAAACTACAAATCATTCAACAAAAATTAGCAGATATGGCTTTAAAATTGGAAAGCTCCAGATTATTAACATGGAGAGCTGCATATCTTAAAGATATTAGTAAACCGTATACGAAGGTATAACATTTCTTTCGCATATGTTAAAGCTATATTATAGTTATTTAAAAAAAAAAAAACTAAGTAATAAGAAGACATTATATACAGGAAGCTGCTATGGCAAAACTATCAGCATCTGAAGCTGCTACTTTCTGTGCGCATCAGTGTATACAAATATTAGGTGGTATGGGTTACGTCACTGATATGCCAGCAGAACGACATTACAGAGATGCACGTATTACAGAAATATATGAAGGAACTTCAGAAATTCAAAAATTGGTTATAGCTGGAAATCTTATTAAAGAATATGATTTCAGTTAAATTTTAGTTCGTATTCACAAGTTACATATTTTATATATTTTTTATATGACATAATTTTATATATATATAAGAAAAAAAAACAATACGTCTTGCATATTATGCTCTCTATTTTTATTTACTTTTATCTATGTAAATGTTTGACACATAAATACACATGTATATATGTATGCTAATGCACAGCATGCATTTACACATATATACTGGTATTTCACTGATTAATCCTTGTCAACATTACAAGAATTGTTATTCACGATTTTTATCCTGTTTGTTATAAGAACTAGCTAATGCTTACCTACATATTAAGTAATGAATATTATAATACAGGTAGTATCTATTACGCACAGTGTAGTCCAACTCCATAAAAGTAATCTGCATTAATGGAATTTAATGAAGAAACTACAGGTTTGAAACATATAGTGAAAGTTCTAATTGAGCAGCATAGACATCATTTGTTGGCAATCAATATTCTAACCAAAAGTAAATTAATTATTTGTTTATTTAACTATTAACGCATATAATATTTATAATAATTATATGTGTACCGATTTTTATTATATATATATATATATATATTGTATTTTCTTTAAACTATTATTGTAAATGAATTCAAGTTTCAAAGTCTATCTTACACATTAGCCTAAGTTCGAAACTGTATAATTAGTTTTGTGCAAACGACACCTCATACTATTTTCTTTATTTTTAATTGCTGCAGTTTTCATCAATACTTTCACTATGCACATACTATATTATTTCAAGAGTGCGCATACAGAACCTGTTTTGAAAAAATTTATATCATTTTATAGAGATCCATTGGAATGCAAAAGAAACATTATATGTGTTATTTTAATTTGGATTTTATCATTATTTGCCTTCCTTATATACAATAGACGATTTTTTTTCCATTTCTTCTTTTATCATTTATATTGAGCAAAGAGTAATTTTTTCTCGATGCCTGTCATATTGATATTTTTAATTAATTTTTTTTTATTGTTTTGCATAAAATATATACATCCCACAATTCCATACAATGAATTATTTATGCCATTTTATTGCATTCGAATTTATTATTTCAGAAATCTATCAATTTGGTCCTAAATAAAGAATGTGGGACAACTTGGCTTTTCGATGAAAAGCACATAATACACGAGCCTCACTTTTTGTAACCTACCATCTATTATAACATTGGTATACATTCTGAGAGATATATTAGTGAAATTCGTATTGTGATTCTAACAAAATAGATTTCTTTAATTTCCTGATTATAATACATTGTGCAGGCCTTGAGGAATGCTGGAGAACATCATCACAATATGCCAGTAAGCTTGAAGATACAAGAGCAAAGGTATCTTATCTACGCAATTTAATTATTATATAAATATGTAACCAGATTCCACTATAATAAGATTTAAATCATGGTCTTCTTTTTTTTTTCTTTTTTTTTTCCCACTTCCCCTTTTTAAACATCTGCCTATAAATTAAATTCACATCAAGTCACATTTACCCTTGCACGTACCTTGCACCAAGCAATGTCAGTTGCTTGTCAATAAATTTAATTATATATTATTATCGAACTACTAAGTTATTAATTATTACTGTTTTTTTTTAATCTATATCGGTTTCAAACAAATCAAATTCTCTTTTTCTTGTAATTTATGCATTACTTAAATAGGACCGATTTATATCAGTTCTCCATGTTAACAGTTATATTCTAATGACAATCTTTGACTGTAGGTACATTTATCTAAAATGGTTGTAAATGTAAATAAATTAAAATTGTAAGTAATTGTATTAGACACTGAATCTAGACACATAAGTTCTGGAAAATGTCCCGATCCTGCAGGATCGCCTATGGCAGGGTTTGTCTGGGTATACATCCATAGGTATGCGCATATATCTATGTATGACAAGTATAAGGAAATTGATTTAAACCATTTATGAGAGAGGCTTTTGAAGCCTCAATCATCGGCTCGCATTCCACGTACTTCTCCTTGATGTCTTTGCTAAAAAAAAAAAAAAATCAAAATAAATTGTTAGTATTTTATAAATATTCATTGTTATGTAATTAACAAAATAGAGATGATTCCATACCCTGTCCAATTCTTCTTTAGTATTGTCTTCGATAGCTCTGATATCTTCCATTGTTAATCCATACCAACGGTCTATCCAGCAGAAGACTTGTCTATGAAAATTTGTAAATAGACGTCTCTCTGCTTTTTGAATAAAACTTTCAACACGCGTTTGGAAACCAAACCATTTAAATTCACAAGTAACTAGCTTATAACATGTCATCACAGGTTGAACATTGTTCATCCAATCTTTGCCCACAAGAGGACCCCGTCCTGTTTTTTGCGATTTAAACTTTGTTGGGTCTTCGTCTTCTTTATAATCAGCACTAGCAATAGGATCATTTGCTATATCTATATGTACTACTTCTCTCATCTTAAGCTTATCAGGGGGTAATTCATGAACCTGCCGAAATAAACAAAATAAATATATAAAAAAAACAATAAATAATGTATACCATTACTTTAAAATGACACTTACATTATGCTGATTTCCACAATCTCCAATATGAAAGGATTCTATCATAATTATAAAATTCTCTTTCATATAACCAGGATTCTACGAAAGAAATTGATATAAAGTAAAATACAATTTCAATATAATGAAGAAATATTTATGGATGGATAATTACAGTTATAACAGTTTTGCAGTATGGATATGCATTCCAAGCTTCTTCATGAATTTCCAAAGAATTCTTTGGAAGTAAAATACGAATAAAAGCAGGCACTTTACTGGCTAAATGATAAATCTTATATGTATATTGACCAGCAGAATACTTTCCACCGAGCAGAGGATAATCCGTAAAAGGTTCATTTTTTAGAACCTCTATACCTTCTCCTCCACCTGTATTATTTTTACTCGCTTCTGCCACGGAATATAATTGGGCAACTTGGTACTGTTGAAAATAGAGAAAGATCAAATAATATTAATATATATTTTTTCTATTACCATAGACAGAAAAAGTCATATAAAAATCTGAACATGAAATAAAGTTGTCACATAGTATCTAAGATTTAATTATCCTTGAAGGATTTAAGACAATTATTTGAAAAAAATTTGTATTCAAGAATTTGCATATCTTATGTAAAATTCTTCTTTTTATCACAACTAATTAATAATAACATCTGTTTTATAGAACATCGTATAATTAAGAAGTAAAAGGTAATATTCCAGTAATGAAGAAATAGTAATTAGATGAATTGCAATAAAAGATAAATATAGAGTATCATCATAAAAAAAGATCTCAGTTATAATTAAAGCTTAAAATGATTTTAAATACATACTTCTTCCACGGTCAGAGGTAAAGTGACACGACTGTAACAAAAACATATTATTATTTGTATTATAAATATGTAAGAACATGAAGAAATATCAAAAGTTAGCCTTGAGATATCTTCCTTCATTAAATAGAAGCACGTACATAGATAAGTGCAGGTACATACGATCAAGTACAAGAAAATTTTGCTCGAGCAGCAAATTCGTAATAAATCAATATTGCCGAAAAATTTGGAATAAGGGATTAAATAATGAAATGCTAAGATAATAATCACTTTGTGTATAGAACAAATGCTTCCCTTAAAAGGCCGTGAGGGATGAAAATGTCTCTTCTCCCTTCCATTATCACGTACCGTTAAAGATCGGTAACCATATCTCAAACTTCAGTTTCAAATTTGGTATTTGCGATTACGCATAGTGCATTCATTAATACTAAATGTAATAGAATGAAACAATCTACTTACAATTCTTTGATGAGCATCTTAATCAGTTGTGCATGTGGTCCGTATTAATTTCGTTTAATCGAAATCCACTACCCTTAGTTCGGTAAAATCACTCGCGTTATCTTACTACTCGTAAGCATAGACATAGACGAGTAATGCAGACTTAGCAAGCAACTGACACTCTCCTCCGCCACTCTACGAACTATACGATGCCACGGCCACCAGCCAGGGAACACATATACTTGCGCACACGTGTACAACTATTTCCCCTACCACTTTTCATTCTTACTTCCTCTCTCTTTATCTCTCTCCTTATCTTTCTTTTGCCAATGACGTCATTCCAGCCCACACATGTAAACCGCATGCGTAAACACAGTACTAAATAAAGACCTTTTTTTTGATTATTTTTCTATTAGAAAGCATCGAAAAATCAAACAATAACCTAATGTATAATCTGCAAGTTAATAGGAAGAAATAATCAGTAAATCAATGAGTCGCGTATTAAATGCGCTAGATTTCACGTTCGAGTCAACTACCAATCGAACTATTTGCCCTCTTGCGTCATATCCGTCCAAAATCTAGTATCTTTTTCTCTCTTCCTCTTTCTCTTTCTCTCTCTCTCTCTCTCTCTCTCTCTATTCCTTTTTTGCACTGCTATCAGTAACTTAACACATGCAGGGACACGAATACTCGAGATTTTTTACGAAAGTCAATTAAAGAGAGTACCAATCAAATACCGGCTTTATATAATACGTTTACCGATTGGTATATTTCAAATGACACCGTTGACAGTGACTAGTTTCAAGAATACTACTATTTCATGTAAACTCTAATATCTATCGGTAATATTCATTTTTAAATATATCTGTCAAAAAGTTATTTGAACAATTATTTAATTATATTTAAAATAACAGATATTTTATAAAAAAGTTACCATATCAGAGATTTCGATAAGATGTTAATCATGTAGTTGTTGAAAGTTGTCCAATTAACAAGTTGTGTTGAGTAATGATAAACAGAAGCACAGGCATTTCTGAATAACGTGCGTTCAAAGACAAGCAATTCAATGCTGCACCCAGATACATCTCCGCGCATTTGTAAGTGGTCATTTTAAACAAAAAAAAAGCAACCAAAGATGTCGAATTATGATTTATTATCAATCATTGTTAAATTAGCATTAGTTTTGTAAATGACGCGCATAAAATTATATTTTCCTAATGGTAGGTATTATCAAATTTGTGGACCGGATTCGTAATCGACAAGTGCGATTGATCGATGCACTGTGCGCAACGGTGTGCGACAATATTCGTGATGAAAGCAGCAGTTGGATGACAGTACTTTAAACAAACTCGAAGAGTATCATTTTCTTCCCATTTCCTTGGTTATACAAATTCATTAGCAATTGGAGAAATCTAAATAGATTTTCGATGGCGTTTTGAATAATTCAACCACGTCATCCGGTTGATAAAATTCGCATACTTTTCAGCACGGAATAGTGTGCAGTGCTGTGGCAAAGCAATTCCGAATAAGATGACATGAAGGAAATGAACACATTTTTATGAATAGAAGAAAGACAAACCATGGTTTTAATGAACCATGGTTAAGATAGAGGGTGTACTAATTGTGAAAACAGATGCACATGTAAGCTGAAGAAATTAAAAGGCTACAAATAAACGCACGTTTTATTAAATACAAATACAAAATGGATGAGTGTATGTTAAACGATTTATTGGAATGTTCGGTGTGCTTAGAAAGGCTGGATACTTCTAGCAAAGTATTACCTTGTCAGCACACTTTCTGTAAAAAATGTTTAGAAGAAATTGTTAGTACGCACAGAGAACTACGCTGCCCTGAATGTAGAGTGCTGGTCGATGTTAAAGTAGACGACTTGCCACCAAATGTATTGCTTATGCGTATTCTGGAAGGAATGCGCAATGCTGCGCCTAAGAATATAAAAACTGTTATTCGAAATAATCCAGGTCCGCAGCGGCTATTTGGTGGTCATCAAGTTGCTCCAGCACCTATTGTAACCGCAAATATCACATCTGTTACGCACACTAACGAAGTAGTACGTCATGCTAATGCAGCAGCTAAGCAGGTACATTTACACAATCAGACATATAGTCGAGCCATATATGATTATGTGTCCAAAGTACCTGGGTAAGTATTACTAAATCTATGATAAAATAAGATATAATTATATCTTTTATCATTTCAAGTTATTTACTGATGTATTTATTTCTTTTCTTTTAGCGATTTAAGTTTTAAGAAGGGTGATATTGTTATCCTCCATAGAAAAATTGATAATAATTGGTATTATGGAGAATGTGGTACTATTCATGGTGTTTTTCCACTATCCTATGTGCAGGTATTCAAAAGTTTTAAATCAAATGAAATATTATTTTACTTGTGTGTATCCATTACATATACTGCTTCAATTGATTATATATTGCAGGTGATGACTCCACTGACACCACATGTACCACAATGTAAAGCTTTATATGATTTTAGAATGACCAATGACGACGAAGATGGTTGTCTTACTTTTAATAAGGCATGTATTAAAAATAGAGGCATTTCATTGATATATCTTTCAAAAATGCTTTGTAATATATCTATTTATTTTGTAGGGAGAAGTGATTAGCGTTATTAGAAGGGTAGATGAAAATTGGGCGGAAGGAAAACTTTTAGATAGAATAGGCATTTTTCCTTTAGCCTTTGTAGAACTTAATAGCGTTGCTAGAGCTTTAATGAAGTTGTCAACAAAGTAAGTACCATCCTTGATAACATATGTATACATATCATGAATATATTTATAATAATATTGTCTATGCATAGTGTACAACCAGGTCCTTCACGAATAGCACCACCTACTCCTACCAACGAAGAAACTACTCCTTTGATACCAACCGATCACTCACGTAACATTCAAACAACGAGCCAACCTCATTCACAGATAACACAGGTGCATGATAAATTTTATGATAGAAAACAAAACAAAATATATTAACATGTTTGTTATTTTAATATATTAACATATATTAAAATTTGTCATGTTTTATTTGTAGACCACAGCATTGCCAGTATCAGATTCTAGCTCAACTGTATCTTCTGGAGGTAGTTCTACTACAACTACTCCAAACACACCTAATAGTTCGAGTACTTCCAGTAGTTCTAGTACTGCTCCTAGCAGTCCTAGCAGTCCTGCTACTTCTCCCTCAGCAGTTGGAAACAGACACAATGTCAAGCGTCATAGTTTTACTGCTATGAATACTGGTCATCATGCACATTCCCATCATCGACATAGTGCTGAAATACTTAGTCCAGCTATAGACAGTGGCCTTAACAGTGGAAACAATAGTTCTGCCAATGAATCCTCATCTGTACAGGTAAGATTTTTGATTGAAGTAGTCTCCTGAATAGTTTTTTTTTTTTTTTGTATTAAACACTGATAATGTTCTTTTCCTACAGGCATTAGGTAATAGCGTAGATCAAAGTTTCCGACATAGACGAAGTGGTAGCAGTGATTTAGTTCTTGCTCAACCATCCCAAAATTTATCCAGTAATTCTAATAATGGTACTCATTTACCAGCTGCTTATGTAGCTTTATATCCATATAAACCACAAAAAGCAGATGAACTTGAGTTAAGGAAAGGGGGAATTTATATGGTAACAGAACGTTGTCAAGATGGTTGGTTTAAAGGAACATCCAATCGTACACAAAAATGTGGAGTTTTTCCTGGAAATTATGTCACACCAGCAAAGCAAGTACTTTTTCAGATGGCATATATTCAGACTATTTACGTTTATAGTTGTATTTATATATATATATATATATATATTATGCAGGTGCCAGCGTGGTTTATGCAGAGGAACATCAAATACTACACAACATCAAAACTCTCCATTGACAATTGGTCAGAGCAATAATGAATCACGATTAACTGTTACATATACCAAAAACAAAGGACCTGCACCTCAACCTTACAATATAAGAACATTACCACCACCTGCATTACCACCTCGTGCTATTAATCCAGTTCCACCTGTATCGTCTTCACGACTCAATCAAAATCAAGGCATAACACAAGATAATAGTCCTCCCAGACACAATGAACAAACCTCTGTTATAACGCCGTTAGGTCGTAGTCATAGTGCAGTGATGACATCAAATTTACGTATGTATTTTTATTCATTGTCCTTATTTCGAAATTTATAAGAAATATTTTACGATTATAGCTTCCCCCGGTAAACAAGTATTGTTGCAACCTGCTTTGACAACATCAACAACACCTGCTATTAGCAGTATAACCAATAACAACGGTACAGGTATAAGTGCTACTGTTGCTGCTATTTCTGCTGTACCCGACAGAAGCAAAAGTCCAAATAATACTTTGCATACAGCTAGTGTCTCTACTCCTACTTCAAGTACTGCTCCAACTTCAAATAAAACTGGTGAAAAGGTAATTTTTCTCTAATATTGAATAATTATTAATTATAGTATTAATATTCACTTTTTCTTGTTCATATTTCAGCCAAAGGAGAAAAAAGATAAATGTGTTTCATTAATGCGTCGTCTAACTAATATAAAAAAATCTAAATCACCCCCGCCTGCTACTTATTCAATGGATAATCCTGTATTTGAGGATGGTAATGCCGTGAATACAATGCATGTTAGGTAAGCTTTATGTATACTTTTTATAGCCTAAAGCTTTGTGCTTGTATATGTTACATGGTTCAATTTTTTGATTATTATTCACAAGAAAAAAATTTTTAATATATTTAGTCTGCATGTTTCTTTATGCATTCTTTTTAATTTTATTGACAATATCTTTGTGCACGTACAATTGTGAATGTACTCATTTTGGAATCAAATAAAATATTTTATGTATGTGTGCTCGTATTTGCATATTTTGTTTTAGCAGAATTCATTAACATATTTTACATTAGTTCAGCACTACCTATGGAATTACATTTTGTATGATTATTTCATTGAATAGAGATATTAATGTTCCTGTGATATATATTTCATTAATATACATTTAATAAAGAAATCAATTTGAATAATACAATTCAAAGCCAGAAACAATAAGAATAAGTGATATTTTGCACGCATCGATATGTATCTAATATATCTGTGGGGTGGGGGGTTGTATTAAAAATTAGATCGGGATCTTGTCCAAGTCAGTTGCTACAGGTGGCACCCACGCAGGAATTAAATGCTTCGAACAGCCTTCATCGCATGTACCCAGGCTCTGTGCAAGGGCACGTCACGTCCTCACAGAGACTAAAATTCAAGGAGAGACCCTCTTTACAGGTCTCAGTTTTTGAGAGGTTAGTCGTTGCAAAGTAGTTATAAATATAAACTTAAATTCGACTTTTATCGTATTAAAGTACAATGTAGCTGTCGCACAAGCTATCTATGCTTTTGGCAGTTATACCTTAAAATACAATTATGAGTTTATAGTGTCGACTATTATAATACTATATGTGTTAATTGTGTAATTTAGTCAGGTAAGTGTTTTATAAATGCACTCAAACAAATAACATGCACTAAATATTTTGTTCTCTTTGTTTGTAGTATTTCATGATAGCAATAAATCTAGTATCGTTACATGTGTATTAAAATGAATTAAAACGTTTATTTTTATTATTATTATTTATAGTTTTTTATTGTTCTCATTTGTAATAATTCTAGATTATTTGTTATATAATACTCATTTGTTCTCGTTGTATTTTTATTAACACACTCATGACACATATAATCCATTTTGATAAACTGTATATTTTTTGTTCACATAGAGATAAGAATGCTCGTGAATGTGTTAATTTTGTATGAATTTTCAAGCTCGTGTTTAATAGTTCTATATTTTATATGACATTCTTTTTAATAGATCGAACGATACAAGTGGAGTAGTAATGTCTATGCCAATTGCCGGTAATCATCATCGTAAAAGTAATTCTTTGGATACTGGTATAGGTAAACAAGTGAAACAGCAACCTTCGCGTGAACGGTAAGATAAATAATTTTGATTTCATTTGCAACGCTCTATTATATTTCACTCTGTTATTTATTCATGACTATTAATTAGAGCTACTCAATTATTATTTTTATACAGTGACCGAATATATAGATTTCGTTGTATAGTACCGTATCCACCTAATAGCGAATTTGAATTAGAACTACGAGAAGGTGACATCATTTATGTTCATAAAAAACGGGATGATGGATGGTACAAAGGGACACAAGAACGTACCGGACGTACCGGCCTTTTTCCAGCAAGTTTTGTAGAAGCTTTCTGAGAACCAGCTCAAGGTAGATTAGTATTGGAGACGTGTATATAACAAGCGTGGTATAATACTGTAAAAAGATACTAATAAGTCATGACAAATGTAAGAATTAACAAATCATTTCTTAATGAACTTTCGGTATCGCATAAAAAATAATACTGCAATTAAGATATGCATGATCAGAATGTTCAAGGTATATATATTATCCGAATATTATACACTAGACTAGTAAAATGTGCTTACAATTTATATACTATTTATACCAGAGAGGGGACAGAATAATGTAAATAAATACGCTGATACTTCAAACATATACTGCCATTAATAACATAGTAAGTACAGGAATGACTAGGTAATAAAATACATTTTGTGCAATTTTTATACTGCCACTTATAAGTGACTATTGTAAAGACTTTTTGTTATTCTTCTTTTAATGCTTTTTTATTTCATTTGCAATAAGGCTGCAATTATAACAAATGCAAATACGTAGTGTCTCAACTAAATGAGATCACTAAATATTTCCTTTGTTTTTAATTGTATAAAAAGATTTCAAAGGAAATAGTAATATTGAAAAAAAAAAAATATATATATATATATACATAGAGCTTCATTCAAAAAAACATGGAGCATCTTGAAATTTCGTAATACGAAATACGACGACAAATATATATATATATATTTAAATGAGTACGGGTATACGTAACATATTAATATTATCAGCACATTAAAATAATAATAACATTAATTCCAAATCATTATTTGAAAGAATTAATTCAACGTAACAATTGTTAATATTTACATATCATTAGTAACTTGATTAATATTGTTCCAATTCTGAACAATAATTATTTTCTTCCATTTTTATTAACAATATATTATTAAGTCGATCCAAAATGACACAAAAGTGACAGTTTCGAGGTAATGATTCTGTATCACATATAATGTTTTCTGCTAATATATTATATATATATATATATATATATATATATATATATATGTATGTATATGTAATAACAAAATTATTCATGCTACTGCTAATTATTTCAAAAATTTGTAGTACTGTAATTATCTGTTGGTATAAATTTTTGATCTCTTTTATAGATCTTCATGTACCAAATACATATATATATATACCTATGTATCTGTTATATATGAATCAGTTTAATCTTTAAAATATGATAATATATTAGAGAAAATATGTATAGGAAATTAAAAATAATGTAAATAATAAAGTGATTCTTGATGATACACAGAATGATCGAATAAGTTATATCGCATAAAGAAGCTTAATTGAAATATCTTGATCGATTAGCATGAATAACTAATAAATTGATTTCTTTTTTATAAGAAATAATCACAAATATACATTGTTAATCTTAAGTACAATTATAATCATAGGAGAACTACTTGTGTTCAAATATATCATTATAAAATCAATCACTTTGATTAGTATTGGAGGAAAATACTAAACTGTATTATACAGGATGATTTAAAATGAATGGTAATAAAAGTTTGTAACTTTTATCCTTATGAATTATCAAAAAATTTAAATTATTCTTTTGTTTTTTTATATATTCAAAATAAACAACGTTTGTATGAAATTTTTAAACGCTTACTTTAAACTTATGTTGTAAAATATAATTCTCTACTTGCGTTATAAATAAATAAATAAAAGGTGATTGAAGTTTTTTGGTAGTTCATGAGTTAGAAACTTGGAAATTATTGCCATTTATTTTGAATTATCTTGTAACTACAAACGATGATATATATATATTATCCTCATTACGCATGCATGTGTATTTGTGCGATAAAGATGATAGAATTGTTAATAGTGACAACTATTTCTTACGTAATACGTAATAGTTCTTTAACTTATATAATATACATTTATAATTATATTATACCATATTTATCATGAACATTTTATAAGAATTCAATTTCAAGGATATTATTAGAAACAGCATAAGAAAAAGGGCAAAAGAGGTGAAAGAATACTTTATCATCAATTAATTAATAGATAAAAAACATATTAAAAAGTCTAACATTTAATACTGCAATAATATTAATTACCATATGTAATGACTCAAAATTAAATCTTTCATAATACTATGTAAAATTATCCTCGAATGCTATATCATTGAATAAATGTAATCGTCTATATATACTCGATATACAAGGCACCAATATAAATAAAACTAAAACGTAAACGTATCTAGAACTATAATTACTGTAAATAATATATCTATAATTTTATGATAAATTACAATAAGATATCGTAATTTTACGAAATTTTTAATTATTTGTAACATTCTTTTTTTTTCAATTAATTTATTAAATCACGAAGCAACGCTCCATGATGTTATGAAGAAAAATTGAATCGACTGCGTATAGTTAATAGTTCGTGCAATCTGTTAAATAATATTTTATATATTAACGATTTCGTACGTAAAAAAAAAGATAATATTTCAATTGAATTTTGGAACATTGTGTGTACGAATTTAAATGTTAATGTAAATGTTACTTTGATTTAAGTTTTAATAATTTATAATGTTTCTTCAGGACTGCAAATGTGTGTGTGTGTGTGTGTGTGTGTGGATGGGACACATAAATTTAAATCATTCGCACGAGACATAAGTCAGTACGAAATATTTCTATCATTAGCATATAATAATCTATAAAGTTAATCTTGATGTTGTGTCCACGGTGTAATTTGCGTATCTACAATTATACAAATATTTAAATTATAATCGATATATATATATATATATATATATATATATATATATATATATGTATAAGAGCTGTAATAAAACAATGAACGAACGCCTATCACCAATCGTTACATGTGGGTGCGTGTGTCGCGTGTGTATACATATACATATATTGTTTTTTCTTGATTACTTCGTACTATTAAAGAAAATGACACGTCAGATAATATATCTCAGTGTATAATATAAGCATCGTATTTCTGAAATAGAAATAAAGAACCAAAAAGAAATAATGAATTACAGTCTAGTTTGCATTATGCGGTCTTGAGAAGACCGCGTTCCATACGAAAAAGACTATACAAACTACAGTTTGAAATAGGATATTTTGTAGTGTTAAAAAGTTTGAAAAAGTTTTCACTCAAACATACTATATCGTTTCATTTATCAACGTTTTAATGATGCCAAATGATAAAATTATATTTGCTAACTTTCCACGATGATAAGAATATTCCAACCAATTTTGTAGATGAAACAAAGGTCAGACAAAATGAAATTTATTATCGGACAATGAAAGTTTTATCGTCTTAAGTGCTTCTCACGTTACTAATGCGTGCCGATTAATTCATCATTCGTATGTCAATGAAGGTCATCGAATATGAAAAACAAACGAAAAGTGATCAAGTTAATTCGTAACAAATTGATGTTGCAGATTTCGTCCTGGATTTCGTCCAGAATGCTACGTTTTTTGAATATTTAAATTAATAGAATAATTCGAACAAGGTTATGTTCTCAATTTTATTTCATTCATTTAATTAATTAAATAGTGTTTGCATCCTTAATTGCGTGCTCATTTATGAAAGGAAGATAGAAATGTAATAATGTTTGCAAAGATCATGCGATTGAACCTGTTCAATATGTTTATTATTCATTTAATCGTCGATCTTTGATAACAAATAGTAATCTTTTTTTTATGTTAATATATCAACCTCATGAAAATGATAGTGTCGTTGACATAAGAGCATGCGCGATCTTATTTTTAGTAGCTTCAATATCGTGTAGTTAATTATATTGAATTCAGTGAATATACATATTGACACGCAACTGTAGTAGCATCGGTACAACCACTATCATTTTAAGTATGTATTCAAGTCTAGTTGAAGCCAGTCTGCATTAATGCTTTGTCTTCGACAGAGTTGCATCTTGTAAGTTTAATTTTTAATTACGTAGTATTTGTACACTATTTTTACTTTTGTAAATTTTCTACAATTTGACATTTCATATTGATTACTTTTTCTCATCTGGTTTCATACAACTAAACGTTTACGTGCATTAATTCATTGTTTTGTTTTGGTTTATTGTCAGATTTATTTAGATTATTATCATTTAACGTTTAAACAGATCGTAGCCTAAATCCAAATTACATTCTTTTATACAGACAAAAGGATTACAAAGCAAACAGGTACACGTAGATTGATTTAAATTTCAATCGACTCGTCACTACTTGGCAATAACTGTCAACGTGTCATTAACTGTTTACAACTAAATTCAACCTCTCTCTTCAAATATGTATTCACATCTTAATTCGATTCATTTCAATCTGAAAAATTAATAATCGAATTTAAATCGAAATTTGATCTTCGCTATCTTTCGATATCTAGGGTATCTACATGATTAACAAAAGATACAAGATTACGGCGATAAATAAACATGTGATTTACCTAACACATTAATCCAACAGAAGTAGTTTTAGATTCGTGCAGTTATGATTACCATTTATTCGATTAAAAGTATTGATATTATAGCCACTGAAATAAACTCTTCTTGCCATAATGGTACCCGGAAGAATATTAATGTCTTCCTTTTTATGGAAACAATTTAATCATCGTTTACTGCCTAAACAGTTAATCACTACACAAAATAAGGTAACTTTTTTGACACTTAATGAAATCATAAATATCATATAAGTAATTATTAGAATTAATTGTTCTACCAAATTTTCTTTTATTAGGCTGTTATGCTAATATATCCCAGACTGTTATCAACTTGTGAAGTCACCAAAAATATTAAATTCATTTCTCAAGATAATGACGTTAAAATATTAAAATATTCAGTACAGAATTCTAATTCCTCGGAAAAACGGCCTTTGTTAGTTTTGCTTTGTTGGCTTCTAGCTAAAGAAAAACATATTATGAAATTTGCT
This sequence comes from Polistes dominula, assembly GCF_001465965.1. Next base: position 186,039 of record NW_015149010.1, on the reverse strand, counting down.
GATCTGTATTTACAACAAGGATTTGATGTTACATTAGTAACAATCACTCCATGGCAACTTATGTGGCCTGAAAAAGGTTCCAGGGTGAGTTTGAATGAATTTTATATTATTTATTAATATGTTACCTAAAATATAATAAATTAATTCCTTTGAATGAATTTTACTTGTAGTTAATTGCAGTAGATTTGTTGACATTTTTACTAGAGAATCAAGATTATCAACAAATTATCTTACATGGGTTTTCTGTAGCTGGCTACATCTGGGGCGAAGTTTTAACTTTTATACATGCCGATCGCGAAAAATATAACAATGTTGTTGATAGAATTATTGGTCATGTATGGGACAGTGCTGCAGATATTAGCGAATTTGTTGTAGGTACACCACGTGCCATTTTTCCTAATAATCCTTTGTTACAATCTATAATACGAAAGTATTTAATGTAAGTTTAAAAAAAACATTTAGAGTATAAATATATTTAATTTCAGACTAATTAATTTTTTTATATTTTTAGTTATCACATGAAAGCGTTTTACAAACAATCTACACAGTATTACCTTCGTTCTAGTCAGATGTTTCATACAAATTTGATACGGAGTCCAGCACTTTTCTTCGTAAGTAATAAGGATCCTGTGGGTTTAGTAAGTAGTAACATGAGAGTTCGAGATTCCTGGGATTCCTCAGGTACAAAGGTAAAGAGAAAAATTGTTATGGGTAGTTTTGGACAAATATGAATACTCCCAATTAATCTCAATCTATTGATTGTAGACTTATGTTAAAATATTTGATGGATCACCCCACGTTGGACATTATCGAAAATATCCGAAAGAATATGTTGAGGAACTTAATGCATTCTTAGGAATGTTAAACTTAATCAAAAATAAAGATAAAATTACAGCTCAAGGCTAAGCTGAAATGAAAAATTGAATATAAATATTTTCAAGATATTTATATTCATCTCTATTTCTATGTAATATAAATGCACCATTTATCATAATTCAGTATCTATATACGTAATTAACTGATATCAATTTTGCATTAACATATTAAAAACCTAATTAAGCAAATCGGTATGATTGAAAGTTTTAATTTTATATAAATAATTTCATTAATGAGATTGTGTATTATATATAGGGAATAAAAGGGAATAAAAGATCTTGATTATTTAAGGTGAAAGAATATATTTTTAAAATTAATAATGATTTTAAAAAATATATATATAATACTTATTCGAGGCTGAAAAAATTTACATTTTAAATTCACATCTTTGTAATATATTTTTATAACAATTATTAAAATATAAAAATATAAATATTATTAAATTCGTAATTACGAATGAAGTGCCTTTTTTATAATACAAATCATTGTTTAAAATACTAAAAATAAACAATTCAATCTGCATTATCTATGGGTATTTTTATCTGATATTTCTTTTTTTCTTTTCTCTAATTTTCGTCGTTTCTTATGTTCCTTTAAAAGTAAATCGACTTCATCTGGATCTTTCCCTTCCAAGATTAATTGTTTTCTTTTATTAATTATTTTCTTCTCATAAAAATCGGCTTCATCTAATTTTATTTCTGCTTCTCTTTTTGCTACAGATACCTGAGTTAAAATTGTAACAACCTCTTTATCTATAAAAAAAAAAGAAATATAATATTTATTATAAATATAACAAGATTGAACCCTACAAATAGAATGTAATGTTGGAAAAAGTATCTTACCATCTATCTTATATTCAATTAATTTCGTTCCAATAACATCTTCTATCGCATGTAATAATTTAATATCATATGGTGTTATCAGACTAATTGCCATACCACCTTTACCTGCTCTCGCTGTTCTACCAACTCTATGAATATATTCCTTTGGTACATTTGGTATTGTATGATTAATTACCAATTCTACTGCAGATATATCTAAGCCTCTTGCTGCAACATTGGTTGCTATTAAAATTTTAATATGATTTGACTTAAATTTATTAAGAGCTGCTAAGCGTTCTTTTTGTTTTATCATTGCATGAAGTGCAACGTTTGGAAATCCTACATCATTTAATGTCATAGATAACAACTGGCAATTCCTGTAAAAATAACACGTTTAAAGAAAGCTTTTTAAAAAATTTACAAATATATCTCTTACTTGCAAGTATCCGTAAATATCATAATGGACCCAGTTTCATTTGTTCTACGAAATGTTCTTACAACTTCTACAAGATAAGAATCTATTGCATCTTTAGAACACAAGACATAACGTTGATCAAGTTCTTTCACTGTAGCAATACCAGATTCATCTTTTGCTTCCCACATAAAAACCTGAAACAATAATAATAATAATAATAATAATAATAATAATAATAATAATAATAATAAATATATATATATATATATATATATATATATATATATATA
>NW_015149010.1:136219-183618 GCF_001465965.1 Polistes dominula | reverse complement strand
ATAATAGATATAAATATAGTTGCCATACCTTCCCAGGGGCAAGGTTTTTTGCTTTTTCAAGAGCATCTGTAATTGTAGCGCTGAATAACAGTACTTTTTTTTCTTTAGATAAGGTAGGAAATATAACTTTAAGTTGCTCGTCAAAAGATCCACCCAATAATCTGTCAGCTTCATCTAATACTAAGAACTTAATTTTTTCTAGAGAAAATGTATTACAACTTTCTATATGATCTGCTAATCTTCCAGGAGTAGCTACAACTATGTGTGGTCTTTTTGATAATTCTAAACCTTGTACCATCATGTCCATTCCTCCTACGACTACACATGTTTTTAAATTGATCGATTTTCCAATAGCAGCAAACTGATCAGCTATCTGCAAATAAAATCTATTATAAATTACATTCTTATCAAATATCTAATCTTACAGAAATGTTGTACAACATACTTGGAACGCAAGCTCCCTTGTAGGCGTTAAAATTAAAGCAAAAATGCCATAAGGATCTTCACATAATTTCTGTAATATAGGAAGTGCAAAAGCAAGTGTTTTACCACTTCCAGTTTTTGCACACCCTATACAATTATCGCCTGCAAGTATACGTGGAATACATTGTTGCTGGATTGGTGTAGGTTTTTTCAATCCTATATATGTAAGAATATTAAAGTTAATGATCGTTTTGCTTAAAACGGTTAGGTATAGTTTAAAAAAATCATAAACAAATAATAAAATTAAATATTTATACCCATAGAATTGCATTGAGTAATGATCCATGAATTGAGATTTAGATTAGCGAACGATTTACAGTCTGTTGCCATTTTATACTTTTGCGTAAAATAATTATTTAAATAGAAACTAAACTAATTAAATTGAGAGCTATTTTTCAAACACGTGGTCATTGGTCAGATACATCACAGAACTGTAAAATGTAATAAAATGTTTTTATTTCTTCAATACAGCCGCCATAAAGTGTTTCTTAGTATGTAGGGAACATTAAAAAATTACTATTTTCTCGTACTGATGCTAGATGGCGTTAATTAAACCAACAACTACGACCATAACCTATCTTCTTTGTTTTATTCCGTGGCTTCTTCTGAATGCACGCACATCACCTGGTCTTGGGTTTTAACAATATATACACAGTGTTTTGAATTTAAAATATTTGATGGCTAATCTGTTAGTAAGAATAGCAGTAATCCCTCATAAATTCTTACAGAAGAATAGAAATAATTCTAGGTAGAGATTAATAATTCTAAATCGTGTGTTAACCTTTTATATTCGTCAATGTAAAATAACAAGTCAAGAATTTCATTATGTGATTGATTTATTACTATATCTTAAATCATAGAAAATAATAATATGGTAATATACATTGTCTATATATATATTTTTTGTTTTAATAAATCATTTGTCGAATTACTCAACAAAGACAACAATACAATTATAATGAACAGATGAAGATGAAAGTATATGAATTATTCTGATGAATCTTCAATAATATTTCTGTTTGTTTTTTTTAACGCCATACATACGTAAAACTTGTTTATAGGTATTATAATAATCATGATACTAATAACATTGCACTTCACAAAATCTCGTGAACGCTAAAAAAACAGGATTTTTTTTATTAGTGGCAGTGATGTGGATTCTGCCGACAATGAAAGCTAAATATTTATTCATAGATTTAATAGAATTATAAGATTAGATTTAATTTTGAAAATGTACTCATACGCATTACTTTGACTAATAATTTAGTTTGTTTTAAGAATACATTTGTGAACGCATTCAAAATATGGACGTAGTGTTTCCTTCATCATGCATATCCATCGAAAATACGTTATTCAAACTACACGAAGAACCACAATTTTATAGTCTTCTATTGTCACATGAGGCTTTTTCTTTCATCATCGAAGATTAAATAATAAAATGGGCCGTTACGTTTAGATTATATTTCAGATAATCAATGTGGATATAACGATTAACACGTTATTATATAAGAAAAAAATGTTTAATAAAATTCTATAAAATGCACATAATATTGAAATAAATATAAAGTAAACATTTACGTAGTTTTCAATTTTGGAGAGTACACAAATTGAAATCCATTCAAATGAAATTTATTTTGTTTATCTCTTCTGAATGAGTGACGCGCTTTATTTTTTTATTTTCTATTTTTATGTAATTGAATAAATTCCCTATACATTATAATATAGGATTTACACTTAAATTATTCATTCTTGCATATATAAATAAACGTTGAAATTGCCAGTAGATAATTAGAATTAGCTAGAAAATTACTAGTAATTATGCATATTTAAATCGTGCTATTGTACCCATTACCTGTTTTCATGAGACATTAGAGTAATTATAATATATCAAGAGGCAATACTCAATTTATCGGCTTAAATATTCTCCGAAAAAAGAGAAAACTAAGAAAAATACTTAGTAGTATTATTTAGTAATATTTACATTGATTTGATCACAAAAATGATTGAGATACAAAACACATAAAAATATATTAATGATTGCTTGTGTTTTGTACCGTAGCCATGCAGATAAGAGGCACAAAAATAGATACAATTTGTTTACATATGAACTATTACAGTTTTAATTCTGCCGTATTATTTCGTATTTATTTCTATATATACGATACTATAATTAATTCATAATTATTTATAGCAGAAAAAGCGCTGTCTAAATCATATATTAAAAGATGCAAATTGAAATAAGTTTTGTATGCAAATGTAACTGATAAATATTTTACTTGGAATTTTCAATATTTTTGTTGTTGGTGTCATCGGCTTACTTTATATTATTTATTATTATTATTATTATTACTATTATCATTATAATTATAATAATCATTATTATTATTATTGTTATTATTATTATATGAAGATATTTTTATTGCAGTCGCGGTGATGTAAAATTTGTTACTTATAATTCCCTTATAATTTGTCATAAGCATAGTTCCTAAATAATAAAGAAATATACACCTAATTATTAAATAACATGTATAATACACAGATCCAAATAGTACTTATATTACAAGTAACGGCCCATTTAAATAATAAACTTATATATTATACCACATAAAATAATCGAAATAAGAACCTTTATCTGGCAAATATCTCAATAAACGATTACAATTTTATGTACAATAGTATATGCTCACACAAAATGTATGTGCATAATTTTCCTTGCTATTTAATGATTTTTATAATGTTTTAAATATGTTGTAATTTGTTAATAAACATAACAGCTCTTTACAATTAGTGCTATGTTAGCGACTTCGATTACGTATGTATAAATTCAAGTGATATCAGGTCACATCACGTTATGCGGATAAATGTAACAGAAAATATAATATTCCAAAAGTATATTATAACGATTGCTTTAAATTATAACAAAAAAAAATTTCGGAATATTCAAGTAAGCATTTCATAGCCTGTGTCACTAACTAAATTTTCTTTTAATACTTTTGCACAATTAATGAAATGGTAGTAGCATTCGGTATAATACCCTGGTATGTGTTAATGCTCGTTTTTGATATTAATTCGTATCAAAGCATTGATTTACATCCAGATACAGAATACAAATACGAATTCTTTTTACACACAAATACGCATGTACATTGTTTTCTACAGGCGCCAACGTACACACATATTTATATATAAGTATTATTTACAAAGTTATCATGAAATTCGATCACGCATTTGGAAATAATAATTATTACATGCTGGCTATTACTTAGCCAATTCAATTATTTAATATTAATTATTATACATAGTATAAGTGTGTGTGGATCTTTCTCTTTTATCCGTGTTGCCTGCAGTAACACACAAAGACACAGTGTGTAGTATACCTTGTCCTATTTAACCACAATTATTTATCGTTAAAAAAGAATCAATATTATATATAAACTTTACATGAGAAACATTTTTTCATCTAATTCGTGAATTTCGTTAATTAATATTTCAAATAGCCACTAAAATGTATATTTTTGATGTTTTATATCTTAAAACATCAAAGTTGTGGAAGAGAGTTAAGTTTTTCGGATAATTATCTATTAATACTTCATTTACTAATCAACACAATATAAGTAGAAAAAAAAAATGTTTGTGTTTTATCTAGATTACGATGACTAAATAATTACGATGACTGAACAAGTCATTTTATGAAACTATTTTGCATAAATATTTCTATATTATGGACTAATCTTTCCAAATCTAATATCATTTGCCAATTTTAGTTTCATATATAGAATTTATAGATGATATTTTTGTGTTCATATAAAAATGACATATTTTGTTCAATTTATAAGCATATTTGAAGAACGTTACTAGGCCTTTAGCTATTCGTTGTTACAGGAATATAAGTACATTTTAATTGAAAAGAACAAGGAATAAATTAAAAATTGAAGAGAACTAAAGAAAATAGAAAAATCTAATAGGTCATGTTTCTTTTGTTGTTAATAATGAATCATAAACAATACCTATATAAAATCTTAAAGGACAAGGAGGCTTAAATTCTTGACAGTGCGTAAATTAAATTATAATGATAATAATAGTCTGTTATAATCAATGAGAATGTATACACAATGAATTTTATAGCTGTTAAGAATGTGGCAGATCAATAGTGTGTGTTTCATTTCCAAAAATTAATCTCAATCTTTTCATAGGTGGTGGAGGCGGATCAGGATTTGATTCACGTTTCTTATGCCGTCTTTCTCTATCCCGAGTTTTATGTTTCTTCCGACGTTTACTTCTTTCAACTCCTTCAACGCGTAATACTTCGTATTCAGGTTCGTAACTGTCTTCGCTCAGACTAGTACCTGATTCTACTATATCATCTAAAACTGGAGAACGTTTCATACGTAATGTGAGCTTTAATCTGCCACCAGTTCTTTCAGGAGTTGTGGGGCAAACTCGACAATTACTATTGTCAGTCTGCCATTGACACTCGGATAACGTTGGTCTTTTTTCTATACTACCATTGTTGCAAACGGTCAATCTGGAAAAACAGCATTTCAATTTGTGTTTATATATTAGTTGGATATTAGTTAAAAGTGTTATGTATATCTGTGTATAATAGCTCATAGATTTGCTAACTGCAAAAGCATACCTTTTCAAACTCTCACCAACATCGACAGAGTTTTCTCTCGATTGGCTACTGATATCCGTTTCCGTAGAATGATTCACATTACTAGATGGAGGCCATGGTTCTTCAGGTATCAATATCGGAGGGTCAGTTTTATTATATTCGTTATTACACTGTACTTCTTCAAGATGCGACGAAACTCCAGACATGTGACGATTACTTTCGCATTTGCCGCGTCGTATTATCGATGGTATACCAATATCCTCCAAGTTACTTTCCTTTTCGCTAAATTCATATATATCACCCTGTATGCCTGAATCATCATCCGCTACTCCAATTTCAGAAGCCTGTGGTCTTTGCTGATCCCTTCTTTGACTCCTTGTTAGTCTACTTTTTTCTTTTTCCGTTTTAGCACAGTTCTTAGTTACCACCGCATTCCCACTATTTTCTGTATGACATTGCACATCAGTTATGATTTCATTGAATCGAGATTTTGAACAACGTTTTGTACTTTTCTGATTCTTTCGCGATTTTTGCGGCACATCCGTCGTTATCTCCTTTTGTTGATGGGTGGATCTTTTCATTGTAAAACTACAACTATCGTCAGAATTTGTATCATTAACACTCGCAATGCAGTCATTTTCTTCAATTCTACTTAAGTTTGTGCTAATTTCTTTAGCCGTTAGAATCTTAGATTCAGTATCTGTTGTACTGACTTCAGGTATTTCACAGTCTTCAGGTTTGACATCTACTTTGCTTTGAATATTTTTAAAATACGTATTGCCTTTTGGATCAAGCTCATTTGTATGATCCAAAATTGCATTACAAGACATTTGAACACTTTTAACACTTTCACTCTTTATATTGGCAGTATCTTTAACTGTATCAAGTTCACAAAATCCAACGTTAACAGAAGTATTCGTTGGATCACTCACAATATTTTCCACCTTTTCTTTTACCCTATCACATTTATTATCCACTATTATTATACTTGCAGTATCCATTTTGCGGCACTCGTCATCAGATCTAATTTCACACGAAATAGAAGATATTCTATTGGATTCTCGAAAATCATTATTCCGAGAAATGTTTCTATACATCGGTGAATTATAACAATTGATCTCCTGAGAAAATTCATTATATACAACATTACTATCGTTTTTCGCGTCATCTACTAACACTGATTTGGAACATGTCGTTAACTTATTAATACAATTGTTAGACATTTTTTCAGGTGTTTCGCAGAGGTTGCCTTTTTCATTAACATTTTGCGTATTCGGTAAAGTGCAGCAAAAACTGTTAGATGTATTATTTGTATTTTGTATACCTGGTTCATGATTATTCGTGGCACTTAAATGATCGACATGAGGCAGGGATGTAGAACTTATTTGAACTGAATCACAGGAATTTGTACTATAATGTCTTTTTTTATAACTGAAAGTGTCAATATTACTTAAAATATCTCGATCAACTTCTACCGCAAGTTTAGGTATTCCTTTCTCTTCTATGTTATCGTTATTTGCGTGTCTTGTATTTCCAACAATTAATCTAATAGAACATTCTTTTTGAAAGGCAGAGGAAGTCAACTGCTTTGACGCATTGTGAATAGAATCTCGAAGATCAGGCTCAAAATTTGGAGACGAAGATGATGTATCATGAACATGGTGTTTCGGCACTCTTGAAAATACCGTTTCTTTATCTGCTATTGTTCTATCTAATTTTTCTTTGTGATCATCTGATTCTAATGCTGACGAAGTTTTTTCTATAGATACATCCAAACAGATAGGTTCACTTTTTTCATTATTCTTTGATCTTTTGGACTCTGTTCTCTTTTGAAGCCTATACATAAATGCACATAACAACATAAGTTTAAAAAGGACAAACAAAATTTTAATATGAAATAAAATATTGAATTTAATTAGAGATATTACCTGGAAGCTCGGAGACTTTGACCAGTTTTTATATTTCTTTCATTGCTATTGTTTTCGCATTTGTTATGTTGCACCTTGTTTCGAAGATTTCTTGTCACAGAATTAGTATTGGTGTAGGGATGAGGTCGAGAAGTTTGCAAGACATTTTCTCCATTATTTATCGATGGTTGTTGTTGAGCGATATCTGAAAATCTACAGCCTTGCGCTATCAAAAGTTCTGCATCATACTTGGTAAGTCCTTTGCGCCGTAATTCTTTCATACTAAGAGACTGGGGAGCAATAGCTGCATTGTCAACGAGGACTGCATTTTTTTCTGTCAAAGCACCATCAGCTTGTTGTTTGTTTCTACCCAATGGTTGTTGTCGATGCTTTGTTCTATTAATGCGGTTATCCGTTTCTCTTAAGCGGTATCCTAAAATGTTATAAGATTTTAATAAAGAGTGTTAGATTTTTACTAAACAAATTTGTACTTCAACTACCGGAAGAAAGTTCTTCTCCAGGTTTCTGACTGGCAAATGCTCCGGTTCCTCTTCTTTCACACGTTTCACATTCGCAGTAACAATTTCCATCTCCAAAAAAATCTTCAGCATAGAAACAAGTTATCTCTTCGCCTATTTCGATATCTCGTAGTACTTTGACGCACGCAGTATCTCGACCGGTAGCTACAAACTGAAAAATATTACGAAGTATATAAATATATTTGTGCATAGGATATTGCGAAATTAATAATCTCATTTAATATCAAAAATATATATTTATTAACTTTGCAATTGGCTCTACAGTCGTGATTTATATAAGCTGCAGGACCTAGCCACAATTGAGCACAATTTTTTCTACAACTGTACATCACAGAGAAATCATTTTTCCCTGGATGCAGAAGAGCAGCTTCTTCCTATAAAAAAGAAAAAATATTCTCTTTGAAGTACTGATAATTTATGCTTAGTTTGACTAAAGTAGTTATGTCGCAACAACAAACCTTTTCGCTAAGTTCTGCAATACAACCGACGAGACAAGATATTTTTTCATGCTTTAACCACTTACGAGTAGCACATATCTTAGCTCCTTTTTGTCCTTCTAAACTGTATCTATAACACGGTTCAATGGCAAATCCAGAATCTTTATCGAACACTCTCAAATACCTGTAAATCTATAAAAGTGAAACAATTTGTAATGTTTCTGAAATACATACTTGTATTGTATACAAGTAAATCAGGAAAATATACTTTAAACATTGCTTACATGTTTCTCCAAATTAATCTGTTGTTGTTTAGATTTAGTGTGAGGAAGTCTCGCTCCCCAATCTCCACCCATAAGTTTTTTATAAGCCTTATCATAATTTTGCGTTTGAATAAATTCACAAATAATTTTGCGTAAATCTTCTTTATTTGCTTTGGGCGGTCGATATCTATAATAAACAAATGGGATTCGTCAAATGGGAAAGATTCAATTGAATAATACATTATATACCTTATATTCATCTTATGAGTGGTAAATCCTAAATATGGATCTAGCACGAGGGAAGTAGCTAGGTCATCGTTATCTGAAAGTTCTTTCGGTGTCATTCCACCTCCACCTCCATTCCCACTGTTAAGGGCATTTGATTGCATTTTTGCACCTACGGATCCACCTAGCCTTCGCTCCTGCTTCCGTGCTGCAGCTGCTGAGCCTTGGATCGAGAAACAATCTACCACCATTCTGCAATCCGGACTTTTACTGCAAACACACCGTTAAATTAAAAGATAGTTTGCAACCAAAGTATAAACGTTGCATGTCATTTCGTCAAAGTTATCATTAGTAAGTTATCATTCGTAATTAAATAGAAGGACATCCTGGTAAATTTCGATCGATAAAAACTCTCGTTAAACATAGATTATTCTCAATGGGGAATGTAACAAATAAATAGTAAATATTAATTAACGTAATTGAAGTTGAACGTGAAAGATGGTTTGGTAAAAATATGAAATGAAAAAAAAAGGAAAGAAAAAGGATACAAAAGGAAAAAAAAAAAGAAAAAAAAAAGAAAAATATAAAGTAATGTTTTACTTGGAAAGTCATCACGGCCAATTGGAAAAAGTTTAGTATAGCACAGCGTTATCGATCGAAGTGCATACTGATTAAACTTTTTTGCATCGTCGATCAAACGGAGAGAAGAATTGGAAGTAGTGTAAGAAAAGCACGACCGTATGTTATTTCCCTAAATTTTCACGAATTGTTGTAAGTATCGTAAAGGAAGATAGGGATGTACTAGGACCATGCCCTAAACGCTAATGGCGCAGGTAGAATCCGAGCGCTTTACTCGGCTCTCTGCCTTTTCCGAGCTTCTCTAAAAACCGTTAACCGGATTGATATCTTTATTCACTTCACTCCTCGGATCGAAGAAAATCCTGACTTTTCGACAAGGAGCGTACTTACCACGAAATAACACTCCTTATAGCAGTATTCACGCATTTTTCTAACGGTCCTCAACTATTTTCGGGCGCCGCGAAGACGCGTTCGGACCTATATCATGGCAGATCCGATCGCGACGCACACTTTCACACTCGAGTCTGCAATTCGTCGAAAATTTATTCTCGCCGCTTAATTCAAAAGTAAAAGAACTCGTTCCTTTTCTTTACGAAGGGAAGACCTTCGACGAGATCTTTTAATTCAGCTGATAGGAGAGAAGATCCATCTTTTTCGAGTATATGACTGTAGCGTACGTCATGCATACACATATGTGCACTCTGGAATACGACAGAGTATGATCATCCTTTAGGGACTTTGCTCGATGGACCATCTTTCTATTTCTTTTCTTTTCTTTTTTCTTTTTTTCCTTTTCTCTCTCTCTCTCTCTCTCTCTCTCTCCCTATTTTTCTCCCCCTCCTTTGTAGCTCTTTCGCCTCTCTTACCTGTTTTTATTTTATATTTTTTAAATTTCCATTAGATGCAATTTTAATTTAGAACGTCCGAGGAACTATCTTTCGAAAATAATTGCGAGATTAAAAGTGAATTCGTTGTTGCGAGGTCGATACCTTCCTTCTATCTAATTTAAAGGGATTCGACATGTGCTGCTACTATCGCGTGTTAGTAAAGTGCCTAGAACATTCTAGTTATTTATTGTTCTTTAGTTACATTTCTGCGTTACCATAGTAACCATATGTTGCATCTTGCTGTAACTAAGCAACAGTGTCGACATTTTTTACTTAACAATAATGAGTGATAATAGTATAAGATCTGTCTCATATATATTTGTATATAATTCTAAGTTTTCTCCAATTTGCAACTTTTTATCAATCAAAGATTCAAATTTGTAGATAACCTTCTTTTATAGCTATGTTCAGACAAACAAATGAATTTTTCGTTTTGATCCGATGCAAAATCTTATCGAGATCTTATCTTCGTACATTTAATATTTGTAATTAAAACAAACAATGTTATTCAATCATCTGTTATTCAAGCCCTGCATCCGTAACTGGATCATACCGTAGTCTGTAGACCTAGTAATGCGCATGCGTCTGCTGTCGAAATCTTGTGGACCTTTCAACCTGTTTCGTATGAGTGTTTAAGCATGCTTTTATTCTTTTTTCATTTTCATTCTTATCTCATATAGAAATATCGCATTTATTAAACTTAATTATAATAGAAAGAAAATGCCACTTGAATCTGTACAAGACCAACCTAATTATATGAACAATTTAAAGGATGGAATTATTGACTTTCTTGCTGGTTCAATTGGTAAATATCAAGTTATTCATGTCTTTTCTATGTAACATTTAATACATATTTCTTGTAGAAAATGTTAATTTATTATAAAACAATATCTCCTTATCTTGTGACTTGCAATTCTCCAAGTTTTTTTTCCAATATTTTTGTTTTCTTTTTTTCTTTTCTTTTCCATATTTCTCCCATTGATAAGAGAACAATGCTAAACGATTGATAAAATAAAAAAATATCACGATAAACTTGCACTTTTACAGGTGGAGTAGCATTAGTATATATTGGTCAACCATTGGATACAGTTAAAGTAAAAATGCAAACATTTCCATCGATTTACAAAGGAATGATTGATTGTTTTGTAAAAACAGTTAAAACAGATGGAATAGTAAGAGGTTTATATGCAGGAACTGTGCCTGCTATTGTAGCTAATGTAGCTGAAAATTCAGTATTATTCACTGCTTATGGTGGATGCCAAAAAGTTGTTTCTAAAATATTAGGTAAATGTTTTTCTTACATTTTTCATTTGTTTACTTTAGTTACATCATTTGTTAGTCAAGCTTTTTAATTTTTAATTTTATATGTACAAAGGTTTAGACAAAGTTGAGGATCTTAGTTCATTGGGCAATGCGTGTGCTGGATTTTCCGCTGCATTTTTTTCTTCATTAACATTATGCCCAACAGAACTCATTAAGTGTAAATTACAAGCAATGCACGAAATGCAATATCAGACCAACATGCCAAACACAATTATGGTAATAAAATACAATGAATATATTTTGTAATATACTAAATGATTATCTTATGAATATTAATGATTGCATAGAAACGAATAGGACCATGGGAGTTGACTAGAAATATCCTTAGAGAACAAGGTATAAGAGGTCTATTTACGGGTCTAACCTCGACCATAGCCAGAGAAATGCCAGGTTATTTCTTTTTTTTTGGTGGTTATGAAGTTACAAGAGAACTTTTAGCAAATTCGAATCAAAAGAGAGATGACATTGGTTGGCAAAAAACGGTGATAGCTGGTGGTGTGGGTGGTACGGTTTTTTGGCTTGTCATTTTTCCAGCAGACGTAGTTAAAAGTAGAATACAAGTCAGTAATATCTTTTAACTTATCTAATGATATTTTCTATCTTATGATTTAATAGTTTTAGCATGTTTATTAATCTTTCGTTATAATTTATGAAGGTACAAAATCTAAAAACATCTGCTTTAGTGATCACAAAAGATATTATAAAAAAGGAAGGAATTGGGGCATTGTATAATGGTCTAACGCCAACTTTAATAAGAACAATACCAGCAACTGCAACATTATTTTTAGCTTTTGAATATAGTAAAAAGCTAATGCACAGATTTGTTGATAACTAACTTGGTTTTTAATACGTTTCTTAATTATTGGCTACCTCAAATATTTTTAATGAATTAAACAAAATATATTGGGTAAAAATCGCTTTAATTGAAATAGTCTATTTTATTCTTGTGTGTGTGTGTGTGTGTGTCTATATCCAATATTACATTTCTTTTATGTTATTTTGCATTTGTTATAAGATTTTTCAAATAATTCGTTTTCCCTTCTATATTTCCTCCTAATTGAAACCATTCATGACTCGAAACCTAAAATGTAATACATGAATTTGAATTCATATTAGAATTGACATATCAATGTGAAAAATTGTCTGAAATGTAAAATATTAAACTTACTACAATAGGCGTATATCCAATTAGTTTCAGTTGCCTTAATTTTGCCATTAGAATGCCTGTTGGACTATTAGTTTCTCTTATTGTATGCTTATAATGAAATACAACAAATATTAGCCATTTAATGTTTTCTGGAAATGTATCATCTACTCTCTTAATGTCAGTTTCAGATTTTTTTGATAAAATTGGTTTTGCTGAGATGAAATTCTGATGTTCATCGATACCAACGACAATATTATTTTTTACAAATTGAGGTAATACTCTACCATTATATAAATCTACGTCCTTTACGACAGTCTCCTAATATTATTATATTATTATATTACAATATCATAGATTAGATAGACAGAGATTAATTGAATAAATTGAAATATAAGTATAGTCATACCTTCAGGACAAACATAACTTCATTAAATATTTTACGAATCAAGGATGAATTCTCCAAATCCATTATCTTCCAATGTCGCTATTATAAAACACACATTCTCATTTATATCTCTAATTGTGAATTATTTTCAATAAAAAAATATCTACAGAATATTACCAAATGAAGTAAATAATATTTATATACCTTAGTTGAAGTTAGAAGAATATTTTCCGAAAGAAATGGTCCAGTATATTCAGGTTGTTCTACCTTTACACAGTATTCTATTATGGAATATTCCCAGCCAATTAAATAAACATTACCTTTGCATCTTATGCTAACATAAGATGGATCTAATACTAGTTTTATCAAATGAAGAGGATAAACGTTTGAAAAGCATAAATACCTAATAATACTAACAAATATCCATGGAAATCTAGGCAAAAGCAATTTGAAATAACATTAAAGCTTTTCAGCACTTAAAACACATTTTGATAAATAATAAAAGTATAGTTTTAAAAGGAAACTTACTTAAATATTTCTTTCTTATCGTTGGATATACGACAAGTTAATTCGTCAACTATTTTATTCCATATAGGATGTGTTGATTCAAAAGAGTATATACATAAGGCAAATGTCAATTTTTCTATGTCTTTCAATCTTGCTTTTTCGATGTTATTGAAAAAACTGAATAATTTCATTAAAGTTTCATTACTTTTATAATCTTAATTGATTGATTTAGGAAATTTTCAATTACCTTGTTATAATGACATCCATAAAGGGTTTTGAGTACAAATGTGCTTTAGCAAAAACGTGTACTATATGTCCTAGACTTTGAAAATCGTATGTAGGAAGCATTGGACTGATACATTTCATTAACAATTTCAAGTTTTCCAATTCGTTAAATTTCATGCTATACCTAAAATAGACACATATACGATATTATTTGATTATTGTATAAAGTTAACTTAAAGCTTAATATTAATATGTTTTATTACCGTATAAGTTTTAATAAAGATGTTAAGCTGATTTTATCCACAATATTTATATCACGAGCTAAACGATCTGTCATTTGTTTCAATAGTGCAGAATCTCGGATTTTCGACTTACTTTTAAAAAATCCCATCGCTATCAGACCTAATTCATTTATAGTAAGATCATCTAAATGTTGGTCTAGAACTGATTCGACTTCGTACATATTTAGTGGATTATCACGTCTAATATTAACAAGAAACATAAGTTGAACAAGATTATTTGTTGTTAGTTTATTTAGCTTTGAATTCATTTTTCTCATAAATTTCCATACAAAATTACTATTGTAATAGTAAAGACAATAAAATGCGTCACTTATTAAAAACATTGATTCAATAGGCCAGTTTATATATTGTTTTGCACAATAATTATCTAGTGATGCCATTAAATCTTTGAATTCTTTTGTTCTTCCCAAATGTTTCTGAAATGGTATTAAACTGATTAATATTTCTTCTAATAAATCATATGTAAGATGATTACTATTTTTTTTTAAAGCATGTAAGATAAGATTATATTTTGGCAGTTGATGCATAACATCATGATCACTTTGATTTTCTATATGATGTGACAATCTCTTTAAAGCAGAAACCAGATCATTGATAGTAGCCGTCGACCAATCTTTATTTAATAATTCTTCTGCCTCTGCATCTGATATAATTACTTCCAATTTCCTTTGAGGTACAGTCGTTTTATTATAATGAACAGAATTTAGAAAATAATTGCGAGCATATTGATTTTCCGTTAGTACATTTTCATCTTTATAATCATCATGTAATTCTTGTTTTGTTGATTGTACATTTATATTACTTAATTGATTACTATAAGTTCGATTAATAACATAGTAATTAAATTTTTCTCTAGGTCTTAACAATAATTTATTCATTTTGTTCGGTTTATAGTTAACATTGCAAATGTTTTTGGTATCACGAGTTAACCTCAAAAATAAATTTCTATGATTTTTGTATCCTGTTCCTATGATTGATCTCGTTATATTAATCATATTGAATGACTAGATCTTCAATTGTATAAATAAACGTTAAATCAATATTGTTTTTATTTATAAGTAACAACTTTAAATAATAGCACAACAATTGTATATATTATACCGGTGGACAGGACACGATGCGGATGCGCATAAGATGACATGAGGTTATCATGAGGTATTCAGAGGCATACAGGGTGTCTTGACAAGTTACTACATCATTTCAAAATAGATATGATTAGAAATTATATTTCGTAAGAAGTAAAGATAATCAAATTTATAGCAAATGATATAATGATAAGATTCTTTATTATTTGTTATTGGAGGAATAAATTTCCATTGTTTGTACATAAGAATACTCGTATTTTCGACACCCACATATCATACGTAGATGAAAATAGAGAGATTCTGATATTTTATAGAATATAATAAATATATTTCTTTGATGATGACTTTTATTTTTTTAACGATGATAAATGAACATAAATGATACAGGGTGTGTCGTTTTCTAGATTACTTATATAATTTACAAGCTAAAAATGGTTGAAATATCATTGCAAAGCGAATAAGACAAGGCAAAAAGAAATGATTTTTCTTCTTATTCGATGTATTTATCAAGAAAATTCATACTTATTTTTTCATTTCCAAATGTTTACATGCACATATACGAGGAAATAAATATACATAGATTTAAATATGTAAATAAGTTGTAAAGTCAATGTATGAAATATGAGCAAGAGAGTAAGGCATTTATAGAAAATTAGAATTTTGTGAGATATTTGAGCTTAACGCGTGACATTTATTTCGGCATTTTCCAAATTAATAGTCGTTCGAGTTGGTCAAGTCTGACAGAAAGATCGCGTCGATCAGTGGTATTCTTTGGTTGCTGTACTTCTTTTTTTTCGATTGTCTATCATAATCCGAATCGTAGATGTCATGGATGGCATTTAGGCTGATCCCCTAAATATAAGATTTATAGAAAAAAAATCAATTGTCTAAAGATAAGTTTAATTATAGTATTTAAACTTACGCTCTCGAGAAGGCTTTTCCAAAATTTCGATCTTGGATTCGAGACAAAGTGTCGATTAGTTTCGTGCGATTTTATTTCGCCGTTTAAACAATTTCTATCCCTTTTAGATTCATCGCATTCCTTATAAACTCCAATCGTATTCATTCGTTTTGTCAACATTTGACCTCGACATGTTGGATAAAAGGGAAACTTTCTGCAAAATGATCATTAAATTCAAATTATTATATAATCGTTTGTTAGTGTTATTTAATATTAATAATTACAAAGAAGCAAGTACGTACTCGCAATCCACATCGTCGAACATGTCCGACCATGCGTGAGTATAGCAGACGAAGAGAGGAATAAAGATGATGCATCGACGAAGAAAATTTTTAGACTGAAACATTCATTATTACATGATTAAATTAGACTTATTTATTAACAATAATTTCTTTTTTAGAATAGGAATGATTTGAAAACGAATGCTACGAAAAAGCAATATATAGGTAGCGATAAATAAAACAAACTTATTATTTCTATGACGATCATTAAATGTCTAACATTGAATAATTTCAATCTTTCAAAATTTACTTTTCATGTAAGATACTAAATATTATTCTAAAAATATGCATATAAAATTAAAATTAAATTTTAATTATAATTTATAAAAATGCGCGCCTGTATGGGATGCAACCCTCCAGACACACTTTGAAAATGTTGCTTGCGAGCGCCATCTGTTGGGACGGAATTTTTTTTCGACCCAAACTGTTTATACACGCGTGTATTACGGGTTGCCTATCTTTCGGGCAGAACAAAAATTCCGTCTCAACAGGTGGCACTCGCAAGCAACATTTTCAAAGTGTGTATGGAGGGTTGCATACCTACAGGCGCAATGTTTTTATATAATTATTAAATAAATAATTATAATAATATTATATAATAAATTGTTCTACTCCTAATACTATGCACTTGTTTCTTTCTCTCAAAACTTGCTTGTTTGAAAATTTTGCTTCTGACTTGTGTGATCTGCGTACATGTTTTTTTATATTTATGTTATTATATTTTTTATATTATTTTAATAAACAAATTAAACATTTTATTAAAATATAAGAAAAAACTTACTTTTTCTTTTCAATACTTTTATCTTTTCTAAGACACTCATCATTGAATGGAAAGAAATCTCCTTGTTAGTTTCAGTAACAAGTATGACGGAAATTGACGAAAAACAATGTCGTTTCTTTCACATAAAGGAAAAAGTATAAAAAGAAGAGAAAATAATGTACTCCTATAAGTGGATATATGTTGTCCAACATTTTTCTTCAAAAAAATAAGATCTCGCAATAGAGGAAGGATAGAATAAGATGTTTCTATCGAGCGTCCACCATATATGATTTGTTTTATTTTTTCAAAACACACACTATAGAGATACTCGGAATAAAAAGCAAACGAAAGTATGAAAGAAAACAAGAAACATACATAGTTGGAAAGATTGTCTTGATTGTACAATGATTCCTTCTTCGTTATTTTACTCGATACTCGATACTCGAAAAGTGGGAGATGGTAACTGAATAAATGTCCAAGGGATTATTGACGCACGGATCACGTAACGTACACCTCATAAAAAAGAGTTTCGTCATATGCATTAACTTTCTTTTCGTTAATTCATTTTGCTTTTATCGTTATTTATCCTATAATAAGTATGGATATCTGTTTTACTTGTTATTCTTCACGGTTAGATTTTCAAATAATTCGAGCCTCTCGAAAGATTTAATCGGTCACGGGGGAACACTTTAAAGTTACATCGATTTTTTGGAAAGATATGGAATGGAAAATAACGGAAAATATTTTTCTTCGGCTAATACTGGTAATCGTTTAACAAGTAGTAAAAAGCGATAAGCAAAGACGATGAGTTCAGAGAATTGTTATCTCCCCGAAGAATTCTTACCTATACGCGGAAAAAATTAACACGTTACCCCTATCATCGATCTTCTTCCCTTTTCGTATTATAATGTGTTTAGTTAATTACGAATATTTCACCATAACCATATAATATATGTGATACATAGCGTTAGAAAACAGAGAGAGATTTATAAGTCATTAAGGCAATGGCCTTAATTGTAAGGTCTCATTTCGTTATATCAATAAACTCGTTCATTTTTACGAAATTAATCAGTCTTATTTGAATAGCGATTTAATCCTATCTCAAATATGATATAATATAAGTTCGTTTAGACACAATTTTTTAAGGGGTTTCAACTTGGGTCGTTAGTTTGCCTCGATCGTGGGTTCTCACGTCTATTGAAAATTTATCAAAGGACCTACACACACGCGCACATGTCAGAGAGTGTGAGAGAGAGAGTAGGTGTTTACGTGATGTCGCAGCTGACTGAATTTAGTTAATTAGCGGCAATCGAAATTGCGGAAATTATACAAATGGATTGGTGGTGTGGCTCGAAAAAAGCCGCTGGTAGCCGCAACGATTGCACGTTGCGTCTCCTTTTCATACAAGGATGAATTTCAACGATTTGCACAATTACTTGCGGACAATCATCGATGTGTACGTTTAATAAAAAGAAAATTAATGCTTATTTTGCATTAATGTACTGAAATATATCGGAGCGAATTTTTGCGCTAATTTGATAAAAAGAATGCCAAAGTTTTCCCAAATTCATCGTAAATGGTGAGAAAGTCGATAGGTCGTTCACGGAACTAACTATGAAAAGAAATAGTTAGGGAATGATTGAAACAATTCAATCGTTTGTTCTATTGAAAAGCATCAAAGCGAATGCACATTGTTTATGAATACGAGTTTATATACGTATCAGCATTTCGGTCATTAGCATTCACACTAGGGACAATGTGCTTCATGAAAATTACGTACTAATCTTTACAACATTTACGTATGTGTACCAAACATTACGCGTTCCTCTCTTTTTTACTTTAGAAAATTAAATTGTACCTGTAAAAACCTACATTTTTCAAGCATATCTCGACCACCAATGGTGTAATATTAGCGTTGAGATAATAAGCCATGATCATTAGAAAGATTTTCTCTGTTTTCCTGTACGTAGATTTTGACGCTAAGCAATGCGTGTAAGGCGTCAGAATGACGATTTATGTAGCAATTATGCTACCACGTACAAGCCCCGTATAAAGTAACACCATGGGGTCACGTTATTAGCAAGATTAATCAATAAGCCTTTGAGCACGAAACGTGTCGAGGAGTTTCGTTGATCGCTTGAAACGTTTCAATATATATATATAACACCTTGTTAGTTTGATTTGTCACATGTTTGACATTATATCGATTTTATATTTCATTAATTAATCGGCAATTTGCATATCGCGGTAACGAAACGGCTAATCGAGAATGAAACTCTAGGCAACAGCTACTACGATGTAAACTTTTATATCAATTTACAAAACCACGATCTACTACTATTAATTGAAACTTTTAGACGACGTTTTGTGGAGGAAGATGGTAAACTATGTTCATAAAATGAAATTTGTTTTCGTAGATTGTAGAATAGTTTTTGAAATCGATAGTTGACGTGCAGAAGAATGTGTGACGTGACAGAAAAAGATATCAAATAGGTCTTAAGTTGAGAGATGATCGATAGCAGATCGGTAGAGATGACTACAAAAGAGAATAGAAAGAAAAATGTAATTCGAGTTTTCGCAAAAACGCTTCATTCTCGCTGACTCGTCGAGATCCGGTTAAAGCTCGTGCAATAGAAATCTTCAACATTCCCTTTTTCTATCATTTCCGTGATTTTCGTAATACCGATTTTCCCCTAAGTCAAACAAAAGATTGATTTTGACAAGATTTGACTAACCCTCTTGGATTGATAACGAATAAATGATCTAACAATAAGATGATGAATCGATTTCATTCGAAAGTACAAAAGAAGATGAGGGAGATGACAATAAGAATGAAAATAAAGATAGAGACAGAGATAGAGATAGTTTCTCTATCGCGGATGTAGGACATAGTGGCGACTCTCTGTCTCGTGGCATATAAAAAGATTCCTCCTTCTTTTAGCTCGATTGCGTCCCTTCGTCGCCATCGAATTTTTTCTTTGCTTTAACGTAACGAAAGAAGAGACTTTTGTCTCCATTCTACGAGAATCGATCAACGAGATCGCGAATCGCATTTAAGTTTTTCGTTTAATCTCGTAAATATTTTCATTCGTTAGCTTGATCCACCAAAGGTTTCTTAAATCACGCGTTTACTCTTTCTTATATAATACTTTTATCGCGCGCGGGTTCACAAGTTTTCTCTTCATAATTCCAAACAAATAAGCGTTCGATTTTGCTACGAGTTAAAAGAGGATAGAATATTTATAAGGATACAATATGAACGTTTTTATGATTTTCTTGAGAGTAATGAAAAACTTTTTAGTTTGTATATATTTTTGCAAGAGAAAAGTTTATTTGGCAAACTCACAAGTAGGCGACTAGAAACGTCTCGTATTCAGTTATGTATCTACTTAAGTAATGCGTACTCAATAAGCGTAAATAATAAAAAGGATTATCATCTATCAAAAGTTCGTTAAAAGCGCAAACTTTTTTATTCGACAATTTAAGTACCCGCTTTGAATAGAAATACTCGCGTATATCTAGTTTTATCAAGTTTCGAGTAAAACTCTACAAACAATGATTTAACGAAGAAATATTATTATTTGCCAGATATTATTTGTAGGATACTTTTTATTCGTTACAATAGGATTCATCGTCGATCGATTCGATTCTCATACGAAGAAGATGAACGAGTTCGACAAGTTTCGACAATTTGTCTAGTTCATTTTCCAAAGTGAACTTTAAAAGTACATTTTAAAAGTGCATCAAACCTAGATAGCACATTCGCGAGTCGATCGTTTGCATTTCTGATTGCTTTTTCGAGATACGAAACGAAGGGTTAGAAGAGATTGCGACCGAACGCAACTTATTGCCCGAGGCATAACAGTCTATAAACTAATAGTCCTTGAGAAAATTGCTTTAGAGAAGTTAGAGAATTTAGCCTAGAGAATTAGTTTACAAATAATGCATATGCAACTTGTACATGATTCAAGATTTACATTTTTTCTGGAGATTTCAATTAAAAAGGAAGAATTGCTAGAGACTTGTCACTTGTTCTCGTGCGGCAGTCACACTTTTGAATAAAAAACGAACTTTCATCGATGATGATAATAAAAAGGAAAAAAGGAAAAAGAAATAAATAGATATTAGGATTTTTCTCCTCACCGTGGACATTTTAGCGTTGAAAATCTTCAAGTGGATCTTTTGAAATGAGAAAAATCTCTGGTAAGAAGAAGTAACCACCACCACGAGGTTGTCACGAGGCACGAGTTCCTGTCGAGGGTGGCGGGTTGTAGTTCACTGAGGAAAATAAGGAGGGGGTCGTTGGTAGCGCGGAGTTTGGTGGTTAGAGAACGAGTGATTGGTCGAGCTTGCGCGGGCTACATTTATACCAAGCGCGAGCTCTCACCCCCTTCTTCATTCTTCTTCCGTACCATCAAGAGATTTCTCCTAGAATTCTATCCAGCATTGTGGATGGTTGCACCACCACCACCACCACCACCACCACCACCTCCACCTCCACCACCACCATCATCGTCATCCCTGCGTTTCTTCTTTTCTCTTAGGGGCGTACTCTATTCTTATTACGTCATCGAGCTTAGTCTTCATCCAGGAATCCACGACGATGATATTATGAAAAATTCGACGAAACCACCAACGATGCCAAAACAGGGTGGAAGGGAAACAAAGAGAAAAAGAAAAGAGGAAAAATATAACTGGCAGACTCTGTGTCTCGGCGCCGAGCATCGACGTTTCTTAAACGCGCTCATGAATGAACTTTCATGAATGACTCCTATCCGGTTGTAGGGGACCGTCTACGACAATGAGAATATCAATGGCGAGTCAACGAATCGCGCCAAATCAAATTGACTTGTATTTCTTTCATCAAATATTCCTGCCCACGAAGAAAAAGTAAACCATCGACACATATATAATATTCGCTCTCTCTTTTTTCGGAAAAGAAGCTTTTTAATTCATCATTAACAATGTGTTCGTAAAAGCGTATATTTTGTTTATTAGAGAATTTTATTTGTTTTCTATTTAAACAGAAATGAGGATGAAATCTCGGAGTTCTAGTTACGATTACGTACGTTCGATGAATTTACGTAGGAAGGTGCATTTAAAATCAAGAAAAAGAAAAAGAAAAAGAAAGAAATCAAGAGTCTGGAACTAGTGCCCTCCAAAGAGAAGATCTTAATCTCAAAACGAACTTCGCAATTTGTATTTATAGTTATATATATATATATNATATATATATATATATATATATTTAATATACCAGCGCACATCGGAAGAAGATACACAATGGTAACTTTTATGTCTACAACGAAAGCTCCTTCGAATATTTTCATTTTCCTCTCACATCGCGTAAAGTACACGGAATAGACAATACTTGCGTCTAAAGCAATGGATACTTTAATACGATTCATCGTTTTTTCAAGAGCCCTAATAAACGAAAGTATTTACTTACGTAGAAGAAAAACCATAAGTTGCTTGGAGAAATGAAATGAAAGTGATCATCATGTGTTTTTGAAAGAAAAATTAAGAGAAACCTACTCTCTCGTAAGAAAAAAAGCGCTATTATTATTGCGTTGGTTTTGCATTGGAGAGTAATTATTTTGAGAAACAATTATCTCGCCGCAATGACGTAGAATATGCTCATTAAAAGCAACAAGCAAGACTTGTCTTGACTTGACAAATATTCGTTCGACGACACAAGTTTCTTTTGTTTGGCTTTCCTATCTTCCCTTTACATTGGACAGTTTATTGTACATTGTCGTGATTTACGTCGAGAATAACTTTTCTAAATCATACAGCTTGAAAAATATTTCTTGACCATATTTTCTATTTATATTAGCATATATTCTCTTTTTTGCGAAGATCTAACGAGTTGCCAGGTGACCTAGGAAATTATATTTTTTAATATAAGCGGGGGATAACTAATTTAGCGTCCCAGATGGATTGAAAGAGACGGAAAAGAAAGATGAAAAAAGACAAAAGGGAGATATATCTAAGTTCCGAGATGGTTTTAAGGAGAAATGGGAGACAGACCTAGTGGCGCCTTCGCACCAAAAGGACCTGCGTAATTCACTATTTATCGCCGATTCTCTTCTATATATATACTATTATATTTTCACTATATCGAGAACTAATAATAAAACAAAGATACGTAAGACAAGTTGAGAAATGAAAAAAGAAATTTTTAAGCCCTTTTCCACTCGGATAAATTCTTCATCAAGTAACAACAAATAGATCGATTCAAGCGAAGGAAAGTCAATCGTTACTATTAATTCTCGATTTGTGTCTTTTCTTGTGAAATTAATTACTAACGCTTCGTAAGTGTAATAAAGGATCATTTAATTGACTTCATTTATGTAACGAGAGAGAAATTTATATAGGTAGGAGACCTCTAAAATTCACAGATTGCAGATTATGGCAACGGTAGGGCAAAATTGAAAAACGTCATTTTCGCGTCTGCTTCTCTACCAAAGTTTCCTTATTCTTTCCTATAATTGCGATAATTGAATTCACAACATTTAAAATATATCAATTAATTACGTAATTACACGTGCCGATCTTTATATCCGATTATCTATTGCTCTTCGTTTAATATTTATGCGGTATCGGAGATAAATCAAAGAAATGTATCAATCGATTCGTACGTCGATAAACATTGAAATTTTTCTTTCATAAAAATTCACTTTTAGTACGTTTATGAGTGTTTGGGATATATAGGACAGGTTGTAGGATGTGCGTAGGTTGCTGGCGCCTGTAATAAGCTAAGCAGATATACATTCGTGTTCTAATTATCTGCATTCGAGCTCAACAATTTTAGATTTTCTGATATTATTTCAATCGAAAAAGTAAAAGCATTATATTTTACAAGTTTTACACTCTTATGTTAGATATTTTATCTTGACGTCGCATCAACAATTTCAATCATTCTCAACGATACTCGGAAGTTTCATAATTGCAGAAAAACATCGAATCGTTTCGCTCATAACATTATGCTAACTACTCGACTCGATAAACTCCTTACCTTATCATTTGCGCGATGACTATGACTATTAGTGATCTCCTTAGCAGCAACAGTACCATATGATTTACAGTAATTAAGTTAATGGGAAGAAAATGTAATTATCCTTATTCATATGGCCTATTGATTCCGGGCCAGTAATTAAACGAAACCTTTCCTTTCTTTACTCTATATATTTCTTTTAGGCTTATCAACGTGAATTCCTCGTTTTTCTAAAAGGAATGAAGCTTGGACTTTACGTGTAAAGTTTACGAAAGAAAGTTTAGGGTAAGACAAACCATGGGTCCACATATTCTATCTATAGTATTCTTATCATCTTTCTACCATCTCTTCCGAAGATACCGAAATCCTTCTAAATTTTTGTAAAACTTTTTAACTCTGTTAAACTAATTCCTTCCGATTCGTTTCCCGCGTACAGACCCAATCTCGTCTTCCTTTTAACAACTTTTTCATTAAATTCGACATTGATGCGATTACGAGGTAAAAGAGGGCCTTTCAAATATTTTTTATTATCAAACAATCTGATTCTGATCCGTTGTCTCACGTATACGTATTTCTTCTACATCGTTTAGTTTTAACAAACGTTTACGACAATCTAAAGCGTTAATATCTTATGCGAGAAATGACCATAAAAGGTAACTATAAATGAAACAGTATCTTTACAAGATTGTCTTCAAATGTCCACACCATTATCGTTCTCTTTTACGCTACGTTCATCAATTATGATCGTCGTTTACAATCTAAAACGTCTTGTTCTCATTTTTGAATTGAAGAGAAAACTTATTTAAAATGGGGGTGATTTGAAAACGAATGCGACGAAAAAGCAATAGATAGTGATAAACGAAACAAATAAACTTATTATTTTTACAACGATCATTAAATGTCTAACATTGAATAATTTCAATCTTTCAAAATTTACTTTTTATGTAAAATACTAAATATTATTCTAAGAATATGCATAATTAATTGCAAAATTAAAGTTAAATTTAATTATTATTTATAAAAACACTACGCCTAAAGGAATGCAACCTTCCATACACACTTTGAAAATGTTGCTTGCGAGCGCCACCTGTTGGGACGAAATTTTTGTTCTGCTCGAAAGATAGACAACCCATAATACACGCGTGTATAAACAGTTTGGGTCGAAAAAAATTCCGTTCCAACAGATGGCGCTCGCAAGCAACATTTTCAAAATGTGTCTGAAGGGTTGCATACCTACAGGCGCGCAATCGATATTACAGATTTCTATAATATTTTATAAAATGTAATTATTTTTTTTTTATTGATATATTTTATCATAATCTTGATCTATCTATATGTTCCATACAATATAACAAACGTGTGTAATAAAAAATTAAATTTCGTGAACTTTTGATATATGAAATGTCGTTTATATGTATATAAGCCTCGTACTATTCTACGCTACGTAGCCATATTTGTGAAACGTCAGTAACGTGACATACGCTTGAAACGTCATACTAATATTAAACTTGTAAATACATTAATACTTTAATCGAATGTATTGTTTTTCATTATACCAATCAATATAAAACGAATGAACGAAAATCGTCATGAATACGTAGTAAGTTTTAATCGAATAATATTTATAAATGATCAGAAAATATCCTACAATCGTTTTATTTTCATTTCCTCTAGTTTGATGATAAGATTTTTATCAGTAAACGAATAAAACTAGTGTCAGAATTTGTACATTTTCATTTGTAATCTAATTTATATTCTATTATATTAGATAAAAATGAAAAATGTTTGTATGTTAAAAGCGACAGAAACAATTCAGGAATATCGGGAAATTCGTTTGATCGATGGATACAAAAATCAAATGCACAAAATGACTCTCCCATAATTAAGATGCAACATCAATATTGGGTAACAAAACAAGCCTTATCTCGTAAACTAGGAAAAAAAGAAGATGACTGTATAGTCGCTTCGGATGCAGAGTTGGATGCCAAACTTGAATTATTTCGTAGCATTCAAGAATCCTGTTTCTATTTGCAAAGAGTTATTGATAAGTATCAAGAAAGATTATGCAGTAAGTATTATTCTAGTATATAAAGTGATTAATATTTTCATTATCCAAAGAAAAGTAAAACAATAATATTTGTTACAATGGTATGTCTCTTCTTCGTAGATCTTGCACAAGAAGAAAATGCTATGGGTCGTTTTCTAAAAGAAGCTGGTAAACAAGATAAAACGAGAGCTGGCAAAATGATGTTAGCTGTTGGAAAATCCTTGTCTTATTCCGGACAACAAAGGCTTGCGCTAAGAGTACCGTTGGGAAGGTTGTATCAAGAGGTTGAAACATTTAGGCAAAGAGCTATCGAAGATACATTGCAAAATGTTCAGTCCATGGAAAAAGCACGAACAGAATATCGAGCTGCGTTATCGTGGATGAAAAATATTTCTCAGGAACTGGATCCAGATACATCTAAACAATTGGAGAGATTTCGAAAGGTTCAAACACGTGTCAGACAGTAAGTATTTTGTATCTGTAATTAATAATATTTCTTTTGAGAAATAATATGAACCATCTAATCGATATAATATAAATATAGAGGGAAACAATCATTCGATAACTTGGCTTTGGACTGCCTACAGAAAGTAGATTTATTAGCAGCAGCCAGATGTAATATGTTTAGCCATGCCTTAGTTTTATATCAAAGTACTTTGCTTAATTTTACCAAAAAATCTGCACAAGCTTATTCTACAATCGCGAATAGCTTCAAAGGCTATCAAAGATACGACTTTATGGTTGTAAGAGAACTTGCAGAAACCTCTTCTAAATTGGCACAGGAAACTGGCGGGGATGACGATCCTGATAACAAAGATAAGTAAGTTAGAAAAGAAAAATGAAATTATTTGTAATATAAGATCATCTCTTTTTTTTCAGATTATTATTTTTTGAATCAGAGTATCATGACAATGTTGAAGAAGCTGAAGAGGTGAAACCACTTACAGAATGTACAGATAATCCAAATGAGAAACTCTTAGATATCGAATCTGATCCAAAAGATAATTTGGGTTTGAAAGATTTAAATATTAGTCCAAATTTAACCAAGAATGGAGTAGTAGAACATCATAATATTGAACATGATAGTGAACTAAATCAATTTTTTGGAGACTTGAATCTTGAAATAAATAAATCTCTAGATGAGAGCAAACAAAAATTAGACAAAATAAACATAAAAAGTCATTTAGATATAGATAAAAGTTTGTCAGAACTTGATTTGGCAATGAATGTATTTGATATATGTGATACAAGTTTTAATTTAACAGACCTGTCTTCTACAATATCGGAAAATCAGAGCAACCAGAGTTCTCAACCGCTACAATTGTTGACTTCGGAAAATGCTGCACTTTTAAATGATATAATAAATGACAAAGATGAAAGTAATTCTAATGAGTGGGATGCTATATTAAATGATACATTCTTGCCACCAAATATATTAAAACAAAGTTTAGGTGATGCAACGCTAGGCGTTGGACAAAAAGATATGCAACTTACAAATACAGATGATAAGGTAAATTTGTTTATGTTAAGATATCTGAGATATATACCAAATGTTCCACATATCAAGTGCTTGCACACATCACATTTGATTAATAATGTATGTATATTGTTTGCAGAAAAAAGATAAGGTTAAAAAGAGCAAAGGTAATTCATGGTTAGATTTATTTGCAGAACTTGATCCTCTAGCGAATAATCCGATGGAAAGCTTAGGTAGTGATGGAAATGCACCCGTATAACTTGTTGTATGACGTCGATATAGTATTGTCACAAAACGATGATTAGTTGCATTTGATAAACGGGACAAAGAATGATGCTTTATTTTTCATTATGTATATCGAGTGTTGATAAAATATTCATCTGTTAATCAACATCAAGTGATTGCATAAACCTATACCTGCATTTAAGCTATTTAAAATAATGAAAAATATAATGAAATTTAATATTTTAAAAATGTATGGTTTAAACATAACCATGATAAAGAGATATATTTCCATTTCATAAATTTTTCATACAAGTTCTCTACCAAAGATACAAGCTCCAAATAGTTATTAAGGTCTACCTGTCAAATATTTATTTAAAATATATGAAAGAAATTTTGTTCTCACGATAATAAAATGTATTATGAGATTACTATGTAAAGGTTATAGTACAATTTGCCAGAAGATGCATTGAAACATCGAATGTATATAAGCACTCTCATATTTTCTTGTATTCGTAATCTTTCTAAATGTTTGATTTTCCTTACTGTAATCGAGAACTTGGATTACAGACCTTTGTTTGTGAAGTACTCAGAAGGTACCAAGCAGCATTCCATATCCCTTCCTCTCTCACTTTTTATGTTCGTGGGATATATGTTCATTTTCTAAGATAATTTGTTTTCTTTAAATTAAATAAATATAGTGTAAATAAGCTATAAGCTCAGGCTTACAAGTATTATTTTCACCTTATTTCAGTAGCTTTAAAATGCTTATGTATTAACAAAAGCACAGGATCACAGTATTAATTCTACATCAAATAATATCATTCAAATAAAAAATTCACAAATTGAAAATCTAACCTTCGTTATTAACATGATTAATATTCATGCATCGTAGAATTGTGCCATGGCAGTTTTTACTCTGAAATGAAGATAATAATGTTAAAACTATCATATATAAATGTTTTATCTTCTTAATATACGCGTAAGTGTAGTAACTTATAATATATAACGGCGACATACTTATCAAATAATTGAGAATCTTTTGTATGACGTAATTGTTGGAGAATACGATAAAGGCCTAACTCTTTTAAACGTGCTTGGCGTTGTGCTGCTCCGGGTTCTTCTCTCCATACTAAATTGCACACGCAAAAGATTGCTGCGACTTGTAGCTTTACATTGCTGTGCATCTACAATAATAATGAAATATCTTACATACAGCAAACTATATAACAGTTTAACTATATAAACAGTTAATTATACTTAATACTTATTAGTTATTCCTTAATATCTACAAAAATGACTAACATGTACCATATAATCCATTAACTTTTTCAAAACATCTTCGTTAGCCATAATGTGATCTCTGGCGCGATCACCGTCAGCTACATTTGCCAAAATACAGAGAGCTTGTTCCTTCACATCTGCTGGATGTTCTGGATCTTCTAATACTAATATAACTGCTTGCATAAAATGAGCAGCATGTTCACCCATTATACGATCTATATGTGCTTTTGTAGAAAGCAAATTTCGTAGCAAACCAAGTGTCTTCATTAAAACTGCTAATTCTGGGTCAGCCAAAAGACGAAAGATTTGGTCAGTGCCTAAGCAAGATAATATTTGTGACTTCACTCGTTGTTCCGCTTGAAAAGCAACATTCATTAAAGCCCAAATTCCGTTTAGTCGTAATGCTGGATCGGGTCGTTTGGTAAGAGAACATAATAGTTCTACTCCACCAGATTCAAGAATTGGTTCTTTACTTGGACTGAATTCTAATAATAAATTACATAAAGTACTTGAAGCAACAGTCAATAAATCATCTTCGCTCTCTGTTCTACCTATGAAGAAATGATAACAAATTCATATTTGATCAATAAATGAAATTTATTGTATATTTATTTACCATTACCAACAATAATAAGATACCTTCCAACCCTTTATCTGCACCATGAAGCAATTGCATGAGGGGCCTCCACACAGCATGATCTTGAAACGTTGTGCGAAGCTGTTGCACGCTTCTAGAAAGAGAATGTAAACATCTAACTGCAGCTAATCGAACTCGAGGACCTCCAGGATCTTGCAAACCAGAAACAACTTGCTCCATTAAACTTTCTGTTTCAATGATGCGTTTTCGAATTCCTTCGTCATTAGCACCAAGAGAAGCAAAAGCTCTAAATGCTGCTTGGCGCATATCTTGCGTTAATGTCGCATCTTGAACCTATAACAAAGTTCAATTAAATTCAATTTATGGAAAATTTAATATTAATTTATATGAAGAAAATATATCACCTTTACCTGCGAATGTGGTCTCAGTAACTCGGCTAATGTTGGAATGAGATGATTACTAATAGAAGCTAGACGTTGCAAATCTGTATCAACTTCTGTAAGATAAGCTAAAGTTTCTGCTGCAGCTATTCTCTCTCTTGGTGGTCGATCTCTATGACAAAGTCTCACAAGACAAGGTAAAGCACGATATAAGACTCTCGGGTCCGTAGACGACAATGCACCAGCCCTATGCATGTATGCTATACATCTTGCAGCTTCCAGTTGAACTAATGAACTTCTTTCACGTCCCATCAATTGTCCTAATGCTACAGGCACAAGTTTACCCCTAAGAGTATTACTTGTTGTCGCTGCAGCAACCATAGCAGATACCATATGATTTTGATAGCACATATTTGCAAGACAAGCCAATGCAGGTAATTGTACATCTGCTAATGGCGAATCAAGTTGCATCGCTAATGTTTCAACTGCTCCTCCTTTGGAAAGGGCATTTTGTTCCTCTGCAGTCTAGTAATATCAAATAAATCATTTCTATTTTACTTATAGAAAAATTAAAAGCCAGACGTATCGTTTATTCATACCTTACATGCTGTTGTCAAAATAGTTGCTACGCAGACTTGACAAGTAACAGATCTACTTGCTAACGATAACAAACGTGGCACCAAAGCAGGATCCTGGTATATAGAATGAACAGGTGCTGAAGTGTGTTGGAACACTGTACGTAAACAACGTAAACATGCTTCATTTAAGGAATCTAAAAGTTTTCCTTTTCCTTCTGCATTAGGATCGGAAATAGGCATAGAAAGCAAAACTTGAAGAAGTAATGGTACCACACCAAGTTCAATAAGAGCTAAGACATGTTGATCGGTACCCTTAGCCAAAGAACCTAATGTTACAGCCGATTCTAATTGTATACGCTCTGCAAGTGGACCAGATGAATTACCAAGTAATTGTAATAATCGAGGCACTACACCTTGCGCTATTACTGAACCTTTTTGTCTATTGCTTCCAATTACAGAATTTTTAAGGCATCTAAAACAAATAATTCAGTATTAATTTAACTTCTAAATATACACAAAATTATATGTATTTATAAGAAAGTATCTCATGGATAGTTAGACTTATATGAAACATATATGTCAAGTTCATATTAATCACAATAATGGCAGTTTATTTAAAATGAATTTAAAGTAAAATATGTACGATTTATTTAAATAATTAATCCATATAAATAATGTATATTTTAGAAATAATAACTCTACATAATCGGAATTAGAGGTTAAGTCTCGCGCTTACTCACATAATTGCTTGTAAACATTTAAGAGGATCCGGCGAATACAGCTCATCGATGTAACTCCTTGAACTTTCAACATCCTAAGTATAAAATGAAACAATTATTTTTAATTCAATGTAGTTAACTATACTTATACGATTTAAAGAATACCAAAATCAAAAGCAAAACCGGTGCAAATTTCTAAGTTTAATCTCGACGACTCACCATGAATGGCTGCATCACCGAAACCATACTTTCTCTTTTTATTTCTACATAAGTATTAATAATCTTTTATTTTACTATATTTCGTTTGACCGATCACCACAAGGAACAATCGATGCCAGTTTCCTTATTACGTGAAAATTCGGAATTTTTATGCCCTAACCGAAGATAAACTACGTCCTGATATTGTAGCAAATTTTGTTACAGTTTTGCCAACTATTGGAATTACTTCAGTCTAGTTAAAATTATTTTTCTCTGTTGCCAATAGGAGCGCTAATATTCCTACTAATAGCATTCAACATATCAAACATTTTAAATATGTCAAAGATTACTTAAAAATTACATTTATATAATTTTTGTCTATTTTCCTGGTTAAGTATCAACAAGAAATTAGAATTTCATAAGATCTGGGATAATATCAAAATAATCTAAGTTCATATCTCTAAGAAAGTTTATTAGATTTTAACATTGTCACTTTAGGGAAAGTTGCAACATTTCTATAATTTGTAATTTCTTATCATAAAATATTTGAAAATAAAAGTCAAATGTTTAAATAGATTTTTATTAATTGATTATTGATATTGATTAAATTTATTCAAGACAGCCCACATATATTTCTAAATCATACCCTCTTAAATATCATCAATAAACTTTAAATATATATATAATATCTATGTAATAATAAATATAAAATTTAAATATCTGTGAAGATAAGTATCTATATACAAATAACAAAAATTTCCAGTGCCTTAATTAACATCAATGTACTTCTGGCGATTGCGAAAAAAGTACCACAAGAACCCAGAATTGAAGTAATGCCTAAAAAAAATGCAAAAAGTAATTAATGGATGTTTATGTGCAATAACAGATTTTGACTATATACTGACCATATAAATTAAAACTAAAATTCTTGCAAGTGGGTATCGTCTCAAAAAAACTCCTGTACGAATACTAATAGCATCCAATGATGAATAAGCTCTTTTCACTCGTCTCGTGACACCAGTATCGAATGGTGTTTCCATTAAAAACATAGGAACTTGAGTTTTTATGTCATCATTATCATTTGTATTACTGTACGTTACATTTCTATTGGAATTTCTTATAATAGTTCTGAACTCGTGCTAGAAGTAAAATAAATGATTATAATTTAAATAGATATTCATTTTATATTCTACTTAACTTACTTCTAGCTTTTCAAACTGAAGACGTAATGCATTACGTTCTGTAGTTATGTTCTCTAATGCTTGTTGTTTTAGAACTAAAGTTTGTGTAAGAGCTGCTAATCTAGATTCTACTTCGCTATTTGGTGTAGACGTTGCGGACACTTGTAAACGGAGTCTCGATATTTCTGCATCTTGTTTTTGTATTTGTATAGTATAATTATTTTGTTGATTAATCATTTCATCTTTTAACGACCTTATCTCCTAAAATAAATTATTTTATTCATTTTTATTTTTTTACGATTGAAGAATCTTTAATTGCATACTATGTATTACCTCTGAGTGTAATCTTGCAATTTCTTCCGCATCTTGTCTTCTTTGTCTTTCGCTCGCAAGACTTTCTTGAAATTTTAAATTGACTTCATTATATCTTTGTCTCATCTTTTCTAAAGTAAGGTCGCTAACGTTTAATTCATCGCGTACTGTTCTTAATTGTTCATGAGTCTGTTGATTTTCTTCTCTGAGGAGATCGCGCTCTTGCCTATAATATTATGTACATGTTTATTGAATAAAGGAAATAAATTTTAAATAGATTTTTTGTTAAGGAATTATTAAGAAATATAGTTTAGTAATTATTACCTCAATTGTTTCAATTCCACAAGTGTAGCATCATCTATGCCTGCAAATTCACTTCGCCTTAACTCTGCTATTAGTTTCTCTTTGTCTTGTAGTATTCTAAAAGCTCTTGCTTTATGTTGTTCTAATTCAGATCTAGTTGAAAGTAATTCTAATCTACTTCTACTAAGAGCAGTTTGTAAATCTGCCATTTCTTTTAATATTTGGACATTTGTAGTTCTTAAGGATTGTAACTTATTGCTTAACACTATAATTTGTTTTTGATGATCTGTTAAGGTTTCAGATGAAGATTTTAATAAAGAATCAGGTGAAATCATTAATTCATCCGTTTCTAATAATTGCAATTTGGAATCATATGAATATTTTGGCTCGACAGCTTCCAAAGTATGATCTAGAAGTAAATTAAAGAAAATAACAACAAACAAAAATGAATTTTCACAATATACCATAATAAAATAGAAAGTTTAATGAATAATTAATAATCACATGTTATTACCATTATCTGCAGTTCTTTGTAGCATTTGCGTATGGAAAGCATTATCTTGATATCTGTGCATTTGATTTCTTAAATGCACATTTCTAATTTGTAGATCATTTTCCAAATTGTAATTTTCAGTATCAATTGCATTTGTAGAAGTAGATGAGTTTTCTGGATTTGATTCGTTACTCTGAGTGGACGATTGCAATCTGGGATCTACATTATTTGTGGACCGATCCATTAATAACGAAGATATTGGCGATGACAATTCAGATTCAATTGCTGTGTTTGTCACACCTTTGGATGATGTATTTAAATATTCGAGAAAATTATCTTCGTGTGTAAACTGTTTTGAATTTTCCAAGGAAGATTTGGTAATAATATTATTATCGTAGCTGAAATGGACATAAATAAATAGTTCTTATAAAAAATATATTTGAAAATCCCTTAAATTAATATCTAGTTTGTTAAGTGTATATATAGAGCACTTCATTACAAAAATAACGTTAATATTTACCGCTTCCAATAATCACTGTTCAAAACAGTTGCACTATTTTTATCTATCTTATTCAATAGGTCCTCTACTTTATCTGTAATATCTGACAGCCAAGCCATTTGGACGCATATACACACTTACGTATTTTTTACAGCAATTATTACAACTGACGGCAATTACAGATTAGAGTACTGAATAGTACTAAAATACCTACTCGCAAATTCTCGCACTCGTTCGTGGTTATGCTGGTTTCATTTACAATTCCGATCACGGAGCCTAGATAACAGGAGGGCGATCGCAATGTATTAGAAATGTTCGAAAATGACAGGACAGATATTATGCCACTAGACCGCGTTAATGTGGCTAATATCAGGTTTTTAAAACCTTGTTTATTATCACGGGAATGTAACAATTGTACTCACGCGTTAGTCAAAATAAATTAACCAAATCTTATAATTAACGTTAAAAATAACAATAAGAAAAAATTTTTTATTATTTTACAATTATTCCCGAGATATTATCGTCCACTTGTTGTGTAAATCTATTCAATTTCATCTTACTTAGTCGTAGTTGAGTAAAGGATGGAAAACTAAATTTAAAAAGTCCAATTAAAAGTAAATTGTAATTTATTATCGTAAATTGCACTTTTTACAAGACTAGAATTTTTACCATTTGCATCATTGCATTTTTTTATATTAGTAATTAATAACTATCAATTAAGGTTATATTACCTGTGGTAAAGTGAATAAAGACGTATTTCTCTAATTTAATTTAATATTCTTATTACGATCCTTGACTCATCCACTTGTACACCCGTGAACAATACATTTATTTACCATTTTTAAAGAAATATTACTTTTTATAAATTAAAAAAACATTAATACAATTGCTAATGATGCAGTATTGCCAACAATTGTCAATGAAAAATATGACGTTATAAACTTGACATTGTAGAGGGTTTCTCTATAGTAAAAGTAATATTAGACTGAATTTTATTTATTATTTTTATTTAAAGGATGCGATTTGCTTTTCTTTCTTGTACACTTCTCAACGGCTACGTACAGACTAGTGATTACTTCTTGTTAGCGTGGTTCCCTAGCCTTCTAGTAACCTTAAAGAACGCGACCTTCGGTCGTACCGTAGGGATCCTACGGTACGATAGGAATCCTATAGGAGGGATGCGCCATGTACATTTTTGAGGGACCGGAACTCGATTTTGCGCGCGAATGATTTAAACGTTGAAATAATTATAAAATAATGAATTGCATCAAACACAGAAAAAAAAGAACTATATTTAATGATAATTAAAAATTTATATTAAAATAGAATAGATTACATGAAAAAATTATTATAAATTCAAGCTGTCCCCCAAAATTTTCAGCCAATGGCACATGAGCTGAATATGAATGGCGCATCCCTCCTACAGGATCCCTAATGCAGTGATACTATTCGTAAAATAATTCTTG
Source organism: Polistes dominula (assembly GCF_001465965.1). Next base: position 147,953 of record NW_015149010.1, on the reverse strand, counting down.
TACGCGTCACATAATTTGAAGCATTGTACGATCCAAAATTTAGCTTGTACGATCCAAAATTCAGCTTGTATGTAATTAACGACAATTCGAAATTTCGATGTCTTGATTTTGTTTTTGTTCCGCGATTCGGTTGTCGGTCGTAGCGCACCCTACCGTACACAGTTAGACAATTTTTTGATGACCACAGCCAGGTAACAAATGAAAATAGCTCGTAAACCAATTAAAAGTCAAGAAAAACCTGAAAACTGAAAAACAGAAAATAGGAAAAAGAAAGATACGGAAACGAACTTGAGGACCTAAAAAAAAAGGTCATCAAGTTTGAAAAAGTTGGTACTTTTACTCTTTTTGCAGATTTGAAAATGTAAAAATTATAAAATTTATAAATCTAAAAACTAATCTTCAGAAAATCAGGAGTGTCAAACCGAAAATTCCAAATTTTTTCCTGTGCGTACGATAATTTTCCGGTGTGTACGATAATTTTACGCCTCTGTGTCGATCAGACGAACTAAAGTCTCTGGGATCATTGGGGATCACTGCCTACATTAATAACACGATCGTTTAGAAGTTAGATAGTTATTCGCGTAGATACAAATATTAATATATAAGTTTATATTAAAATTAAAATTTTATGTGTCAAAACAATTTTATAGTTAATAAAATTTATTTATTTTTAAAGTGATATCATAAAAATGTTATCTTTTAAGGTAATATTAAATCATTTGACAATTAAAAGGTTAGGTTAATTATACAATTTCTTTTGTAGGTTGGTTCTACTATGTTCAGAATTATTATAAGTGATACAATTTGTCGAGAAACTGGACGTATTGGAATTTTAACAAAACCCTTCTCCGCATTAGTGAAAGTAAAAAAAACGAGGATTTAAATATAAATATATTGAAGGTATTTATATGTTTTTTTAATAACATTATGTTTGATGCGTATTTTTTCTAGCCTAATCCTGACAAATTATATAAAAAAATAGAAATTGAAGTAAGAGGAAATGATCCTGCAGTACTTAAAAGTTATGGTCAATTTACTGAAATGACTGCAAACCATTTAGGAATTAATATGTTAAGAAAGTAAGTTTTTATTTATCTTTCTTTTATTTTTTTATAATAATGTTTTTATAATATAAATCAATCAATTAAAATGTATATATTTTTATTTTAAAGTACGACGCCAAGAAAACCTATTCATGAACGACTAACGGTATTAAAGTCTGTACATGTACATAAAAAACATCGCGTACAATATGAAACCAGAACTTATTACAGATTTATGGATTTTGTCAAACTGACTGGATCAACTGCAGATACTTTTTTAGAATATCTTCAAAGAAATTTACCGGAAGGTGTAGCGATGAAAGTTACAAAGGTTTGTTTAAATATGCATTTTATTCTCAATATTTACATATTTTTTTTCAATTAAAAAATTCTTTCATAGGTTGAATTACAAAAGTTACCAGAATCTATACAAACGCCACCGATTGTTATTTAATTTTGTATAAATTATTAAAGATATATAACCACAGTGCATATAGTAAGTTAAACGAAATCACTCGTTAAAATAATTTATCTGTAATTTATAAATTACATATTTTTAGAGTTTTATCTACGAAAGAATAAAAAATATTACATATTCATACTCACTTTTTTAAGTCCATCATATATTACGCGTGACTAATTATTTCCAATGATTTTATTAGAACTACTATTTTTCTGGCAAAAAGAACAATATCTTTTTATGATTATAATGATTTAATGGTAATAACATTAGTCGGCATTTCAAATGCATTGTTGAGTGCATTATGTTAAAGCTCAGGTATTTTTCTTTTGAAATATTAAATGCTTATCTTTAAGTATCAAGTAGTAATCAAAAATATTAACAGTTTTAAGAGAACAATTTAATATCTTCAATATTTGCAAATTTTAAACGTTGTCGATCATTGTTGCGTGATTTAATTCGTTTATTATTTCGTTGCATTGTAGCAGTTTCATCAATATTATAAGATATATATATATCAGATGAAATTAATCGTATTTTATTTCTTTCAGCTAAATGCGTTTTAATTAATTCAACATTAGCGATACACTTTCGTAGGATAAATTCATCTGCAAAAAATAATCTTTATTTTTATTTTTAATTAATTAATCAGAAAATTAGAAATAATTCATAATCACTCGATCATTTCGGATGATAAAAAGTTCTCGCGGAAGATTCATCATTTAAAATCAAAATCAAGAAAACACTAATTACGAGTATGTTTCTTATATTTATCATTTGTAACGAAATGGATCAAACAATTTTTTCAGTAATAATTTCTTGAAAAATATAATTATATAAAAAAATAAATAGTATTTGAAGATTGTAAGGAGAGATACGTTTTGTTCACACCGATACTTCACAAATGTCAGACAACTGAAGAATGTAGAAGAAAAAATGTTAAGATTCATGTTCAAAAAAGAAAGGAAACTAGATAGGGTGGTATAGCCAGTTTAAGATCATTCTCTATATCTCTGGAGATTTTATTATTCGAATTTATTTCACAAATTTTTCAAAAGTAAGATAATTAAAGCTCATATTAACTTTCATTAAATGTATTCATTTTAGACATTTCGTATATTCGCTTATGTTTAAATCATCATAAATCGAGAAGAAAAGATAAAAATCTTTATTTTTTTTAATATCAATCTAAGTAAACCAGTTTCGTATTAACACATTGTTGACCGGCTATTTTTTTAAGAATTTATCTCATGTCATCGGCTATTACTTTGTAATTTAATTGAAAAGTAAAACAATATAAGTAATTTTTAATAAATTTTACTTATTATTAGACTTTGAATATTTCTTCTTCGTATGATAAACAGTATAACAATAGTACAAAAAAATCTGTTATTATTGTAATATTTATTTTCGCTGCGTTTTCCTTTTAAATATCGTGATGCGAAAAAAGCGCATCACGAGTTAACTCGTGACCGGTCAGCGACGTTCGGCTACAGAAATACGAGTTAATTCGAGACAGATTAACAATGTGTTAACATCGAAGGTCAATATGCCGTTTTTATAGTAAACCGGTTATTTTTAGAGTAACAAAACACTGATTAAATTTATGTGTATGGGTGTTTAACAATTACATTTTTTTTAAATATAAAATACCATACACACATAAACAAAAGAAAACAAGTTTTCAAAGAGATTTATTACTCTTAATTATAATAATAATAATTTATTATTAACTTCTTAATGCGTATTTAAAAAATATTTTATGGGTACGAAATGTTAGAAAAATGATCAAAAATGATTATAAATTGCAGTTATAATTCTTTTTCTATATAATAATGACTTCCTTCGAGATTATTTCTTTTGAGATCGTTCAACTTTTATTCCAACGACCAAACCTTCAAATAATCGATTTCCAAAGCAGTTTTGCGGCTGTCCTCTCGTCTCCAGCTTTGCAACCATTGATTTCTGGAATTCCAGAACTGTATCATTGCCTATAATTAATGAAAGATATTAATAAAATTTTATTCTGCTGAATAAATAAATGAATTGTTTTGAAGAAAGAAGATCGAACCTTTGCGCCAACATTTTTCCAAGGTTTGATAAAACCAGAACTGATTGTTTTGTCTGGGAAAACTCTTATACCACCAACACCTACACCAATACTGATATAAAACTGTAAAAAAATGTTTCTTTTAACCCGTTACACTATAGATAATAATAATTATTTATATAATTATCATAAACTTACTTCTTGATCAAACGGAGAAATGTTTGTTATACTACTAATATTAAACTGGTGTAACCAGATTCCTTTTGTCGTAGAAGTTAAACGACCAATTTCTTCACCATCCACTAAAAATTCAAATCCATTTTCATTCCAAATAGTTGTATAAACATGAAAATCTTGATTCCATCGAGAACCACGATCCATTATTTTGTGAACAGTTTCTTCGTGAATCGTTGAGGAACCTAATCTCAAACCAAATTCTAATTTTCTCGCATCGAAAATTTTTCCAAAATCTTCGGCATCGACCAAATTTTCATTCCCACGAGTAAAACCAAGAAGAACACGACCACTAGCATATTTTGGACCGTAAAGAGAGTAAAGTGGTTCCAACCAAAGTTCTATCGATTAAATAAATCAATATTTAATGATTATTTTTAACTTAAAGAATGTAAATTATTAGATATAATTTTGACTGACCTGGATAAAGCCAATCACCTTCAGGAAATTTAGCACGAATTTCAATTTTACCATATTTAAATGCAAATCGAGTTTTTGTATTCAATCTGGCTGATATAATTGGAGGTAAAATGTTAAAAGCTACAGCGTTTTGTGAACATTCTTGAGGGATATTGCTGGTGCAACTTAAAAAATACAAAATACAAAAATATAATAACATTTTAATCATACATATATTAATTATAAATAGAAATAGAAAAAAATATACCCAGCAAGATTTAATTTTCCATAAAGAGTTACATTTATTCCATACAAATCTTCTAAAATAACCGGTTGAATACGAAGAACCCCATCAATAATTTTAACAAGATATGGATGATTGTCATTGTGATAAACACAAAACTCGTAATCCTAAGATAAAAACATAAAAAATTAGGCAAATATTCAGTTCTCCATTTAAATTTCTTATGTATCATCGATTAGTATTAAATATCAAAAATTCGTGCTCACAGGTTCTAACGGTATTTTTACATCGCGAGACCAAAGCGATTCATTTAAATAATTAAAATCTTCGTTTAATATCAATTGGCCTTTTTCAGGACGTGAACTAACTGTTGATTTTACAGGAGATGCAATTGTAGGTGTAACAGACGATACAATTGTAGTTGGTTTTGAACTGTCCAGTGCTGTAAAGAAATTATTAAATAAATATGATTAATTTATTAGAAAATAATTGAATAATAATAATAATATTGTAGGTATTTAAATTTAATTTACCGTTAATCGTATAACTTTGATTTTGTTTTTTAAAAGGAGCGCCATTAACTTGCACGTATATCCAATAATTAATAATATCTCCATTTTGTATGATAAGATCTTTTTTTTCTAACGTCCATCGTCCATTTTTTGCTCGAAAAACATCATCTGTTAATTGTCCAACTTCCTCCGATAATATTGGACTATTTATATTTCCGTGAAACGTAAAATATTGCAATCCCGGTTCATCTGTTAACACAGACATATATTTAATTTAAGCAAAAAATTAAATATATATAATTTTATATAATACAAACCTTTTTTTTCTCATCTAAAATTATTTTCAATAAATGTGAATAGTATTTAGAAACTATAATCGATTACTAATATATAAATAGCAAATGATCGATGTAGTATGACCTAGCGATAACAATGATTACATCGTCTAAAAAAAAATGTTCTTCCTTCTTCGCTTAACGAACATCGGTAATGCGTTATGATCGCAAGATTAAAAACTACGGGGATTCACCTTAGATGATGCATCATTCTTCCAATAATTTATTTTGGAAGAATAATTTATTATTTGAAAGATATTATTTATATACATTCAATAATTTATGTTGAAAGTTTTTATGATTTATTTGTCAAATTTTTCAGGGACATTACATTTTATTTAAAATAATTGAAATAACATAATAGCAATGTGATATTTTATTTTCAATTATTAATAAGAATTATCCGTTATATGCAATAATTAATTTAATTTACCTGGTATAGAAATACGTAATCCTTGTGGTTTAAGTACTTCAAACAACGGTTCTGGTATTATATAAGATTTTACTAAAACTATAGTAATTAATAAATTCAATTGGAGTAAAATTAACGTTGAAATTGAATTATTTTTTAACGAATACATTGGTTTTTGTTTTTATTGACTTATTTTTTTTTTAATGAACACTTTATTCAAAGAAGTTTACACATGCGATGCTGATAGATGATTCAGAATAAATCGAAATAATCTCTGTTTATGAATATGATAAACTTTAAAAATATACTCAAGCTTGAATCTTCTATTTCTTTACCTCTACACTATCCTCATCTCTTACAATACTCCCATCTTTTACAATACCCCCACCTCCTACAGCACTATATATATATATATATATATACACACACACACATATATATATATATATATATATATATATATATATTCAAATTTATTTTAATACTTATAATTAATAATATACAGGATGCCCCGTTTAAATCGATCCACTTAAATATTTTCGAAACTGTTAATGGTAGAAACAAATGTGTTAGACAAAAGTTGAATGATTTAAGGGGGCACATTATCTGATATTATTTATTTTTTTGTAGGTGAACCTTTAAATGTCACATAAAGGTCAACTTTGATTTTTTAAATAGAATCATATACTTTTTAATATACCAGTTCATGCAGGTTTTTATTCCCTACATAAAAGTTCTAACCAGTTATGATGAAAAATCATTAGTTTATAAGATATTTTAATTTTAATATTGATTAGTCATATTGGTATATTTAGTAATATTGTACGCGATTAGTATAATTACCTTTCCTTAGTAGGTGTTCAAAAGTAGATGCTTCAACTTAATAGTTTCGAAGATATTTAAATTGATCGATTTAATCTTAAGTTGTCCAGAATGTTTGTACTGACTTGTTGAAAAATTATTTGTATTTAATAAAAATATTAATCGGTAGGAACTTTTCAGACAACTCAATATAAATACTAATACTACAAAATATTAATATAATATTAATATTTAATAGAAGAAATAATATTTAATTATTAAATAATAATTCTTTATTAGAAAAATATTTAAATACGGAATACGTCTAATTATTTAGGATTAATTAAACTTAAAAAGAAAATATTACATGAATAATCGACAATTACTCTATCAATTTCCGATAAAAAAATCCCTAATTATTAAATAGCTACATTGCTTATAACTGCGTTGGTCTCGTTTTCTTTTTCGAAAAAATATAAAAGGACAAGCCTGTTTTCTCGTAAGTCGGTAGTTTAATAAATGAATCATAGTTGTAAAGTAAAAGTAGACTTCGAGAAGAATTTCCAATTGAAACAAGTTCATTACAGTTCATTTTGAAGACGCGATGATCTGCACGTAGCCATGTCAAAAAAGGCGGGTAGTTGATACCTCAGGAAAGCACGTAGATTTTTAAGCACCCGTGTAAAAATATTCTTTCAGTTATTAAAATTATTTTATATTTTTTATTATATTTTTTATAATCGTTGTTAAACAATAATTGATAATAACTAGTATTAATATATAATAAAAGATAAAATAAAAAAAGATAATAAGATATAATAAAAGATAATAAAAGTATTTTATAAATTAAATTTTGTTCCTTTAATTTTTTTGTCTATACTTTATTAATATTTATGTGAATAATTTAAATGCATTGAATATTTAAATAAAATGTTTATCAATTTCTCACAATTGAAAAGAAAATCATGATGAATTTCTTACGATACAGTTTTTCGTTTCTATTCATACGCTACTGTTACAATAGCCTATATATACAATCAAAAAATGAAGGGATCGCGCATTATAATGATACATACGTATTTCTTAAAGGTTAAATAGTGGAAGATATTATAAGCTTGTTTTAATCTGTAATGTCACAGAGTGAATTATATAAGGTAAGCAATATTGTACGTAATAAAATTACTATACAAAATAAAAGTCATTTTTAATGAAATAATGTCAATTTTTATTGATCAAAATCTAAAATAAATAACCAACTTTTTTAATAACTTGTTCTATTTCTATTTTTTGTATTGGCGTAAAATCTCTATTTAAAAAACATTTATTATTAGAATTTAACCAATAATATGTGATTGACAAAAAATGATTAATGATTGATCATCATAATTTTTAATTAAGTTTAACTTCCTTTTTATTATGAATATTGTTTATTTGTAAACACATTGACAATAAAATTTTGTTAAAAATAGCAAATTAGCATTTTAAAAAAGGAAAAGTATTTTTTTTTTTTACAATATGAATTTTTTGATATGCATACAGATATATACAGATAAATAACTATGACGCAGTTAACATACAGTTCAATATTATCCAGAGTAATAAGACAAGTTTATTGTAATGGTAAAGGAAAGAATAAATTTATGTCGACACAAGGCCCTAAAGTAGAAACCAAAAGTAATCCTGATCCTGTTCAAAGATTAGGTAAAAAATAAATGATTCATCTAAGAAGGAATAAAAGAATTTATTAGATAATTTTATAACTTCATTTTTGTAGGGCCTCACATGTATGCTCCTACCAATCTAGACAAAAGGATGTTAGTGTGGGTGAAACGATATCCATCCATGGCTGAAATACCTTCTCAAGTGACGTAAGTTTGATGATAATATTAGCGTTATTATAAAATATCTTTCGTTCTTTGATTCGTATATTAACATTGTATTATAATATATTCTATGAATAACAAAATTTTCTTTATTTTTTTGTTTATTCTCAATAGACTTGATTGTATGTTGCAAGCACGATCCAAAGTTAGAGTACGCATATGTAATATTATGATAGTAATCACACTAATAGGATTTTTAATTGCCGCTGTAAGCGGGAAAAAAGAAGTGGCATCAGGGAATACTCTTTTTAAAATAGATCAAGACTGGCAAAAGAATTTACGAGAAGAACATGCAGAAGCTACTAATAAAAATGGAAGTACTTAAAATCTATATCGATGTTGTTTTTTCATTTTATATAGATACTAATTTATATAACATGATAAAAATTAGAATATACAAATATACACTTTTATTATATGCAGTATTTTAAAAATTATGAAGTGTTATGGTATTACAATGATATTACTATTTAGATTAGTTTTGAAAAATAGTCGACTGTATTTATTACACGTAAAAATAAAAACTATTTTTATGAAGTAGCCTTAGTAACCAAAATATATATATATATATATGAGTACGCAAATTTCTTTATATTTCAATAATATAACTGTCATATGTACATATATAGATGCATTAAAGTGTCATTTATACCATATTCTTTTTAATGTTAGGGAAAAATATTTTTTAAATTGTGAAATGTATTTTGTTCGTAACTGTTTGGTGTTTTCATTTGTTTCTTTTTATTATATTTTATTTATATAAAATATGTATCATAAAGACAATGAATAGCAAATTTCCATTATATGTATATATAACAAAATATTTTATATTTGTTCGTTGTTATAATTAAACTTTAAATTCTTTATTACACAACTAAGTAACTTATACATTGTAACAAGAGAATCAAGAATTCTTCCATATTGATCTCTCCATAGAGCAAACCATATATACTTTTTATTGTAATAACTATTACATACATTATTTTTTATATAAATTATACATCATCATGCAGAAGAATTCTATTAAAAAAAATTTTATAAGGATACATTCGTTGGCTTGTAATAACCACGACACTTATCATGAAAAGCGTTCATTGTACGGTTTTTCAAAACTTCTTCAACGCTGAGCTCTGATTGTAGTAAGCGTAAGTTAGTCTGTTCTTTTCTTAAATTTTTTATAAATATTGGATTATCTCCTTGACTGTCTTTTTGATTCTTCAAATATTTCACTCTTTCTTTGGCAGCGAGTAAACATTTGTTTATAGCACTTTCTCTTTGTATATGACTATTCTGAACTTCTTCAAATAATTCTTCACACTTCGATGATAAATTTATTTGCCCTTTAAATGATTCAGTTGGAATAGTTTCATTTAGCTTGTAGATAATTTTATCATCGAATTGTCTCATTTTTTTTAACGTATCCTGGAATATAAACAAAAGAAAAACAAATATATTTTAATACATCACAATTCACACGTATATTAGTATTTAATTATAAAATTACTTTTACAAAACGATTAAGATTAACCTATAAAAAAGAAACATTTTCTGTAATTCAAAAAACCGAATCATTTATATTATTATCAATTACGAGATACATTAACGTTGATGTTAACATGAACTATTGTTTAAAAATAATTAAACTAACCTTAAAAAAGGAACGGTTTTTTACTTTATCAAAAGCAAATCATTTATATCGTCATAAATAACGACAAATATTAATTGTAATATTTTGACATCCATTTTTATTTATAAATTTAAACAAATCTCTAATCTACAGATTTCCATTAATAAAATGCAATTAATACTATCAGCCGGTAAAAATCTAAATCTAAGCATGGGTTTTAAAAATTATTTCTATTGCGTTATTTTAAGTGTTGTATAACATAGACGTTATATAATATAATTATATTAATTAATAGAATATATTTTTTTCACTATTACGTTATAGTTTATTACAAATATACCTGAAATTCTAAAAAATCGACACATTCCACGTTAGTCGCAGCCATCTTTATTAAGGCGAACTTTGTGGTATCGTTGATATGTTTTTTAAGTATTATGAATCATACATGTGTGTGCGAATTTTCAAAAAAGCTTAGGGTGATTTCTCATCAAAAAAGATTTATTGCATCTTACAATTGAAAATTTTTCTTTTTTTATGGATACCATCATAATTAAATAAATTTAGATTTTGTAGATATATTAAAATTTCATTCAAATACAATTTATTAAATAAATTATAACGTAATAATATTAGTACTCCTAATTTTTATTATACGTGTTAACCATTGTATTTATTTTTAAGCCTTTTAAATAAAAATACCCACATAAGGAAGATTTCATTATAATTTTATAATGAATATATACATAATTAACATTAACTAAAAGCTTTAATTTATTTTAATGAACATTTATTTTAACTACAATATTAGGTTGGTAAGAAAATCAAGACGTCTTTTTAAAGAAATTTTAATTTCTTATATTTAAACTCATAAATGAGATTAATTAATGTAATATTAACCACTGTTTTCTATGACCTTCTTCCATTTGTCAACAAGGTCATTTATACCTGATGTATAAAAGATCCTATCTTTTGAAATCAGGAAATATCCTCAGAACATTTTTTTCTTTAAGAACATTTACATTGGGTCGAACAAGCAGTAGTTAGATGGTGCTAGATCAGGTGAGTATAATGGATGTGATAAAACTACAAAATCAAGAGCTTGGAGCTTCTCCTTCGTCTATAAAGCCTTGTTAGATCTGGCATTGTCATGTTAGAAGACAACACCTTTTGGGTTATACAGTGCTGAACGAAATTCACGTATTTTTGTATTCAGTCGGATTAGTTGATCACAATATAGGTTTCCTGTGACAATTTGATCTGGTTGCAATATTTTCCAGTGAATAGAATCTCGACAATCTTACCAAATGTAAAATATTAGCTTTTCTTGGTGCAAATTGGCTATGCAAGGGTAGGAGGCGAACTGCCTGGTATCACCTTAACTCTTTTCTTCATTACATTGTCATACATAATCCACTTTTCGTTATTAGTAACCAGGCGATCCAAGTGTGGCTCATATTGTTGTCAAGTAAACAAAGAAGAAGCAATAGAAATTCGATATGCTATATTTTATTAGTTTAAGAGGTTACATCACCCTGGCGCTCGGAAAAATAGCTATAAATTTAAATTGTTTTTTGACACAGACATTAAGTATAATAAAATAATCTTTATTCTACATATAATACATAGTACTTTTATGAACAATTTACAATGTTAAAAATTAAGAAAAAAAAGAATGGCGGGGATATAAGATATGTAGAGCTCTGTTTTGCTGATGGTTGGCAAGATATCTCAAGA
>NW_015149010.1:0-136209 GCF_001465965.1 Polistes dominula | reverse complement strand
TTTTTTTATATAGCTTTATTTAATGTCGCATCAACCATCGGGGATTATTAGCGACATAAGAGTTATACATTAAAGTATGTTATACATATTGGTTTGCTTAAGATATTTTAGTAAATTTATTGTAGTTGTTTTGGCATTTAAGTTGTTTTTAGTGGTAGATTTCGTAAAAAATTTCTGTCGGACTGAAGTGAGTTTTCTGCAGTGCAAGATGATGTAATGCTTGATAGAGGTTGCAATTTTTGTAGGTTTTTAAGTTTTCCAGTTTCCCTGAGTTGTCGTTTTTTTTAAAAATTGGTTCCTTGTGGCAGATTATTTCTGGTTGTAGTTCGTTAGTTAATGTTTGTAAGTGTTCTAATCTACTGTAGGAGCTGTTAAGGTTCCACTGTATTATGCGTAAAGGCATTTTTTGTTGTTGTTAAATTTGTTTATGATGATTCGAGTTCGGAGGCAGAGGATTCGCGAGGATTTATTTCTTTCTCCAATTTTTTGACAAGGCGATGTAGCCTGTTTTTGATGCTTCTTTCTTTTAGTAGGGTCCGTACTTCTCTAATCATATCTATTGTTGATTCCGTGTCTGAAGTGTACTCCTTTAGGGTGTCAAAAGGATTTTCTTTGTTGTAGGTATTTTATTATTGGGCTTTTAAATTGGTTGTAATTGAGGATGAAATTATTTTTTGGGTCGTTAATGGTTGCTTTGGCTGGCTTTAACATTTCGTCTATTTTCTCAATGTTTCTTGTGGCAAGTGAGCTTTTTTTTTGGTTTTTGTTTAGGTTTGTTTTTAACAGTATCCCAGCATCCAGCATCTCAGGAAGAATTCATATTTCCATCTCCAGGAATTGTGGAGATGGGTTCGATTTCAGGTAGGGTGGCTGTTTCATCTACATCTGTGTGGTTGGTTGAGGAAGCAGATAGTGGTCTTTTGTTTGGGAAGGGTTTAGAGATGGTAATTAAGTGGTCTTCTATAACCATAGTGGTAATGGAAGAGAGTTTTGGTTCGATGTTGCTGGAGTTGGTAAATTGTTGGCTGTCCGTCTTTACTATTGCTGCTGTTAGGGGAGGACAGTTTTTGGTTTTTCTATGTTAGATATTGGGATGTTGGTTTGTTGCTATCATTGGCTGGTGATATGACCATTTTGCTTAGATAAGGAGAAGATAACCTTGTCGTTAGCGGTGAAAATTCTATACTGAATATCTTCGTGGGTGACCATGAACGATTCAGGGGCCTTTCTTGCGTCGTCTGGGTTAATGTGTCGATTACAGGCCCGTGGCAAAAATCGATGGGTCATTTGAACCACCAGGAAACCTATTTGAAAAGATGCAGGGGCATGAAATAATAACATTTAGCACTATGCCGTCACTTGTAAGCTGTCCAACTGAGTGCAAGTGAGAATTCAAAAGCATAGGTAGAGGGGTTACTTTTTGGTCATATATTTTTGTACGGCATTCTTACCACCAATAGATCTATCGAAAATAATGAGAAAACAGTGTGCCACAAAGTCGGAAAAAATTTTTGATTTTCCGGCTATTTTCTGGGTCAATTTGGTCATTTGATTTTGTACGGCGTTGGTTCCATACAATTTTAATACCTTTTATAATTCATTATTCCGCAACGCCGTACAAAAATCATGCAACAAGGGTGAAAAATCGAGGGTGTCAACCTCCCCCTCTTCAGTGGTCCTGGAGGGTGATTTGACACAATATAAAATTAATTTATTTTGAAAGTATTTTATGCATAAATAATATTTTTCCACATGAGGTACATTTTTTGGAGTCCAAGGTTCTGTAGGGGGAAAAAACTCCCGAAAAATCCATATAAAAAAATTTACTTTTGGGTGATATTTAGTACGACATTTTTTTGTACGGCATTTAGATAGTTTATTTTTATTGAATACAATTGTTTATAAAAAATCAATGCCGTACAAATTTGAAAGTTCATATTCATAAAAAAGTAATAAAAATAATAAATATTTATAATTTTCATTTTATGTTGTTTGCTTCGTAAAATGAACTCTCCTTTAAAATAATTATTAATTAAATTATTATTATTACTATTATTAACTGGCATTAGGAACTCGAAAGTTCATTGCCGCAAATACCAAATCCCACCATTGTTCCCGTCCCTGAGCGCGATCCTTCTATTTGCGGTCTTCGTATCCTATTTCTTTCAGGTCCCTTCTAATATTATCCTCCCATCTACGTCTTGGTCTACCTAGTGGTCTTTTCCCGTTTGGTATACCGACCAATATTTTGTGCGCCGTTCGATCCTTCCCCATGCGCGCCACGTGACCAGCCCATCTTAATCGGCGTGATTTTACGATGTTGATAATGTTTGTTGTACAATCGATGTACTTCAACGTTATGGAGTTTTCTCCATTTGCCCGTTCTCCATCGCGTTTTGCACCGAAGATTTTACGAACAACTTTGTTTTCGAAAACCCTAAATTTCTTTTCGTCCTGTAACGTGAGCGACTACGATTCGCTACCATAAAGAACTACCGGCAGGATGATTGTCCTGTATATCCTGATTTTTAATCGCCTAGACAGCAACCGCGAGCAGAGTAATTTGTTAACCGAATAGTAACATGAATTGTCTAGATTAATTCTTTTCTTAAGCTCTTCGTTAATTTCATTCGTCTGGTTTATGATCGATCCTAAATACTTAAAGTTGCTGACCCGCTCAAAAGTTTTATCCCGGACGACCAAAGTTCCAGTATTAGGCCTATTCTGAACTCTATCGGTTACCATATATTTGGTTTTTTCCGCGCTTATTTGCAGTCCCAGATCTTTAGTACTATATATTAATATTTTTGCGTTATTAGTTAATGCCTTATCATTGTCCCCTAACAAAGCAATATTGTCCGCGTATGTCAACAATTGTGTTGTCCCGTTCAACTGTAGACCATTTTTACTTTTCTGCAGTTCTTTGACAGCGAATTCCAGTACTAAATTGAACAAAAGGGGTGACAATGCGTCCCCCTGTTTTAACCCGCTATGGATATTAAAATCTTCCTAAATTTGGTTACTTAACCTCACTTTACCCCTAGTTTCCTTTAGGCAAAGTTGAACAAGGTTGACCAATTTTCTTTGTATCCCCTGTCATATTAGGATTTCTAGCATTTTTTCTCGTTTTACCGAGTCGTACGCTTTTTGAAAATCTATATAAAATTGATGTACCGGCTGATTAAATTCCCATGTTTTCTCTAAGATTTGCTGAATAGTAAAAATTTGGTCTGTAGTCGATCTATTTCTTCTAAAACCGCACTAGTGATCTCCTATTATCTCGTCCGCATACGGTACTATCCTAGCTAGTAAGATGTTTGATAGTATTTTGTAACACGTCGGTAAAAGTGAAATACCCCGGTAATTATTACAATCCATTTTGTCTTCCTTTTTAAAGATTGGGATTATAATCGACTCTTTCCATTGTTCCAGCAATGTTTCCTTGCTCCATAATTATTTGATTAGCTCAAAAATTTCTTCGATTAATCTATTTCCCCCCCCCCCATTTTATTAGCTTCTCAGGAATCGAGTTGTTACCCGGTGATTTATGATTTTTTAGTTTTTTAATCGTGCTTTTTATTTCTAACATCGTTGGTTCACTAACCATAGGTTCCGCCGTATGGAACTCGAAATTCTCAGTTTCTCGGTCGTTCTCAGATTCTACATTTAATAACCGATCAAAATAATTTTTCCACCTGTTCAACATCCCCGTTGTATCCGAAACTAAATTATTGTTCGCATCTTTCACTAGATCCGTCCTAGCTTGGAATTCCTTTCTGAGTCTATTAATCCCGGCCTACATACCACGGACGTTACTGCTTTGGCAATTTTCATCAATTTCCTCAACTTTTTACTTTAAAAATTGTCACTTTTTGTTCTTAATTAAATTTTGAGTCGCTTGCCTAATATTGTGAAATTGGTCCCGGGTTAGATCCGTGTTTTGGGTCAGCCACGAGATACGCGCTTCGTTTCGGACTTTGACAGCTAACTCGCTTTCTTTGTCGAACCATGGTTTGTTTTTGTGTCTTTTGCAAAAACCAACGACAGCTTCCTAGCAATCCAAAAAGTGATCCGAATCACAATCCGCTCCCCTGTACGACCTAACATCTAGTAAGTTCGTGTGTTGTCCTTTATCTGCCAGAACGTGATCTATTTGGTTACGCGTATTTCCGTCCTGGGAAATCCAAGTTTGTTTATGAATATTTTTGTGTTTAAAAAACGTGCTTTTAACGATGAGATTTTTCCTGGTCGCAAAGTTAATTACCCTTACTTCGTTATCGTTACTTTCCTCATGGAGACTCTCGGACTCGATCGTTGGTCTAAAGAACTCTTCTTTACCGATTTTCGCGTTAAAATCTCTCACGACTATCTTCATGTAATCTTTCGGCAATTGATCCACGACGCCCTCAAGTTTCTTGTAGAACCCGTCTTTAACTTCGTCCTCTTTATCTTCCATCTGCGCGTGCACATTAATAATCGCGATCTTGTACTATCGCCCCTGCAATATGATCAATCCTAATCTTTCATTTATAAACCTAGCGTCTTTTACCGCGGATAGTATTCTTTTCCTAATCATGAACTCGACGTCGGAACTATGGGTCTCCGACTCTCCATAGTAAAGCGTATACGCCCCCGCATTAACCGATCCTTCTCCAGCCCATCGAGTTTCTTATAGCGCGACGATTTCTACCCCGTACTTCTCGACCTTCCCGACCATCACCTGGAACGCCCCGAGTCTGAACAGGCTTTGCACGTTCCAGGTGCCCACTTTAAAGTCCCTTCCGTTTTTTGACCTTACCCAACACGAATTCCCTAAGGTAATACCCACCCGGAGATCCGAACGGGGAACTAGTTTACCTCCGGAAAATTTTACCCTAGTAGAATTCATGGCGGTATTTTTTGATGCTCGATAAAGTCTTTTTACTGAGTGGGGTAATCAGACCTACGTCCAACCCCCGAACAGGAGGGTCAATTCCAAGTAAGGGGAATTGCTGACAGCTGATTTAAACTATATGATATTTATGTGGAAATATTTATATTTTTAATTTTATGACTTGTTTATTTATTATTAAAAGTAGAATTGAAAATAACTAGTATCGTTAAACTAAAAAGTTGTTGTAAAGAATTTTTTTTTTTGTTATGGAGTTCCCAGCAAAAAAAATACAAGTAAAGTGTATTGTTGTGTATTTGATTGTACAAGCATAGGTTGTCGTGATGAAAAAATTAGGTTTTTTCAAATTCCACCTCGTAAAAAACAATTTTTTTATCGAATAAACAAATTTGGTGATAAAGAACTAATTGATATACATATAACTTGGGTACGAGCGCTAAAAATTGGAAAAAGTATAACTCCCAGTATCAAAGACTGTTCACTCCATTTTATTAAAGATGATTTTTTAGCTTAACGTTAGTATTTTCAACAATTATTTTTTCTGGTTATTATAAATTGTTAAATCAATAAATTTACTCATGCTTATATTGTTTTTGTGTATTGTTATAGCTATTGATTCAACTCGAACTTATTTACAAAAAACAAGTATTCCTAGTCAAAATCTTCCTTTAGGATCATCCAAAGAATGTGCTTTTCTTGTAGATGAAATAGATTCTCGAGAAGAAAGAATACGTAGAAGATCAATTGAATTTGTGACAGTT
This sequence comes from Polistes dominula, assembly GCF_001465965.1. The sequence goes on along the minus strand of NW_015149010.1, from coordinate 130,557 downwards.
AATGATATTGCAATACTGCAACAACATGTTTACAAATACCACTTAAAYCARCSTTGCATGAACAACTCATTCTAATTATTCGACCATTTTTTAATATTTCACCAGTTATTTCATGTGGATTATCTTTAATATGTGAAGTTTGTAAACAAAAAGTTAAAATACTTATAATATTACAATCACGACTTGATACTTGTCCACACTTAATAACATGTCCAGTATTTAATACACTTTCACCANTGTGTATTGTTATAGCTATTGATTCAACTCGAACTTATTTAAAAAAAACAAGTATTCCTAGTCAAAATCTTCCTTTAGGATCATCCAAAGAATGTACTTTTCTTGTAGATCAAATAGATTCTCGAGAAGAAAAAATACGTAGAAGATCAATTGAATTWGTGACAGTTAATGATATTGCAATACTGCAACAACATGTTTACAAATACCACTTAAATCAACCTTGCATGAACAACTCATTCTAATTATTCGACCATTTTTTAATATTTCACCAGTTATTTCATGTGGATTATCTTTAATATGTGAAGTTKGTAAACAAAAAGTTAAAATACTTATAATATTACAATCACGACTTGATACTTGTCCACACTTAATAACATGTCCAGTATTTAATACACTTTCACCACCAACAAAATTTTTATTGCTTGGTTTTCTGCAAGCAAACTTACAAAGGGTATAGCCGGATTAATATGGGAAATCTGCCCCCGTGGCTTTTTTGACTCGCACTTGGGGGATTGATTTAGTGTCGAATAAAAATAATTCACCTCAAATTTTAGCTGTTTTACTCAAACGGTTCTCGAAATTTTCAAAAAAAATCCTGTTTTTTCGATTTTATTTTTATTTTTATAGTAAAATTCAAAACTAATCAATGATGATTTTTTTTCTAGTTCTTAGGAGTCCAAGACATGAAAAAAAAGTATRATCATAATATTTAAATGAAAAGCCGATTTTTAGCGGACGAAAGAAAATTAAAATCKTTTTTTTTCTATCTTTTTTGGAATATGTCACTCACCAAAACTCGTCATAAAATGTCTTTTGTACTCCTCTACACTCAGGAATTTTCTTGAATTTTTTTAAGTGGTGGAACAATATAAAAAAAATTAAAAACTCATTTTTTTTTCTAAAATCTCAAGTTTTACCTAACTTATATTTTTTTTTCAGTTAAAAAAAATGTGAAAAAATATTTTTTTACTCAAAATACACTTTGCCAGAAATAAACATAAAGATTATTATAAAACAATTAAGATATATTCCGTCTAACGTAATTAGACGGATTATTGATTATAGAAAATACACTTAARGATGATACTTATATATTTTTTATACGGTTAGATATTTTTCTAAATCTTATGCAACAAAAATAAAAATTATAATAAAAGATGTAACTATATTAGTCTTCATCACTGTCTTCATTCACTACGACACTAATTTTTTCATCGATGAACAGGCGACTCAGGATCTCAGCAAGTTTTACAATTTTCGCTAAATATCGAGCGTAAGATAAATAATATATGTATAATAATATGTAATAATATAAATATATGTATAATAATGTAATAATATAGCAGCAATGTGAGAGCAACATCCAACAGTGCATCTACCATTCGCACAATCACAACAATATCGAGTTATTCCGGAAATATCGTTCTTATCTGGCTGATATTCAATAAAACAACGATATTTCTTCGAATTAATATGTCGAGATCTAACTTCGAACTTTATAATATTAGGTGTAATTTTTAAATAATGGAATGTGATTATTTCTTTTTCATCCATCATCTCAGCTAAATACGATACAGCTTGAGTCATTTGATATGATCCAGTGAAAAGAATTTTGAGTTCTTGCTCTGATAATTCTGGAAAGTCAGTTAATGGCTTTGAAATTATTGCAAAGGGAACTTTTCTTCTGGCCCAACGATTAGTTTCTATCTCCAAGGCTGAAGTATTCTCTTGATCTTTTTTTGAATTCATGGCAGCAATTATTTTTTCTGTAAGATCAAGATCAGAATCAAGTCTTGTTCCAAATTAAAAAAAAATAGATATAAGTTAGTAAAAACTTGAGATTTTAGAAAAAAAATGAGTTTTTAATTTTTTTTATATTGTTCCACCACTTCAAAAAATTCAAGAAAATTCCTGAGTGTAGAGGAGTATAAAAGACATTTTCTGACGAGTTTTGGWRAGTGACATATTCCAAAAAAGCTAAAAAAAAAAARATTTTAATTTTCTTTCGTCCGYCAAAAATCGGCTTTTCGTTGATCATACTTTTCGTTCAGGATTGGTGCACGTCGATGTCTTTGAGGATTAACCCGAATAAGACTGAAATGGTGATCTTTACGAGGAAGAGGCATTTCAACATAAGGCCTCCCTCAATATTTGGAACTGAGCTGAGGAAGTTCTCCCGGGAAGTTCGCTACCTGGGGGTGACGTTTGATAGCAAGCTCAGTTGGAAAAGCCACATCGACAACCAGGCCAGGGAGGCTATTAATACCTTCTGGGCCTGCAAGAWGATGTTTGGAAAGACGTKGGGGTTAAAACCACGGATGGTCAGATGGATTTACATTGCCATACTGGTCCCCCAACTGACGTACGCCTCCCTAATTTGGTGGCCCAGCGTTGAGCGGGCTCAAAACAAGAAAGCGTTAGACAGGGTCTACAGGCTAACAGGGCTGGGAATTACGGGCGCGATGCGCACTACCCCGACCCTGGCTCTCGGGGCCCTGCTCAACATCTTACCTCCGCACATTGCAGCGGAGGAGAGAGCCAGAAGCGCAGCCTTCAGGCTGCTGGTCAGTGRGAGCTGGAGGCGGGCCACCTACGGGCACGCATCGATCCTGTCAAGAACGGCAGACTTCGARGAAGTCAACCGCCTTGGGGGTGACTGGTGCCCAAAGGAGTACCATTTCCAGCACAACTATGAGGTCCTCTTCCCAGACAGACAGTCTGGCAGCACAGATTTACAGTGATCCAGTTTTTATCGTTTTCATGATAGGGTTTTGAACTTGGTGACTAAAAAAAAAAAAAGGTCCTCAAAAATTTTTTTTACTATAATTTTACGCCCCTGTGTCGATCAAACGAACTAAAGTCTCTGGGATCACTGCAGTGATCCCATTCGTACGATAATTATCGTACACGTCACATAATTTGAAGCATTGTACGATCCAAAATTCAACGTGTACGATAATTTACGATTATTCAATATTAAATATAATTTTCGATATGTCTTGATTTTGTTTTTGTAACGCGATTCGGTTGCAGCTCACTCAGTTTGATAAGATAATAAGATATACATTATTACTTTTTTTTGCAGTATTTCAAATCCTAAAATTATCCTAAAATTTGGAATTTAAGAAAATCGGTCCTGTGCATACGAGCGTACGATAATTGTACTGAGAACCCGATAATTTTACGGCAYTGTGTCGATCAGACAAGCAAAAGTTTCTGGGATCACTGGAGCAGCTGCTTTTTATTTCGGCGCAAAAATAGTTAGTGTGTCAACGTTGTGTATTTTGCAGCTCGATCATGTCGGAATCCGATGAGATTGCAAATTTTAGTGAAAATGAAAGGATTGTTGAAGAAAATAAACAAGAACCAGTGTGTTTTATTTGTAGTTTAACGAGTGATCCGATTGACAATAAAATAAAATGTTTAACAAGCGCAATTTTAAAAAATTGTATAGAAGCGAYTAAGGTTAGGAAAAAGCAGCAATCTAACACCTCCAGAAGATCCATGGATGTTTCTTCAATCGAATTGCCCAAAGATCTTGAGGAGAAAGGATATCATCAAAAATGTTATAGACAACTAACAAACTTATCTGGAAACGCAAAATTGAAAAAGTTGTTGATATCGACGCCAACGAGGATTCAGTCAATAATAATAGAAGGTAATAATTAGTATTTATTATAAGTAGCAAAAAATTTTTAGTTTATCGCATTCATATTTTTGTATTTACGTTAGTTAATAGTAACATTTGTTTCATATAATCTGACAATAAATATCATAAAATATACATGAATGAATAAAGGCGTAGAATTCGGAGTTTAATATTATTTCGTACATTGTGAAAAGTATTGCATTAAATGTAATTGTAATATTTTAAATAATAAGTGCAAAATTGAAAACAACATTAACTTTTTTCCATACGAACAAAATATTATTTGCTTCAAAATGGATTATGTGATAGCTATATTATATGTATATGTGCGTTTACACGATCTCGGTGTACACACATTTCGTGCAGAAAATGGAATCTCGAAGTATTTATTTTTTCAGTTGTGTTCATTTCATAAAATACAATAAATACTTTATTAACAAATATATTTGAAAAATTTTTTTTTTATTGAAATAATACCGAAATTTTAAAGAGTTCAATTATCAAACTAAAATTACAAGTATTGTGACAATCTTCAACGTACTATGAATAATCAGAATAATAATTTTTTTTCAGCGAAAATAACGAAAAACATAAAGAGCACGTATCTTTTGAACATGGTGCAAGTGCTTGTGTATTTTGTACACAAGTTCGCAAAAGACAAAAATTATGAAACATTTCATGTAGTTATAGATAAAGCTACTCAAAATTATGATTTACCGATTTTACAAAGAATTGATCAGTGTCAAGACATGTCTGTACCCATACCATATCACAGAGTTTGCAAAACGGAATATTTGAACAAGTGCAGGCAAAAAAAAAGAAATTACTGATTGGCACTTAAGGAGAGAGAAACACGAGCGAGCTCGTGTGAATTTGTTTAAATTTATTCAAGAGGAAATTGTCGATAATATGCACATATTTCAATATTCTTTTTTGCTTAATTTATTCAGACATTTTTTATTGGAAGAGTATGATAACGAAAATTACCAAAATGTTTTGACACGTCAAATTTACAAAAAAAAATTGTACAACATTTCAAAGAGTCTGTTAAAATTATTAACAATCGCGGACGCAAACACATTGTTTCTACTAAAGCTAGTTTAGAAAATATTGACATGACTTACGTTAATGAAGAAAATGTTATCAATTCTTCGGCGTTACTTTTACGCAAGATTGTTTTAAGAGTAGAAAAAAATGCAATCAGTGACAATGTAACTGCGCCACAACTTATCAAAGGTGAATGTGAAATTCCATATGCTCTATTACGGTTTTTTTGTCTTTTGTTAACTGGAGATAATGTAGATAGAATAAAAGATCCGAAAATGTTGGTGTTAGCCAAGTCTTTTGCTTTTGATGTTATATATGCAATTCACAGAGGAAGAGTTAAGACATCCAAACATATAAGTCTTGGAATAACATTAAAAAGTTTGAGTAGTAGTGAAAAGCTTGTACGGTTCTTACATTCCTACGGACATTGCATTTCATACTCAAAAGTATTAGAATTGGAGACGGAAGCAACCTATGCAATCTCGGAAACAAATCAAGTATGCCCTGCTGGTATGGTATTACAACCATCTCTCAATAGTGGTTTTGCTTTCGATAATTTTGATTGATACGTGGAAACATGTGATAGTAAAGATACCATGCACGATACGGTTGGAATTTCATTTCAAGATCGTGCTCCACAAGCTGAAACATCTTCTCAGGAAAGTAACTGAAACGGATGAGGAATCAGGCGAAGAAGCTGATGACATTGTAGGTAAACAAATTTATCCTTACATTTTTAATTTGCACGTAACACTTTGATAATGAAAACACATATTTATGTTCTAGAAGGTGATGAAGAAGAGAATTCGGACATCGATGAGGACGATGATTCCGATGACGACTCAGTTGCTGATTCTGATGACGAATTATAATTTAAAAGAGAAACCTAATTTTTTTCATTTTTGTAAAAATTTTACTTTTACTTTTCATTAAACATATGTGAAATTATTCAATAAAATTGTAGTACTTTTTATTTTTTATTAATACTTCCTATATAAACAAATTATAATAATGTTTGAAGTATATTTCATCAAAAATTATAGAAAAATGTTAATACTGAGTTTGATAATTTTTATTTTTTGGATATAATATTCACACTGTTTCACTTTAAATAGACGGCATAATGATTTTTACATACTATCAATTGTTCCCTTCAAAAGTATGTTAATGCCGTACAGTATCAGATGACCATAAAGTACCCCTAAAACAGTAGTGTCTGCCAAAAAATATGGTCTGCATTAAAATGTACGGCATCATTTTTTCTTCATTCATTTACCCAAATACTATTTAAAACAACAATAATATTTCAAAAAATTGCTTTATTTTATTAATGTACGATAATTTAAACTTTTGAAAAAATTTTTAAAATTTCATTTTTTGTTTTTCTCTATATTTTTTTTAGAAGAGTTTTTTTTTGAACGGCAATAATATATAACAATTGTATTTAGCAATATCATATTAAAAAAAAAGTTGCCGTACAGGGTCAAATGACTTTACAGCTGTAAAAATCAAATATACGATTAAATTAAGTTAATTATTGATATACATTCAAATTAATAATAATTTTTAGACGGCATTATTTTTAATAGTACTTTTGAGTGCTAAATAATGATTTGAAACCGATGCCGTACTTTTTCAAATCACCCCCCCCCCTTTCCCGGACTACTGAAGGAGGTGGGTTGACACCCTCGATTTTTCACCCTTGTTGCATGATTTTTGTACGGTGTTGCGGAATAATGAATTAGAAGAGGTATTGAAATTGTATGGAACCAACGCCGTACAAAATCAAATGACCAAATTGACCCAGAAAATAGCCGGAAAATCAAAAATTTTTTCCGACTTTGTGGCACACTGTTTTCTCATTATTTTCGATAGATCTATTGGTGGTAAGAATGCTGTACAAAACTATATGACCAAAAAGTCTCTACCTATGCTTTTGAATTCTCACTTACACTCAGTTGGACAGCTTACATGTGACGGCATAGTACTGAATGTTATTATTTTATGCCCTTTCATCTGCCCTTTCTCATCTTTCCAAACAGGTTTCCTGGTGGTTTAAATGACCATAGGGTTTTGTATACCAGCTCAAGAAAGGTCATTTTGGAAGTGAGACTGATATTGTTTTTTTTAAAGAGGTTTTCTAGAAATTCGTACGGAATGAAAAGAGAGACATTGAATAATATGATTCTTTGAGATGAGTTTATCAGGGGTCTAACGGTAGTGGCTATATTGTTGATGGTTAATGTTTTATGCTTATTTGTGAAGTTTGTGGCTGTCATTTTGCAGTAGAGGTACATGCATATTCTGTTGTTGGATATTCGGGAGACAAAGTGAATTGCTTGGGGCCCGAGAATGTTTCCAACCATGATTGCGTAGTCTAGAATGGTTGCACCTTTAATTGCGTCAATTATGATAGCCTGGTCTTTTCCTGCTGATTGCTGCTGTTGTGGCATATGATTTGGTAGGTTGGGTGGATGGAAGAGTCGTGGATATGTATGGATATTTCTTTCTGTTTGTTTCTTTAATTCATATTGATGGATTTTTTTTCTGTCGTGGATATTTCTTTCCATTCGTTTCTTAAATTCATTTTGATGGGTTCTTTGTCTGAAGGATTATTCGTGACGTAGGCAAGATAACTCATGCTGTACACATAGTCGTCGACCCACAGGTATAGGCACTATCGCTATGCAAAGATACACCACATTGTAGCGATACGATGGTAGGGGCGATAACGGTAGGAGATAAAACACGAAGAGCGCTCGAGCAGAGCTGGGGAAAAACACGTCCGATCGGTTCGGTTGCTTCGGTAAGACTGATTTCAAGATTTACTCAACCGATTTGTTTGAAATTTATAACACACTTCATAAAATTGTTTTAGTATTCATCGGACCGTTTTTTGATTTTGTGTCTTGTTCAAAAGTTATTAATTTTTTAAACTCAAAATTTCAAGAAAAATTTGAAATTTTTTTTCAAACAGCTGCTATTTCTAGAAAAATTTAAAAAAATTTTTTCTCGCAATGAATACTAAGCCATTTCTTTTTTTATTAATAAACAATTATAGTTTTTTTTCAGAACATCTGTTAAACCGAAATCAGGATCACCCTCAGAAAAACACCCACATAACACGAAAGGTTTTGAAATCTTTCAACGAAAGTTTCGTAAAATATTTCCAAAAAATCTTTCAGAAACCTTGCAGGCATCATTCTAAAATATTTTAAAAAAGATTCATAAAAGATTTTACAAAAATATTTTACTGGTAGAGTAATCTTTTGCAAGTCTCTGAACGCGGACATTTTCACCTTGTAGAAAAATTTTTAGAAACCTTTTTGAAAGGTTTAAAACTTTTTAAAGAAATGTTTTAGAAAGTTTTTAGAAAGTTTTTATGTTATGTGGGCAGGGCTCTACATATCATCTTATATCTCCGCAATTTTTTTTGTTTCTTAATTTTTAATATTGTAAATTTTTCATAAAACTACTATGTATATATGTAGAATAAAGACTATTTTATAATATTTAAAAATGTCTGTTTTAAAAAAAAGTTTAAATTCTAAGTTACTTTTCCGAGTGATAGGGTGGCATAACTCTTTAATACATTGCATGCAGACATCGTACTTTTATGTTTTTCACAGTTAGTCACTGCAGCACGGATCACGTAAAAGTACGTATTTAGTAGATTTTTGCTAGAGAGCGGACATTTTATAAATACAATGAGCAATGTATGTATGGTGTTTATTCGAAGTAGTTTTCGATTTATTGCGATTTTACTGAATGACCAACGCATCTTACTGCACGCGTAAGACCGTGGCGAAATATACCTGCATGCAATGTATTAACACTTAGCCGACCACTCGGGGAGATCTCCCCGTTTCAATGTAGATCGGTGCCCGACCGATCGGGGAGATCTCCCGTTTGACCTTACCAACGCATTTTTTTTCGTTTATTTATCTATATAGTGTAGGAAAAAAACTAGTATTCAGTTCTTTTCGTTATATTTTATTTTCTGGAAAGGAAAACTCCATTCAGAAACTAAAGGGAAAGTTTAGGAGGACCATAAAACCATAAACAAACCTAAGAATTATCGGGATATATTGGTATTTTGTATAAACAAAATGTGAAATCGTTAAATAAAATTGTTACGTAGGATATAATTATAATGATAATTGTAATGTAAGATATAATTGACAATTAAATAATTTTCAAACTACTTTGATTTCAAATGTCGCATATTAGTACGCGTCACTTACGAAAAATGCGTGGTGGACAGCGTAGTTTTGGTTGCTCAAGCGTGGTAGAAACCGTACAGTTCGCTGCGGCACGCATGGTTGGCTAAGTGTTAATGCACGAGAAATCCAACGACACCATTCGTAGACAAATCCAAGCTTATTCAAGTGGTTCTCAATCGTTATGTGACTAATGCTTAACTTATCCCTGATCTTCTTCGTAGCCAATAGTGGTTCATTACCCTCTAAGGCCCTCAGAATGTCGTCATCAAACTTCTTTGGTCTTTCGGTGCGAGATTCATCTTGAAGATTCATATCGCCTGACCTGAATTTTTCAAACCATTTTTGAATCGTATGCATTTTAACTTTAAATGGTCCAAAGATAAAAAACAAGATTTATGAGTTTCCGTCGCATTATGATCAAGTTGGAACTCATGAAGTATAAAGTACCTAAAAGGAAGTTTTTCTTGATGCATTAAATATTACTATTTTTAAAAATTTAATGATTGAAAAACATCTGTTATATAAAAAAAAACCATGGAAATATTAGCTTTTGATTTAATACCAAAATTTTCTAAATTGCAAAAAGAATAACGAAATAATGAACATTTTAATTGGAGCAACAGAAAGACAACGTAACTTTCTTACTAATCTAATATATTCCACAAAAACAAATTGTATTTAATAGTACTACATTTGTATTTTTATTGAAAAGAGCAGAGCACCGTAAAATAGGAGAATGATGTTTTTATCGCCTTAAATAAAAGAAGATAATTATTATTTATAAAGAATAAAATAAGAAAAATGGTAATTAAATAAAAATATATTTATAGACTACGTTACCACACCAAAACTTTGATGCGAGATTTCGATTGATTTCATAAAAATGATGGGAGTATCTATTATACTTCTTTTTATTACTAACAATAATAATTTTTGTGCTTTAATTGGTGCGAGATACCAAAATCCATTGTATCTACAAATTGATGGAAATCGAGCAATAGAATTGAATTATAATAATAATACTTAATTATAATAATTTAATACTTAAAAAAATATATATATTTATATATTATTACTAACGCATTTTCGAATAAAATATTACTATGATCCATAACTTTTTGTGCAGGATAAGCACAAAGAAATCCATGACAAAAAACGCTTCCAAGTAAAGTTAAATATAATAATACTTCTAATTTTCCAAGGAGCATTTTAATCTAATTGTAAAAAATATAAATTTATCATCAAAAATATATTGCTACTTTATATATAATATAAACATGAGTGAAAATAAACACCGAAAGAATAATGAAACGATAATTAAATAAAAATATTTACTTACTTGGACCAAAATGATACTCGTTAGTAGTACAATAATTAGAAATTGAATAATAAAGGAATATTCATGATAGGAAATAATAGTTGCGACGAACCTTGATAAAAAAAAAATAATATGTCATTTAAAAAGAAAATCATAGCCTTACTAAGTTCTTTCTTTTTTTTTTTAAATATAAATAATTATCTTCTATATTATCATTGAAAATATTTAAGAATAGAGGTGATCCAATGATTAACATTTATTATATGATAAGGCACGTTAAGTGAATGTTATTTGATGTTTACATCTTGCATAGATTATGCGATTAAATTATAAAAAAAGAAAAAAGATTGATTAGAATGAAAAAAAAATTATTGCATTGTTGATAATTCGTGGTAGTTATTAATCATGATAAGTGTTTTTTAACAACAATTGATAGACTGTGCGCAATTATATGATATCAAACGATATTAGAAATATTTTTTATTAATAAAATGATGATAATCGTTGATGTTGCGTTCAATTAAACGGCGTCTTTTAATATAGAAAGAAAAGTCTATAAATGATTGGTTTATATCAATGAATCCAAGCCACATTAATACCAACTCCAAGATTTTTGTATGATATTTAACGCAATCCGTTATTTTATAACGAGCCTCGTAATAAGCATTATCCATATCAGTGTTTTCTAAGTTTGTATCAAATGCATGCTCCAATCTGTAACTAATAATCATTTTTAATTAAGAAAACAATCATAATTATAATTATACGAACTGTTAATCGATTTCTTTATGAAATAAGAAAATAAGAATACAATGAAACATTCTAAACACCTATTTAATTGCGTTCGATAAGATCAAATATTTGTTTTAATTTTTTAATCTCTTCTATTATGACTTTAATTATGAAAAAAAATACATAGGCATATATACATACATGCAGAGAAAATTCATATATTCACATACCAAAGTACTTTGTACATACTGCAACAATGTTGAGCGAACATAAGAAATATACTTTCTGTAGTGACCAATATAGTTACGCCAAAAAATAGAGTTATCCACGTGTGCAAGAGAATTGGATAAAAATATTTCTCCGTATCGAGAAAAAATTCTGCTTGATACAAAAATTTACGTGTTCGCGTAACGTTGAGTGGCAAAACGATGTCCAATATGCACGGCATTAAAGATAATAAATTTACGAAACCTAAGGAAAAATAACTGATCACTGCAACAAATGGTACAATGCTAAGTAATTGGAAAAATCGAAATTTAAATGGATCCTGACATTTGTCTTTTCTTTTCTTTTTCTTTACCTGTAAGAAATAAAGTATAATTTCTATTTTCTTTAGCATACATTTTCATTATTTCTATTTCTTCCTTCTTTTTTGTCACATTCCAAAGATCTTGAATATCTTTAAACAATTTTGTAAACTATGAAACAATTGCAAAAATGATTTATTTCTTTTCTTTTTATCGAATTTTATGATAATATTTTTTTATTTTTATTTTTTCTATTAATTTCTCACCTTTTTCACATTGACGATGCAATTGCAGTACCTTATTATGCAAATACTATTAGACAAGAATGATACTAAAATTTCAAATATAAGATCCAAATGATGTTCAGCTTTGACGAGCTTAATTATCTAAATTTTTTTAATCCATCAAAATTGTGGAAAAGAATATACAGTATGAAATATCCAGATAAATCAGAAATATGAATAAAGATTTGAATATTTCTTACCTGTCCTAACAAACAGAAACCTAAATAGGAAACCATGGTAATCATAAGAATTAATTTCATTTTGCAATCTTGATCAGGCCATTGGCCCATTATTAATAGAAGTAAACGATTGAGTTTGTAATAGCCATCGATAAACAAATCCATTCTTTTATTTTATTGTTTTTTTGTCAATTCCAAGGATTTTTTTACGATCAATGATATCAAAGAAAAATTCTAGTTTACGTTCCCTTTCAAGAAACACCAGCGAAGTCATAATATCCGAGGTTTTTTTCTCTAGTCAGTATTTTCTTATGAGTATATTGCATATAATTATTGAAGTGTGAGTGTGACACGAAAGCATATAATTTTGTATTCGTATATACCCTATAATTTTCTATAAAAAAAGTTTTGTGAAGCGTCGAGACAATCAATAAGACTTTACGCAGAATTTTTCAAGCAATTCTATTATTAGGACTGAAATACCATCCTTCGATGCAACGTCTCATACACAAATAATTTATTTATCAGTTGTTATCTAGATTTCTTTTTCTTTTTCTTTTTTTTCGTGATATCTGTCCACCCAAAGAAAAATATTCATTTAACTCTTCATATTTTTATTTTTTTTATTTCTTTCTCCAAACAAAGTGATAAGTCCATGAAAATTTTGATTTTATTTTAACATATGTTTGTTAAAAATTATTTTTCTATAAAAAAATTAAATTCTTACAATTGGTACATATATATTCGATTTACTCAGTTATTAAGTTTTTTTCATTCACGTATGTATGTAAGGTATTGCCTATTGCTAGGAACCCGGTATTTTAGTTATACGTTCCATCGCTAGATGGTACTTCGAACGATCGATAAATTATCAACAAAAATCTGTAAGATTCAAATTTAAGGTTATTTTAGTGTTGTCTTGTGAAAATGTATTATTAATGTAATATAAAAGTGTTATAAAAATAATTGTAAAATGGAAGATATAAGAGAACGTGTAAGAAAAACTATTAGTGTCGAAAGGAAAAAGCAACGTGCTAGAATTCTTAATGAAAATCGTCCTGCTCTTGGAGAATTTATAGAAAATACATCTTATTCTGCAGCATTTGTTACAGAAATTGCAATGAAGCTTAAAAAAAACACGCTTCACGTCAACGATTATCGTCGTTTGCAAAATGCTTTAATTCAGGTTGTAATTATATTTAGAAATAAATTTGCAAAACTACAAATTTTGATAGGCTTAATTGAATAATTTCAATTAATTAATATTCAAATATATTGTAGTCAGAATCGAATATTAAAGCATTATTACAAGTTGATAATATAATATTTGCATTGGCACGAGATATTTCTGGGAACAATCCAATCTCGCAATTGGGCGCTACAAATTGTTGTTGCAACATTGCTCTTGGTAATACAAAAGCTTGCACAGCGATAGCCAAATATATATCTCCGTATTTAATTACCGAATGCGAAAGCTTGAACTGTCCTTTATTGGTAAATAATATTAGTGTATTTTTTAAATATTCACATCTCTGAATTGATATGACAAAAATTATTAATACTTTAATTCTAGGAAGTCTGTCTTTGGACCATTGGAAATTTGTCTAGCGAAAGTAAAAAAGCTTTTGAAATTTTACATGCGCAGAAGTGTCTATGTTATCTAATAAAATTGTTAAATGAATGTGATGATAAAATTCTTCCTTCCGTAGTATATGCAGCTTTGCACTATCTATATGGGGGATTTTCTTTTATCAAGTACATAACTTTAGAAAACACTAAAAATTATTTATTAAATTCCATATTTATTATCTTATATTGTAAACATTGCTAATAAATTTATTAATTTTTCAGGGAAGCTGAGTTGATGGAACTTGCGGAAGCATGTAAAAACAGACACTTGTTTGAAGAAAATTCTGATACTCTCTGGCTACTGGCATTATTATCTTCCAATGTAGCATGTGGCAATTCATTATATTACGTGTTATCATCTATCGTTAACTTTTTGCATTGCTCTATTCCTAATTATTTGTCTAATAATAGTTCCTTGGTACATATATATGTTTTTATTCTATAAATACTATATTATGTTCTAAATATTAATATAATTGAATTATATCAGATTGCAGCGTGTTTACGTATATTAGGAAACTTACTAACCGCTAATACGCTTGAAGATATTGTAAATACTTTTTTAATGGATCTACAGATTGGTGATTTGAATGTGCAAGAATTACTCAGAATTTTATTATCTCATCATCATAAGCATATAAGAAAAGAAACCTTGTGGTTATTAGGTAAAAATTCATTAATAATTTAATTATTAAATTTATATAACAAAAAGAATATCTTTGTAGGAAACTTATGCAATCATGCATCTTCGAATGTGAGTCAAACATTTCAAGATATCATCCCATTTTTACCACCATTAGAAGAAATTATTGCATCCACGATGGAATAGTATAAAAGTAAACTATTTATATCGACAATGGTATGTATAATAAATAAACAGTATACATTAATTTGTTTTAATATTTAATTATGTCAGATTTAAAATAGAAAAATTGTACAGTTTAAAAAATAATCTGTCAAAGAAGACTAATACTTCATTTTCACAGAAATAAATTGCTTTTCAGATTCTTGATTCCATCGACTTGAAATATCCTCTATGCATGGCACTCTTATAATATTAAAATATATGTTGCCTATAAGATCGGCTATTGAATTTTTAGTATTTTTTAAACAGTTGTAAAATAATTCGTCACAAGTACAGTGCGATCTGAAATAGGTAAGAATAAAAATCATATGATGATTCATCAAACGTGTTGATATTAAATTTCTTACAGATAAACACATTTACATATAATATTATTTAATATTTATAGATATATTATAAGAAATGTGGGATATGCTTGAACAAAATAAAAAGAGGGTAAATTGTATATTCAATTATTAAAAATAAAATTTAATACAGACACACAGTCTCACTTTTAGACACACTTTTAGTCATGTCGCCTCAGAAATACATACACACATATTCTTTTCACTCATTCTACATAACATTTTTATTTTAAATATTTATATATAAAACAAAATATTGTATTACACTTACTTAGTGTACAAAGAATTATTGTTTAAGTTGAAGCGTGATGTACGAGCTCTTACTTTTACAGGGCACAAATCATGATTGCGACAGCATCTGTTGAAGCAGAAAGTATTTGTCAAATTAATTCTATTTGCATTTTGATATTAATAAAGGTATTCGAACCTATCAATATTTGCTTCTCGTCCCAAATCATGATAATTATCAGCTATGTCTCCAGCTCCACACCATTTTGTTCCTTGAACAAAATGAACAAAATAAATTAGATGTTCAATTCGAATGACATACTGTAAAAGAAGTAAAAAGAGTATAAGAAAGTAATGAATTACCTGGTAATATTCCTGAAAACAAAGTAAACGGACTTATTCGAGAATAATTTTTTCCATCTTGTGTATCTTCCGAAGTATCTAATAAATCTTGAGTTTGTAGGCCATCCAAAGTTTCACATTGTTGTAGAAGCTTCATTATTTGCATAAATGATACTCTTTGTGGATTTACAGTTAGTGATAAATTTCTAAGTACTTCGATAGCTTCTTCTGGTTCACTATAAGATGAATTTATAAATTATATTTAATCATTTTTTTCTTATAATTTTTTAAAATTATTTAAACTTTAACTTACTATACTTCAACGATATTGCAATCGTGTAATTCGTTGTTAAATCCGAGATCGACGATAGCAACGGTTTGCTCGTGATAATAAACCGCTCTTATGTGTTTTAACAAATTTATATTCGTTGAAATTCCTCGCAATCCTTTGAAAGTATTTTTAAAAAAAGTAGGCCTTTGCAAACTACTCGCGGATAACGTTAGTAAAATAAATACTATCATATTCACCGAAGTCATTTTGATATTAGAACAAAACTTGTCATCCATAGATTAAATTAATGATATCCGAATGCTATAATTTTGTTATCTCTTCCACAATATTTATACTTAGAACCTTTCTTCGTAAATAAGTATAGTAACGAATATATTGATGATTAGTTTTAAATTAATTAACGAAAACAAAGACACCAAAATTCTTATGTTTGAGATTTAATAAAGTACAATTATTTAACAAAGTTATTTAGGATAATGTTATTATGCGCGTTCAAAAGATATTTTTTTAATTACGATACTTAATTTTTAAGGTAAAGAAAATTTAACAAAAAAAAAAATTCTTTTTTTTGCGTCTAACGTAAAACGTGACAAAGCAATTGAATTATATCAATTATAAGTGATAACATTTAAAACGTACCGTCCTGTCGTAGAAATTGATAGAATATGTAGTAGTTAAAAAAGACATCGTACGGTTTTTTGATGATTACTTTAAAGATTTAACTTTCCTTTTGTATTTTTTTACCTTAAAATGATGATAAATTCCATATTTTTCATGATGTTTACCTAGAAATGTTCATTGAATTACGCGAAATTTGATGTGTAAAAATCGTTTCCAAATAATAAAATAAAATTTCAATTTCTTTGAGTTCATATATTTTAACTATTTAACTCGAAACATTTGTAATTCTCGCTTTTTAATCTTTAAATGATTAAACACAAGAGAGGAAGAGATAATCTGTCGATAGAATTAAATTAAATAACTGAATATAACTGTACGAATGTAATATCTTATTTTCTTATATTAATGATCCCTTCTCTGTCACTCGAAACAACGTTGTTGTGTGTCGTTTGATCACGAAGTCATCACTGAACATTCACTGCGACTAGGACGAAGAAAGTGGGACGCAGACAAGAAGAAGGGAAAAGAATATATATAAGAACACAGAAACGTTTTGCATTAGTGGTAAATTATAGATTTCCTTGCAAATTTTTCGTAAGTCGAATTTCATCTCGACTCCTTAGATATTGTAATACGTATTTTAAAAAGAAATGACTTTGAGTTCGATTTACATTTCTTAGTAGAGAGAGAAAGAAAATACATTTTATTAAAATGAATTTTTATTGTACCGTACACATAAACAAATATTTTTATTAATAAAGAATAAAATAATAAAAAAAATATTAGAAAAAAAAAGTTGGAGAAGTTATTTCCGTATTACTCTTTCGATTTCTTCGTTGAAAAAGAGAAACTTTCATAAGTAACATTGGCACGATAGCCTAGTTATCGGAAAATAAATCTATAATTAGTCTTTAACTATAGATTATATGAATCATGGATCGTGTGAACATGAAATTTGAAAGATTTGAAGTAATTGATATCAAAGAGGAAATAAAAAAGATGAGAAAATTATCACTTTGAAGCTTTAAAGAACACTATCGCTTAAGAAAGATTTGATTTCAATGGTGATAACTCTTGGGGTGAAGGCGTTGATTTATTATTGGTAAGATTCGACGAATATTGGCCTTCGGCACGTGCCGTGCTTAAAGTGATGCTGATAGGAGTAGCGTTGGATAATTGCAATCTAACAGGACATTGTCGATAGCCTAAAATATGACGATTATAATGAATACAATGAATGAAGATTAAAATAAAAACAAGAACACAGGAGTATATCGAATTAAGTTTACCCGCATGATGAGGGCCGGAACAGTGACAACAGATAGGATTATTTCTTGGTCTTGGACAAAATTCAACGCTGTGCGGTTCACCACAACGAACGCATCTTGGTAGATGTCGACAATTAGCAGCTACGTGCCAAAATCCTTGGCATCGATAACATTGAAGAACACTATCGCCTTGATGAGAATTGGATGTTTCAGGAGGATGTCCTGGAGCGAAATTACCCGAAAGAATCGGTGGCATAGCTATATTTCCAGCTCCAGGACGCCACCATCTTTCGGGAATAGCACTGAAGCGTACAGCACCGAAGAAATCTAATCCTTGTCTTAATAGAAGCTCATAATGTTCCGCATCCAAAAGCTAAACGCATCATTGTTAGTGTCTCATTTACTTCTTTGTATTCAATCGTAATTATGAGATTATTTAAATCATTATTGAGATTACCTCAACTCGAACATATTGACGCGATCTTTCGATAATTCCAGTCGCTATTCCTTGCTTCGCCAAGGCAGAGCTAAGTTCTTGAAGTGGTATTGCCCAAGGTACGTCACGAAGTAGCACAGATTGTTTATAACGAGTATCTTTTGCAGCAAATCGAACTACCTGATATATAAACTCATTAAATATTTTTACATTAATAGAAACTGAAACGTTCAACTTATATATAAAACATGATTAAGACTAACTTGTACAGGTCCTTCAAAAAGTCGTGTAAAATCGCAATGTTGTAAGAGATTATCCACATCACTTTCTCGTTCGAATGTTACAATAAAGCCACACAAAGTTTCGAAAATTTGGCACTTTCCTGAAGGCTCTGAACTACCAATAGCTTCTTCTAATCGCGACCGAAGAGTCTCTCCATCTTTAATAATTATAATAAATATAATAAAGCTAGAAATTATGTTCTATAAGGATTTACAGGTTCTCTTAATCAATCTACCTTGACTTCGGTGATCCTGACCACAAGGAATACCACTGCAGGAAAGATAGAGAGAACATGTAAGTTGTTCGTCCGAATTAGGAGAAGAACAGGGTTGTTTATTTACAACAATTTCTTGTTCTTCTTTTTTATCTACGTCCTCTTCCATCCTTTGCAGGATCTCCTTCGGTTACCTAAAAAATAAACAAAACAAACATGAAACTAGATTCAAATAGTATGATTTAATGTTTTATTTAGTATTATTTTTCTATTACTTTATTTATTATTTAGATAAAAGACAAAATTAATCATTTACCTTAAATACGTCTTCTAATCTTTTTTTAAATGAAAAGAATATGGGCCTGGAGAAGGCATGGCCCAATAATCGCGTCATTTATTGCCCTCTCGTACGATCATAAAAATATCGATTCTATAGTGTCTCTTTTTTTTAAATCGATTATTCATTGACTGGCAATGTTCGTTGATCATTTAATCCTTTGTTAACCGTTTGTTTAATTTTTGTTAATTACGATTGGTGACGTGTTTTATCGCTTATTGGATATTCATAAATAAAAAACATTTTGATTGATCATTTATTAAATAGAAATGAAAGAAGAGTATATATATATATACATTGATAAATAATAATAAATTAACACACACGTTATATGTTCGTCATATTTTTGTGTGTTTTAAAAGAATAAAATTAAATTCTTAAACTCCTATTGATTTATTTTTCTATGTGCTTTTTTTCTTCTTTTCTAATTATCATATTTATTTAATAACGTTATCCTTTTACATGTTACAAGTTTTATCCGGTTGATTTGGTTCTTTATCTTCTTTGGCGATTGGTCGTATTGATAAAATATTATATAAAGCACGAGGGAAAAGAGACGTTGGTCCCAACACGTGCAAACGTACATCACATTTTTCCATAACATACATCCATTTTAAATCGGCTCGTTGAGCTACTGTCATAGCCTATAGTATATTGTATCCATACATAAAAAAAATAATATATGTTAATTATAAATCGTAATTAATTTAATTCCAAAATTTAATTTTGAAGACCACACTAAGATAACAAATTAATAAGAAAAAATAGCGCCGAGGTTGGCTTTCTTCTTTGAACAAAGAAAACCTCTTGACCTCGTACATGCATATATACTATGCATAAGTACATATGTAAGTATACATGCTGTGTAACGATACGTATCGGTAATATACAGGAAACCGGTTAACGATATAGCAACCAGAATGATTTCTCTCAATATATTCCGTATTCTATACTCGTTTGAACTCATGTAAATACGCATGTTACGGTTGACGTAACAAAAAGAACTAACTGCGTCCAAAAAATATACAACGATGAATTGAAAAGTTTTGAACTAGGCTCAAAAATGTTCAATACATTTACGTATATATATATATTCATTTATGATTAATTTTAATAATTTTATTGCTATCGTCGTCTTTGTTGTTGTTGTTAATGTAGAATTTTGATTGAAGAATTTGTGGATAATACTATCACCTGAAATTCATTAGCTGTACAACCCAAAACACATTCCGCAATTTCTCCACTTAATCTACAACCGATTAGGTATCCAGTATCGTCTTTTAAATTAACTTTCACATTAATAGTTATTGCATTAAATGGTGGACGAGTACCGTTACCACATGGACAATTCAAGTTCATACAAGAGTCATGATTTTTCAGAACCAATCTTTTACACAAAGCGCTGTAAATTTAATAATTATTCCTTAATCATAATCATATAAACTTATATTATATATTTATTAGATGAATATTATGATAACACTGAAAATACCATCTCGTTGATATTAAACCAGGATTAGTGTCATCCAAATTCATATCAGTTACCATCGCTTTCAAAATTGTTGCAAATTGTAATCTTCCATCTTCGACAATAGTTGCTTGATTTATTTTTTCTGAAATTTCTTCTATAGTCATCACCGTGACGATCGTATCGGCTATTTTGTTCAAATTATAAAATAAATGTCACTAATTCGATTTTCTATTAAAGAATTTAGAAGTAAAATTTAAAATTCATTCTCACGATTAGGTACTGCAAAAGGATCGGCAGAAAAAATATCTCGACCAAAGTGATCTACTGCTTTCCTTACGAGTTCTGTCTCCGGTATATTCGGATTCTCTGTGATCAATGTCTTTCTGACTAAATAAATTATTTCATTACATCGTTAAATTTATAAATAATACAATAATTGATTACTGAAAAAATTTGTATCGTTCTTAGGTTTGCATATTCATTTTTTTCTATTAATTTAAACAACAAGAACTTTCGTGGTTTCCTTATACTTGGATGGATTAAAAAGTTATGAACCTAACATAGAAATAACTTTTTTCTTTCCAATTCACTTTTATTTTAAAAAAATAATAAAAGCTTTTTTTGTTGAGGCACACAACTTTTTAACCTTCCCTGATATAAAAATAATATAATATTAAGAAATATTAAAAATTTATAATATTGCATAAAATAAGATAATTTAGGACCTATACTTATGACGGTTTTTTTTTTAAATTTATCAAACATGATACGAGCATCGGATAGAAAAAGAACAGTGTATTTAGGTTGCCATGTAGCTGCTCTTTCAACCCATTCGTTTTCCCAAAGTATAAAAACTATAGGCGACTCGCTGGATCCATCCGTAGCTTCGAAATTACGACATTTTAATGTTCTACCATCTCGAGTGGTTATATTACGTTCTCCGCTAACCTATGCACAATGTTAATAATAACAATTGAAAAATTATCTTTAACATAAGAATAAGAAAAATAACATTTACGTACGAACGTGATCACGACCAAAATGTCGACATATTGATCGCATAAATTTTCTAGTTGTTGTAATACACTTTTTAATGTTTGCAAACGTTCAGCACTTTTAGTTGGTATTGTTAATAATTTTTCATAGGTATCTCGAACAGGTGCATAGTGGGTCTGTATTAGTGCAACACCTTCATTCACTATTAATTTATATGGAATTGATACAAAAGGTACAAACATTTCGTCTTTGTCCTCAGCTTGTCGAGCTAATATTTTTGCATTTATCACTTCAACTGCAATCATATTTTAATACGTATAATAATTACTATAGTAATAATGATATAAATAATAAATCAATAAAATAAAAATGACTATGTTAAATTATAATAGAAAAAAAAAACAATAGTATAAAACTGCTTGGCATTCAATGCATTTATCTATACGGCCTTATTTTTAAACAGTTGAATATCTAATTGCAACGTTTAAGTTTCCTTGAACAATAGTAAATAATAACTAATTTATTCATTATATTTTGCTCTATTATTTGTTTAATAAAAAATTATATCTAAAAGAATTTATATAAATAAAGAAATAATTTTTAAATGCTGGAGAATTAATTAGCTTATGATATTAATTATGATGATATAATATTTGTTCAAAAATCATTCATCTATTTATCTAACATTTTTTGCGTTTATCTATGCGCTTATCTATGCGTTATAAGGCCATATATATGACTTTGTCATTTAAAAAGTAAAATATTTAACTACAATTTTTAAGTAAATTTTAACGTTAGTAAAATATCTAATTTATTCACAACGTTTCGCTCTCTTATTAACCCTTTTGTTGCGATATAATTTAGCAGAAATATCATTTCATATAAATTTGTTTGTAAATAAATGCGTGACGTTGCATGATATACGATTCCTATATGGGGCCTTTACATGGACAACCCGTATAAGGATTACTCATACATACGAGCCTTTGTATGGACAACCCATACATGAGTCGCTAGTAATGAAAGAATTAATTTTTATAATTAAATTTCATTACAGATTTGCTATGAAAATTTATGGTACAAACCTATTGAACCTATATGAAATGCGGTTACTAATTTTTTAACATATTCTACAGTACCCCATACAGTTACGTTAATAAAATCTTCTTCGGAATCTCGTAACGTAAACGTCCAAACAGCACGTTCGCCATTATTAACTGCAATAAATACATTCAATATTTTTTGAATAGTCACGTTTAATATATTTATATTATGATATAAGTTCTGTAAGTCTAAGTTATGATATAAAGTTTGTAAAATAAGATGACCAATTCGTACATCTCGTTTGTGTAGCGTCGAATGTTCTTACATTCGAACTATTAATAATAATTCCAATAACTAAAGTATTAACAGCGCCTGCTTTTAATGTTCGTAATACTTGCTTACAAATTCCTGACATATCTTTCAACTAATTCGTAATAATTAATAAACGCCAGTTGTAATACGTGTTTCGAATTTTCGAATATGTTAATCATATGAAGGGTGAATAGAGACAATTATAGCGGACTTTTTAAAATGGGCCAATCAAAAAGCACGTTGTCATTTCGATATGATAATCGATTGAAAATTCGATTTTAATCGATAGTATTTAATTATGTTCTATGCTTCATAAAAAATGTTAAAATATTGTTAAAAATAATAATAATATATTTTAAATTTACCCCCGGCTTGGATCGAATAGTCTGAAAGTAATCTTTGCTGTCTGTTCACAGCAAAAGTTATACGTGAAGGACTTGAATTAGGGCAAAAATTGGATAATCATTTTCTACAAAATGATCCGAACGTTGAACAAGCTCTCTTATTTCAGAAAGATATTAATAAACGCTTAATTTAATATGAGGAAGTCTATAAACATTTGATCAAATACCAAACACAATTGCTAATTATGGATTTCATTACCAAGACTATCCAATCTGAAATTGTTTTTAATTTATTTTACATCGAACTTGAATTGCATCAAGTATTATCAAGGGAATCAAAGTGACGTCATACCAATCAGGAATAAAAGATTAATAGTTGACGAAAGTGATAACAGTAATTAAATTTTTGTTTAATTTTTGTATTATATACTACTTGTTTCTATATGTAAAATAAATTACATACATATATCTTTATATTTTTATCATTTTATGAATAAAACGTTATTTTCATGTTTTTTGAAATATATTTAGTTTTATTTTACATTGAAATAAAAGACTGAATTATTTACATTTTAGTTTATTTTCAATTTACACGGTTTTCTAAGGAACCTATCTTCAGTGTAAATCGGGGGATAAGTATATTTATGTTTATAGAAAAATTTTGTATTTTAATTTATTTGCTTACATGCGTATAACATAATAAAAATGTTAGTTTATACAAATGTTAAGTTACAGATAAAGTTCCACCGGCTTTGGAAATTTTGGCAATTTCTTCTTTAAAGTTGGATATAGTTTCTTTAGCTAATGTCAATTTTTCTTTGAGTTCTATCACTTGTAATCTAATCTTTGTACGAGCATCTATCAACGCCTTCATTGTTGACTCTTTTTTAGCTTCAACTGTTTGATAAAAATAAGATATTAATGTGAAGTAATGAAATAAATATATAAAGAGTATTTAAGTAATTTAATAAATTTATATCTGGTAATATTTAATAGTTTATATTTACAATCTGAATTATGTCGCCAATTTCCAGCGGAAATAGGTCTAGTTGTACTCAATAAATGTTGCATTAACGCTGTAGGATCTTGGAAAACAATTTCTTCATAAAATTCAGATACTAAACTTTTTTTTCCAAGTTGTATTTCCGGAGTCGATTGAAATAATTTTAGTATATGATATATAGTCACCTATAAAAAAACAATATGTAATTATTAAAAATCTTTTATATTTTATATAATAAAGTATATGTGTATACATACAGGTCGTTCATTGGGATCATGAAAATATATTTTAATAACAATTTCAAATTCACCCCAACCTGTTTCAGTCAATTCGTATGGGGGTTTAATCACAATGCGATTAGGATTATTATAACTTTCATGTAACTTGAAATGTATTTTTTTAACATATGTTGACATATCTTCATTATGATATGGTTTAACGTAAACAGTCCATTGATGTGTATGACCATCTTCTTCTCTTTTTTTGCCAAAGTAACGAGAAATATTTCCATAAACTATAGGTTTAACTATAGTAACACCCTAAAAAAGAAATTTGCAATTATTACAATATTATTCCATATTGTAATGGTATACTAATATATTTTAAATCTTAATAGTTTTTAAGACTATTCTAATAAGTGAAATATAACCTCAAATACCTTGATTCTACCACCAGAATCAGGGCCAAATTCATTGGTGCTTGCCATTGTATCAAAATTAAAATATATAAACAATTAACTGTTTCTTCATTAAACACATTATTAATGAAACATTGAGTTCATTAAAATTGTCATTTTTTTATATTGCAAATCCAAAGTAGAACATCGATTCTTTACACTTTTTAGTATTCATTTATTCTAATAAAAATAATAAGTACATAGGATACATACAAAAATGATTTATGGAAATAGATTACCAATTGTTACTACACATCACTAAAACAATAATAATAATTATTATATATTATTTATTTAATAAAACAAATTCATATTTCAAAATTAAAAATATGATATAAAATTAATATAATTAATTACTTCCAGAAATTACAATTCAATGTCCAAATTTTAAACAAACTTATGTTGAGAAAAATTTAATGAATAATATGTAATAAGGTAATTAATTATTTAAAAAAGAGAATAACAATAGGGATCCTGTAGGAGGGATGCGCCATGTACATTGCTGGGGGACCGGAACTCGATTTTGCGCGCGAATGATTCAAACATTGAAATAATTATGAAATAATGAATTGCATCAAATACAGAAAAAAATGAACTATATTTAATGATAATTAAAAATTTATATTCAAATAGAATAGGTTACACGAGAAAATTATTATAAATTCAATAAGAAAGACTTAATTAAGTTTGATTTGATAAAAGGCATTACAGTATTTTGAAATTTCAAAACAATTTGTAGGAATTTATACAATTTTGATAAATATAATTATCTACTATATATATTATATTAATAATAATAAGAAGAATAATAAGACAAATATATAAAACAATTAAATAATAGATTTATTTTAACACATTTTTATTTCTCAATGTGATACATGATCATAGTTTTACTCGAACTGAGATTGGTTTGCTTAAAATTTTGTAAATTTTAGTGATTATACCTACGCGATGGTATAAGGTATTTACGGTCGTGCGTAGTTCTTGTTGAACTTTTCAGTAATTAAGAATACACTGTCGAACCATGATTATTCATCACAAACAATAAGTCTGTAAACAAACGATAAGTTATAGGTTAAGTTTGTACATTTATACTTGTAACTATTAAATGAGTAAATTAAACTTACACTTATAGAAAACTACTAAAAAAAAAAAAAAATAATTAAACATAAATATCACAATAAAAACTATAAGTATTCCAAACTTNATAATTAAACATAAATATCGCAATAAAAATTATAAGTATTCCAAACTTAAACTAACCACAGCCGTTAATACATACTAAAGATAAACATGGCTGCGGGTTGGATCGGAAACGGTCCCCTAAAATTTTCAGCCAATAGCACATGAGCTGAAAATTTTGGGGGACCGCTTGAATTTATAATAATTTTTTCGTGTAACCTATTCTATTTTAATATAAATTTTTAATTATCATTAAATATAGTTCATTTTTTTTCTGTATTTGATGCAATTTATTATTTCATAATTATTTCAATGTTTGAATCATTCGCGCACAAAATCGAGTTCCGGTCCCCCAGCAATGTACATGGCGCATCCCTCCTATAGGATCCCTAAATAGCAACTATTAACAGTACCATCTATTAAAAATTTTTGTAAACTCACACGTTGTCATCAACATAGAAACATTTTTGAGAGAATTAAATGGGAAATGTAAATAATGAACAAATGCTTTATTAAAAATATCTAAATTCTTATAACCTCATTTCAAGTTAGTCATTTAAAATGATATTTTATAATTATAAAAATAATTATGTTTGATTTTGGTATAAATAAATGCAGCAACTATAAACTGCATATGATTGGTCGACTTTTCGAGTATTTAATTTCATTCATGGAAACTTCCATAATGGCGGATTTTAAATGATTTTGTCGTGACTTGTAGGGCATGATACGTACTATAAAATTGAACCTTTCTATACATTGCTATAGCTTACATAATGTATGGTTATAATCAGTGAAAAAAGAGACGAATTAGTTTTGTCTCGATTAAAATATCTGTGAAAATGATTGCCAGCAGAATAATTGTTAGTAATTAATACTTAAATCTTATAATATCAACATCAATCTTTTTTTGATTAATTAAGAATACTAAGCAACATTTTTCAAATATTTTTCAAATCGAAATTAAATTTTAAATATTTCACTGATTTAATTATAATCGTATTTTTGTTGTATAATATTAATATAAATTAAGACAAAATAATACTATTCCATATTTATATTTAAAAAAATATCATTATTTTAGGTTCGGTCTTTCTCATCATCTACTACTGTACAACAATTGGTGAAGGTATTAAAATGTTCATATTTTAATCAATAATGCTAAATTGTATAATAATTTGTATAATTTATTAAAATGATTATGTGACTGTAGCCACCAATTCAAGTGTTCGGCTTAGAAGGAAGATATGCTACCGCACTTTATTCTGCTGGAAGCAAACAGAAGTCGCTTGGCAAGATCGAACAAGATTTAGACAAATTCCAGGTGTTTAAATACGAATACTTATTAAAAACATTTGAATAAAGCATTCAAATGAAATATTCATATTTATTTATTGATTTATATTATTTTTTATATAACTATTATTATATTGTTCTTAACAGGGCTTAATGAAGACAGATGCGACATTAGCAGAATTCGTACGAGATCCTTCAATTAAGCGCAAAACTAAAGCAGAAGCGCTTAAGCTTATTGGAGATAAGATATCTCTTAACCCAGCTACTTCTAATTTGTTAATTTTATTAGCTGAGAATGGTAGACTTAAAAATTTTAGTCAGGTATTTAACGCATATAAAATTATTATGGCTGCAGATAAAGGAGAAGTAGTTTGCGAAGTGATCACTGCTAAAGCATTGGATGCCGATATTAAAAATAAATTAGAATCGACTTTAAAAAATTTCCTCAAAAAAGGTGAGACTATCAAGCTTACTTCCAAAGTTGATCCATCAGTAATTGGTGGTATGATCGTGTCTATCGGTGATAAATATGTTGACATGAGCGTTGCTAGTAAAATTAAGAAATATTCTGACATTATTCAGTCTGCAGTTTAAAAGTTTTATTGCTTACTACCCGTAATAAAGTCAAAACCGTAAATGAAACTTAGGAAATTACCAATGTAATGTAAATAATTGGAAAATAAATACATATAAATAAAAATTAAAATATAACAAATAAATAAAAATGTTTTTAAAGTAATTCATTTTATAAATTAATAATCATTATGTCTCATTTATTACATTATATATAACACTTATCTGTTTATCATTTGTAACAGCATCCTACTTACATGCTTACATACTTATACTTTAATACTTTTTTGTTACCCAAGTTTCGTTTTTCTTTTTTACATACAATTATAACGATATTCGTTTTTATTAATATAATTATTGCCCATATTATTGTTTACAAAAAATAATTACATAATAATAGTTACCAGCGAAGGTTGTTTTTTACTTAACATGAAAAAAATTATGTTATATTCGTCGCAGACAGTAATTTAATAAAAACTCAAGATAGTCGAGTATTACAGCTAAGTACGAGAACGATAAAATATAATGTAAAAATTAATTTAAATATTATATATAAATATAAAATTGAATGAGTTTAATTTATGATAAGCAAAATATTATTATAAAAGAATTTAGATAAGGCAAGGAAAAAAATATTTAAAATATTTGAAATTTAAGACTAGATCGTAAATTTAAAAACTTAAATATTAAATTAAATAAATATTTATATATATAATATATAACACAGATTATTACAAAGAAAACAAAAAAAATGTTTTTTGTAATTAAAAATCGTGTTCGTCATGTACACAAAATATGTGACTTCCTCATTTTTGATCTATTCTATTATAAATGCAAGATTGTACACGAGGAGATAGGATCGTTTAAAAATTAATTTATCCGAAAAAAAAAACAATAAAAAAGTAAATTTTTTTACGATTCTCATTTAATTTGATCCTTATCGATCTTTGGGGAATGTTTATGAACCAAAACCCAGTCTTCGTCTTCAGAAATGTTCGATGCTGTTATACTTTCATTTAATACTGAAACCATAAGAAGAATTCAAAACGAATAAGTGTTTTTTTTTTTTTTATTATTATTGAGTTTTTTATTTTATTTTTATTTTTAAGCGTTACAAAATAATAGTAAAATTTTTGGTAATTCATATGGTAGACAGACGATCAAATGATAATAAGAAATTAATTTTATTTACCTGCTAAATCGATTTCAAGATCACTCCAGCTTGAGTCACTGTTGGTGGCTCGAGTCGTTCGTTCGTGCGTAACATCTTGTAAATCTTCCAGGGAAATTAATTCCGCGCTCTTTAATTTACTTTTTATTAATTCTTTACTATTTTTTTCAAGCTCTTCTAATTTTTTAAATTCCATTTGATGAACGGCTTCGTCATTCTCTATTTCAGCAGATGCCTTATCAAGTAATTTTTCGCTTATTAATTTAGTTTTTTTTTCTTTTTTACTAAATTCACGAATCTCCTCTAATATTTTTAACACCATATCATAAGTAATTTTATCATATTCTGACTCATCGGACGCATTGCCAAATAATAGATCGTTCTTTAATTTATTTTTTGCTATTTCTTTAGCACATTCTTCAAGCACTTCTAACATTATTAATATCGCTTTATAACAGTTTTGATCATCCCCTGATTCAACAGGTGCCTTATCAATGAATTCTTTAATTTTTAATTTACATTTTGTTATTCCTTCGCTACTTTTTAAAAGCTCTCCTAATTTTGTTAATTCCGTGCCATAGTCAATTTTATTCTCTCTTGACTTGGTAGGTGTGTTATCAATTAATTCATCATTTTTAAATTTATTTTTTTGTAGTTTTTTAGAAGTTAATATGAGCAGATCTAACATTTTTAACACTACTTGATAGGAGGCTTTTTCATTTTTTATTTCAGCACATGCATTATCAATTAATTTTTCACTCTCCAATTCGCTTGTAGTTAGTTTTTTACTACTTTTTTCAAACTCTTGTAACATTTTTAAAGCAGTTTGATGGTTGGCTACATCATTCGCTAATTTAGCATGTATGTTAACAGTATATTCGTCAATTGTTATTTCTTTATTAGTTTCTACAAGCTTCTTAAATATTTGTATTATTGTTTGATAACTGATTTTATCATTCTTTGATTCATCAGATATATTGTCCTTTAATTCCTTAATGATTAATTTACTTCTTTTTTTATCTTTACTAGTTTCAAGAAGCACCTCTAACTTATCTATAACTGTTTGATAGCTATTGGTTTCATCATTCCTTGATTCATCACATGAGTTATCCAGTAATTCTTTAATTCTTAATTTATTTGTTGTTATTTCTTTAGCAATTCCCAAAAGTTTCTTTAATTTTTCTAAGTCTATTATATAGCTGGTATCATCATTCTCTGATTCAGCTAGTATATCGTCTACTAATTCTTTATTCCTTAATATACATTTTGTTATTCCTTCACTACCTCCTGAAATATTTTCTAACTTTTTAAATTCCGTTTCATTGCTAGCTTTGTCATCCCCTGACTCAGTTGGTACTTTATCAATTAATTTTTCATTACTTAATTCATATTCTTCTAACATTTTAAGTGCCTTTTGATAGTTAGCTTCAATATTCTCTATTTTAGCAGGTGTTTTAGCAATATCTTCATCAAATGTTAATTTACTTTTAGTTAGTTTTTTATTAGTTTCTACAAGTCTTTTAAATGTTTCTAACACTGTTTGATAGCTGACTTCGTCATCCCCCGATTCAACAGGTTTGTTATTATTGCTTTGATTATATTCATTTTCATGATTTCCAATATGCGAGTGATTACGGTCCCAATCAGGAAACTCATTGCTTAGATTAACATTATTCGATTCAATACCTACAATAGAGCATGAAATAGTACTAGAAGGATCAGTAATGATATCAATACTTTTATTAGCAGCGTCGATGTTCTTCTTAGAACTAATTAAATCAAAATCGAGCATATGTGCAAGTAATTTTTCTTTATCTTCAACGTCTCGTTGAATTGATTCCAAATCTCTCGGGGATGGTACCATAAGCTTATCATCAATACTTGTCGACATAAATGTTTGTATTCCTTCAATTCGTGAAGGAAAAGATGCTTTCGAAATTTCATCAGAAGTCGATACTTCAGATTTATTTCTATTTTGCGATTTACTACGTAATTTCTTATTTTTCTTTTCCGGCGTGAAAACAACGTCTTCAAAATCTTGTTCGCTAATTTTTTCAAATATTTGTCTCCTTAAATTTTGTTTATTTTCTTCCTCCTCTTTTTTGTTTTGTTTATTAAGATCCATTTGCGAGTCTGTACTAAAATCTACTGAAAAGACAGATGGTATTTCCACAGCTTCTTCTGCGTCTGTTATAGAATTTGCTTCCATACTAGTATTATCATTCAATGTAATACTGAAACATAATCCACTTTTTGGTTAAACTATATTCTAATGCAATTTTATAAGTTCTATATATCGTTTTATCACGTTTGAACAGAAATAAATTAATTAATAAAAAAAAATCAAATGGGTAACTTACGACGTAGATGAAGTTTCGTTTTTTTGTTTCTTTTTGGAGAACGACAAAACTGGAAGAACTTTACTTTCCGCAATTATAGTAGTAAGTTCAAGTAAACCGGCAGTCCTCGACTGACTTAAAGCAGGAAAAGACATGACATCTATTGGGTTAAGAAAATTTAATGAAATATTTAACAAATAAATTATAAATTTAATATATAGCTAATATACAACTGAAAATAATAACGCATTACCTTTAGCCGTAGTATCGGGGTAGTATGAAATACGTATAATATTTCTGTCTCCTTCGACAATAAATATTTCTTCTTTAGTACAAGCAACGTTAGTAACTCTACGTACATCCGTTACAGCTGTTACAGTAATGTTATTTGGATTTACGATATATATTATATCACTGTTATATGTTATTAAATAATCTTCATTAAATTGCAACAATGTGCCGAATGCTGTCTCCGTTCGACTATTTCTTACACTTTCTGGAGCAGGATTTAATAATTTTACATATGCTTCGTTAAACTTAATTGCATCCTTTAACACACATAAAAAAAAAAGAAAGAGATAATTTATTACTATAACAATGATCATTAATAATGTTTCTTACAACTTTCCTTATAATTCATTTGATAAAAAATGTATTTCAAATTTCATTAACTTCTCGTGAGATTTCATATAATTAAATGGTCGAATAAAGCTTACCTTAAACATAAGAGTTTTTAATACTGTTCCCTTTCGATCTGCTTCCCATATTCTAAAGCCTGGTCTAGTAGCATAAATAATAAACTTTCTCGTATAACTGTGCCGAAATATGGCACCAAATGGACCTAAACTGTAATTTAAAATGCGTTTTTTCGAACAAATTTTCATTTTGTATACACTTCGTTTATTGATATTGTTCAAATACTATTTTAAAAATACTTACTTTTTACGTTCCCTTTGGCCAATTTGCGTAACTCTATTATTGTCACATCTGTCTAATAAAATGGTACGTAATGTAGTTGAAATTAATAATAATCCGCGATGACAACTCAATTGTACAATGGGATATTTTTCATTGCACAATTTACTAACTTCAAGGGTATTCTGTGTGAAAATATATATTAAATAAATATTATATTCTTGATAGATTCAAGATACATATTATCAAATATTTATATAAAAATGTTATCATCATTACGTACATTGTAATAATCGAAGTCCGCTACTACTACTAAACCATTTTCATCTCCACTAAATAAATGCATGCCATTTTTTGACCATTCTAATGCCGTCACTGTATCTTTGTGTAAATTTATAGAATTTTGTAGAATCTTGAAATACAATAAACACATTAATAAACACATTAGTATTACAAACTTATTTCAGTCACATATCGCATGTAATAAAAATTCAATTACGTGCAATGTTTGTATACCTTTTTTTTCTCCTTTGGTTTTATTCTTTCAGGTACTGAATCAGGAATAACTTTAGGTATTCGAAAAATTTTAACTCCTTTTTCGCTACCAGCTGCAACCATGTAATCAACGGTTGATACTATTTGCAAACAAGTGATTGGTGTATTTACACACTAAAATCAGAAAATTATTGGAATCGTTAGTATTTTTTATTTTATATGCATTTTTTTTAAGATTCTAATTCAAATGATAATCATTATACCCAGCAACTAAGTTTGGTAGTCTCATGTGTTTCCCTATTGTACCAGTAAACAGCACCAGAATTAGTTCCTACAGCAATGAAATCACATAATGCAGCAATACAAGTAAAATTAATATCATGATTGAATAAACCAATTGCTGTTCTTGCAGGAATGCTTTCTAGAAGTGCAGTAGGTGGTGCCCATTCTTTTAAAGGTCCAGCATCTTCACACTTAGGGGTTGTCATATCGCTTTTTGATTTACATAAAAATTCATGAAATTAATTATACAAAATTATACTAAGTTACTAAATGAATTTATTTTTATATTATAAATTAAGATCATTTACTTTGCTTACGTAAAATAGACGCACAAAATAATGTTTACAATAAATACATATACAATCATTAATCATGTAAACTATTTAGCATCTTTTATCTTAGTATAAGATAATAATAATCATCTCTTAAACGTCACATTGTTTTCATGTACAATTAATTATACGTATTGTATATAAGTGATAAAACTGTTTAAAACGCCACGATGCTTGCAACGTTGATCATAAAACATATCACCTCTTTTATCATGTGTTTATAACGAGCCTGCGCAACTTAACCATACCAAGTGAGCATATATTATACATATAGTCTATATACATATATATAACAGCGCCATGTTTTTACCAATGCCATCTATAAGATTTTACCTTTCACTGAATCCGTATTGCCATTAGTTGAATAGCAAAATGTCAATGATATCTTATGATAATGTGTTATCATACAAAATGATTATTATTAGATACTTTAAATAAATTTTAATTTTATATTTTGTATTTAAGAAAAATTATCAATCGCATAATTTACAATTATATAATTTAATAATAATTTAGTTAATAAAGAAAAACGTTTATATGTAGATAACTTATGTTTTAAATTATCGTAGCTCAGATGATAAGAGAGATGTAAATGTTCTGCTTAATTATTTTATTTTATTTATTTACATTAATATCAATTAATTGATTTAATTAATATTAATTTATCGAAGCAAACTCGTGTTATTTATATTTAAAAGGCTTTCTATTTAATATTCGATTAAATAATAAGTTATAGTTTAGGAAAAAAGTTAAAAGGTAATATATATATATATAAATAAATAAAATAATTTTATTCATACCTCTCCATCTCGCTATAATTTTTCAAGGTCACAGCATTACGTTACAAGTAGATTACTAGTTGAACCTGTTTCGGTTTACGATTTTACCACCAACTGACTTAGAAATCTGACTTAGATAAAAAGAAATGAGTGAATTATATGTTTTATACTTATACACAAACTAATGAGTTTTTAGAATTAGTTACATAGGTAACAAAAAGATCCCAGGAAAAAAAGGAGGAATACGAAGGGAAAATACGATAATAACTCGCGACAATACCCCGCTATTGTATTCAACGATTATTTGTATTTTCCACCGAAGAAAAAATTTGAAATTATCGATCTATTGCAACAATTATAGATCCTTTTTAACTTTCTCTGGCAATTAAAAAAATTATTGTAAAAAGGAAGATTAAAAAACAATTTCTTAGCACAAATATACCTTAGAAAAATACAGACAAGTTAAACGAAGAAGAAGAAAACGAAGATACAATGCTTCTACAATCTTACTTAATATCTAACTCGTATTAGATTAAAACCTATGCTTATATACCAACCATGTATAAATGTATAGAACAAGAGAAATTAAAGGGAAATAAGAAAAGAATAAAAAAAAAACAAAAACAACAAGAGAAAGTTTATTTTATATATACAAATACAAAACTATCGTTTAAGGTCGCCTTAAATATATTTATATATATATATATGAAAACAAAATGGATAGAATTTGAGTTAACAAATATGGAAGCATGGTGGTCTGATTAATACTCAAAGCTCAATAAAGAATGTTCTTGACACATTCATTGATCTTACGTTTCGTATTCGAATAATCTTAGTTGGCTTTAGGTTTAGAGACACCTTCTCTTACCAGCACTGGTCCAATGTCTCTTACACTCTTCATATAGGTAGGTGGCTTTCTACATTAAGCAGTGTACACAGCTGTGTGACAAATCCATCTCTGTTTTCACCTCACCCTACTTCACCCCTGATAACCACCCTCCTCTTACTCCTCCTTTTCCTGACAGGACACCATCACGCACTTCTATCCCTATAGCAAACAACAAGAGCCGCAAATAAAAGGAGGGGATATAGTTTCATCAAAAATTAATTATCGATTCTTTTTCTATCCTTCGTGTCTTTCCTATTCTCTCTTTTGTCTTTTTATTTATGGATATTATTATAAATTTGTGATTAATCGAATTTATTTGATAAGAATAAAAAAAAATATTGAAATAATTGTGTATCTCTAGTTTGAAAAATAATGCTCTGCTTTACAATGCATAAACATTTTATTTTAATTGGGTAACAAATATTAAAAGTTATTAGCAAATTTTGTGTACCTATTTTTTCTGCAATGTAATATTTATTGAGATCTCTAATATAAAATAAATGTGAATTTGTATACATTTATCTATAAGTATAGATCTCTTACCGAGTTCCTTAAGTACTTACAATTAGTTTATCTTACAATTAGATGTACTATTCGGTAATATCTAATAACAAAATAATCTTGTCAAATTTAAAGCATAAATAACTGATTTTAATGCATTTTCAATATTTCCTTATGTTTATTGCTGTCGTAATTTATAAATTAAAAAACGTAAGAATAAGCATTAAATAAATGAAACTAATCTTATTTAATGTCTAAATAAACGTTGCCCTTTATATATCTTTAACAGAAAATGATTCATTCCATTTTTCTCTAACGAGGGGAGAGCTAAGTTGATGGGATAGCAATATTTTTTTAAAATTCTATACAATTATAGAGATATATGGGTCCATACATTGTGCCAACAGTAAGACCCAATACTTAAGGGGGTATTCTGGTCTAGAGGCATGAATTTTGGATACTTTTTCAAGTGTAATAACAAAAAGACGAATAATATTTTCACTATCTATAATATTACAAGATATTTATTAATATTTCAAGAATACATGGAAAAAAAATGATGAAAAAATTCAAAATTGAAAAAGATATAGGCTGATGAGTGGGGGGTTCGCTAAATTACAACTGTTTGAAAAAAAGATACATTATTCTTATCACTTTTTTTACTTTTCCAAATTTTTTTAAAATAGTAAAAATTGAAAATTGTTATAAGAGTTTAGTTAGTACGATAGAGAAATGCATAGAGAAGACTCTCACCAAATTTCAAGCAAATCGGTTTAGTAGAACTTGAGATATCTTGACAATTGTGAAAAAAAAACAGTTTCGAGAAAAACGCGTTCAAAATTTCGTGTAATAAGAATAGGATATAGGATGCCGTGTCACTAAAACAACTAAATCTCAGAAAATAATTTAAATTTTGAAAAATCCTCTTAAGGACATATTCTTAAAAGGTTAAGCTTTGAAAATATGAAAAAAATCGATTTTTTCACATTTCTAGACCAGAATACCCCCTTAACTATTTCAAAGAAAACGGATAGAAAAGTTTCACATGTATTCTTATATATCAGTTCATTTCATTTTACATAGAAAAGTAATTTTTTACACTTTAATTAAAAACAAAAGAAATTATAGAAAAAATACACATGAATGGAATGAAAAATTCTGATTGTGAGTCTAATAAACGACGGTGAGTTGAAAAGTTTTGAGCCTAATATTAGAAAACTGAAAAAAGTCTTAAGCATAATATTCGAAAAGGGGTTTAAAAGTTCTGAGCTTAACGCACGAAAGTGGATTGATAAATTTTAAGCTTTCTTTTCTTCTTAAGGTTTCTCACATCTTCTTAGGCTCAAGACTTTTGAACCCTCTTATGTAAATATTTTCTAGAATTTCTTTTTTTCTTTAAAGGGACCTCTTTATACCTTTTTTTAAAATGACCTGTAAACTTCGTTCTTTCCTTTGTAACTTTCTACGATCATTGTGTATTTTTTATCTATTTTTGTTTTACTACTTTGGCTATCTTATTCTAGACCAAGTGAACTTCGTATTAACAAACCTCATTCTTTCCATTTGAAAAAAAAAAGAGATTTAGTTAAGTCATTGAAAAGTATTCACAAATTGTATATATTCCGATGTGAGATCAGATAATACTTTTCGTAAAATAAAAAACCATATTAGATTAATTTCAACACAACTTTTGTTTACATACAGTAAATCAAATCATTTTTCCAACGATCTCCAATTATTATCAATCAGAAGAGAAAATAAATAAAATAATAGGAGCAAAAATATTTTTCCATACATTTTGTCGCGGTAGACCGCAAAGGTAAAGAAAAAACCTGTCCGATTGAATCAGGATTAAATTTATCATAATAGGATGAGGTTTTACGGTGAATCGAGATCACAGTACGGTTTTAAAAAGCCACCCACCCTTTTTAACTCACCCCTTTAGAAATAGCAATAGCGGTAAGAGAAGAGAAGAGGAGCAAGGTGAACCGGACATATTGTATTGGATTAAATTAAACACATGGGGTGGCTCTCGGACTAGTATTAAATGCACTGAACTCCTGTGCCAAGTGAGCCGAACTCGGTGGAGGCTGGCTTTTCAACAGAGAGCATGGATTCTCGATCTAGAAAAAGAGAACGAGAGAGAAAAAGAAAGAAAAGGGATGCAATATTGCTATCATTATTATTATGTCATGTGACCCGTGTCACCTGCATTTTTCTCAATGCAACATTTTTGTCTTTATTTTTTTTGCAGATCAAAATTTTAGTAAAACTTTCTCAATCAATATCATTTATTTTTCAATTTTTATTAAAGGAATCAAAAATATTATTATTATCATTATAATTATATCAAGTGATTTGTGTTACCTGTATCTCTCTAAACGCAAAATTTCTTTTTTTATGGTTGAAATTTTACTGAAATTTTTATCAATCATTTGTTTTCAATGTTCATTAATACAGTTTTACAAAAGTTAGTTTCCAAATAATAAACGTGTTTGCTAATAAATATGAATTGACTCTTAAAATCAAGTAAATAGCTGCTAATGGTTAAATACAATTTTCTTTCCATAGAGTTTGCGAACGAAGTGCAAAGAGCTTATGGGGTATCTCTGATGGTCACGTGTCATGTTACACGGTATTCACTTCTATGTAACAGTGGCAATATGTCCATGGCACGTGCCCAAAATAGAACTTGATTTTTCATCTGTGAACAAGTACATACTCGATGAAGTCATTTGAGAAATAACTTGACATTCGATTTCAGAGAAAATTTGTTCAAATTTGCTAAAATTATTTTTATTGTAATTAATTTTCGATCGATATACATGCACCATTTTTACAAAAGCTGTAAAATTGAATGTTAGTATTTTTGAAATTACGTTAATTAAATATTAATCAATCTGTTCAGTCAAGAAATTATCAAATAATGGGTAGTTAACGAGAAAAGTCATACAGAAATGGAAATAAATAGAAAGATTGGAAATGTTAATAATACACGAAGCGCTCTGTCTATCTCTCTGTTAGAAGAAAAAAATCATTAGACTAGGGGAACTTTTGACACTTGCAGAACCGAAACGAATCACCTTTACGAGTACCTCCCCGCAAAATTCACCATAATTCAGAATTCACCCTGCAGCATCCGGTGTTCCCGTGTAACCATACATAGTCCTTGCATAAGTACTATGCGTAGGTCCTACTCTTGTAAAGGGTCGAATAACAATAAGATTTGTTCCATCTCCGCGATGACGAAGAGACTAAAAGTTACTAATACAACCTTATCCAACAATCGATTTTATTATTTTCGCACCTCCTGTATCGCGTATTTGAGTATTTTATACAAAACATAGATTTTCGAAAATGAGAAAATAATATCAATTGACAATTTCCTAATCATGTTTTCTAATATACAATTTTTATAATAATTAAGTACATACTTTTTTGAAAAAAATGAATTCAATTTTAAAAACATAAAAAATCATTTTACGTGTATACAAGGGACATTTATTTTTTTGTCTTTCTTCTTTTTTTTTTTAATAATCCTATTATTATAGATTCTAAAAATGTGTAGAAAAAGTATGATATTGCTTGTACTAAGGTTTGAGAAATACCATGCGTACAAGCAAAAGAGGGTATCTTTTGTAGGCTTATTTGAAGGATCGTGCGTAGAGGAGAATAACGATAATAAGTAGATGATAATCGCGATATTAATATCGCATTGGGAAGTGCACACATGCGTGCAAGAGCCCATTGGTCACGGAGGAACACTTGCTCGCTTGCTGGCTTGTGCTTGCTTCTCTCAATGCACCCTGATTTTAGAAAGAGATGGACTATCCAAGGGTGGGGGTATCTAAAAGTGGGGGTATCCAAGGGACCATCCCCTTGCCTTAGATGCGGGTAAATTTTTGAGGTTCGCCAATAAACCACAAGAAAAATCTACAAAGAATCTTGTCAACGAAATAAGAAAACAAATTTTTATTTCCTTTCCTATATTTTTTGTTTATTTCATTTTTCGTTTTGTGAAAATTACGTGTTAACGTTTAACCAATATGAATAAGATTAAAAATTTATGAAAATACAGTCCTGAACACTTGCAGCAACTTTCGAAGAAGAACGAAAGGCTTGCGTACTCTAGTTTCGAAATATCAGAGAAAAATAAAGAGAGAAAAACAGAAATAATTATATGTGTATATAAAGAGAGATATACATATATACAGAAGGGTCCTCCTAGGAGATGGTGCGGTTTGTGAAGACTTGTCATTCTCTGCTACGGAACCATAAACCTACATGAATCATGATGTTCACGGCGACAAGAAGTATCGCTATCTTTAATTTTTCCTCATTAATATTATTTAATATAATTATTATTAATTTCAATGTTATCGTTAAGAAAACACATTAAAGCAAGCATTTTAACTCGTATTGTTATATGACTAACAATAAACGCTTGTATTGTAGGTAATATTTTTGAAAAATCTATACTTTTAAACAAATATCATCGAAAATAACGGGAGATAGAAGTCTCGAGTATAAAAATGAGTCACTTAACTTTCGAAGCGCTATTTACTTATGTTAATATTTTATATTTTTATTCCACTTTTCAAAATAAAAAGACAAAAAGAAAGTATTAAATAATAAAAGAAAAAGAAAAAGAAAAAACTTATCGTCAAATGTTCGATAAATCCGATTGGAATAAAATACCCGATCGAGATCGAAACGGACGATTAGGTCAATCCTTGATACCTATATCGCACTTGTTAGATCTGTGCAAGAGTGCATAGAAGAATGAGCCACTTAATTTCCTAATCAAGCGTTGATTCAGATGCACCTTTCGACAGTTCCCCCTCTTCTCTCTCTTTTTCTCTTTGGATAGGTCCTAGACCGAATTGCAGCTGAGCCAAACAATGTCCTTTCACATGAGGCTTTTATAGCCCCATCAAACGTGTCCCATCATCTCCCGTTGACGTTCCACAAATCGCGAATCTTCTTTTTCTCGGCATACGATCTAACACTTATCTCGATTCACTCTCCCTCGAGTCCCTTTGTAACAATTTTTTTTTAAATTTGATACGCAAATTGTCTATAAAGATAAAATTGTATGAATAACAAGAAAATTTGGAAAGAAGTCTGAGGTTTTTATTAAAAACTATATTTTACATAGTAATAATAAGTTATAAAAATACTTTAATAATAAAATTTGTATAAATTGTTAACTATTTTTAAATATAAAAGTGTTGTATAGACACGAGAGTCGACACGGATTTTTGGGGATTATGTTAAATTATATTATGCTAAAAGTGTACTACAATTCATTTTTTAAGGTTTTAAAGTTAAAAGAAAATGATAGATAAGAATAATTAAATTTGTTCGTCGGGCAATTCAAAGGTTCATATTTAAATTTCTAACATGTTTTATGGTTATTTTTGTACCAAAAGAGTTCTATTGTGAAATTTCTGATCATGCTGATTTAATCCTTTCAAAAATATAGCTATTAGATTTTACCCTTTTCTTATCAAATCCATTGCTCATTAAAGAAAATGATCTTCAATGGAAATTACATTGCATTGTCCACACGAAAATTGAGCAATAAATCATCCTAATCTATATTTTTTATAATTTCTTTTGAAAAATGTAAAGAATTTCAAATTACTCTATTTTGTTAGTTAAATAACATTCTCAAAGAAACACGAGTAATATTTTTGATAAACATTTATCCAAAAATCTTACAACAAATGTATCACAATAAATATTTCATTTGCTGTTTATTTAAAATTTGAATGAAACTTCTTTCAATTTTATTGGTAAATTTTGGATATTATCAAATATAAAATTTATAATGAAGTGTCAAAATTTTGTTATACCATTTTTTTGTATAACAAAATTTTCTTATGAATAATTATTAATAATATATTAACAATATAAATATATTATTTATAATGTATTATATAAATTATATGTTTAAAAATCTACACGGATAAGAGTGGGGGGCCTAAACTGTAGGCGGTCCTACTGCATCTTCCATTAAGAAAAATGCTTACCATCCCTTTTGAAACCCCACCATCCTGCGATACTATTGGGCAATAAGTCTAGGATGGATGTTAGAAATACTCCCTCTAGAACATTTAAATACGATTAGATCTTTGGAAAGAGGTAGTAAGGATCAAACCAACATACTCGAACGTAGATAAGTTTCATTCTTTACTTATTGTCAGTTGACATTTAGTTGGCAAGTAGATGACCGTCAATAACACAAATCAGTAGAACTTTAAGTGAATTTTTAACAATTGACCTTGAAATATTAAATTAAAATTCTGTATGAGGATTATTTCTAAGTAACAATTTTGAAAGTGTTGAAGTATCCAAGTTTTTAGTGAATTTGTTGTCTTCTGTAAAAACAATGTGTACCCCGGATGAAATTAACTCAACGATGATAAGATTTTATCGTTTTTCTGATCCAAGTTCGTTAAATAATCGTGGTCCAATTGTTAAAGCAACCAGTTTTATTAAAAAAGATGCTACCAGCGACATCATTGATCTTAATAAACTTTCACAAACATGCATGTATACAGTAAACTGTGTAAGTATTCGATTTTTTTTTGTTTACATTTGTTATTGTTAGTTCGAAAGAAAAATTATTCTAAAAAACTAATCCCAATAATCATCTGAGATAAAAAAAAAAATATATTAAGATTTGCCAACCATTGCAGGTTGAAATTATCGAATCGGAAGGAAGACTCCACAGTACA
Source organism: Polistes dominula (assembly GCF_001465965.1). Next base: position 88,160 of record NW_015149010.1, on the reverse strand, counting down.
AATAAACGCATTAATGCTAACTTTTGGCTGAAGATAGTGAATTTAGCGGTTGATTGTCAAACTTATAATATAATTTTAATACCAAGCGAAAAGGGTGTAGTGATAAAAGCGATCAGAGATATAGCACCAGATGAAATTTTGTTTTTGTGGTTCTCAGAGAATCTCCTGATCATCTTAAATATGCCATTCTTGACATTAAAAAACATTCAAAGTAAGTAGAAGAAACACTTAAATACTTTCATTAGAAAAAATTTTTTTTTACATTCCTTATAATTTTGTTTATTTGTTACAGGACAAGATCGATACATTTGTGATACGTGTTACACTGTTTATGAACATCCAAATCCTTTAAAAATTCACATGTTCTTAGATTGCGATCGTTTAGATCATGATCATTTGTGGAATGTTTTAGTAAGGGAATTTGCGTCTTTGCAATATCTTCATCATCCAAGACCTTTTCTATTCCAATTGAATGGTCCCATAAACGCGATTTCACCAGATCCCATTGATACGTCCAATTTGCATTTATATTCTAATCCATCACCAACACTATCTAATCAGCTATCTTCTTCATCTTCAAGTCAACCTTCTTCAATTTCACCACAGTCTCTATCTTCGATATATCCCAATGGACACAACATTTCTCATCGATTATCGGCGTTTAAACCATACGGAAAGGCAAAGAAATTAAGAAGTGTATCTAACGTTTGCCCATCGGTCGCAAATACCACAGGCTTAACTTTGAGAAGCAATCTCTCTACTGATCCTGCTGATATTGAAAATTATGCCAGTAATATTGGCAAAAGTATAAATGGTTATATTTGTGTGTATTGTAGTAAAGTATATTCAAGAAAGTACGGATTGAAAATTCATATAAGTTAAGTAAATTGATCATTTTCCATATTGACTTGTAATTTGAATTTTGTATAATAATGTAAATAATGGCATAAGTGATAACAAAAATAAATTTTTTATTTGATTTTCTTTTTTAGGACTCATACTGGTTACAAACCATTAATTTGCTCCTATTGTAAACGATCATTTGGAGATCCAAGCAATTTGAACAAACACGTTAGACTTCACAGGGATTCTTCCAATTCGCCATACAAATGCGACATTTGCGGTAAAGTTTTGGTTAGAAAAAGAGATTTAGAAAGGCACATTAAAACGAAACACGAAAATAACAATCGACATACTGATATTTCCAACGAAGGATTGGAATTTTAGAATTATATATTCGGTAACAGTTATTTAGTTTTAGTTCGTGATGTTCACTGTGATGGTAATCTAATAAAAGAATTTTTTTAAATTGCAATAACAATTAGAAATAAGAAAAGGTTTAAAAATAACAAAAACATAAAAAAAGATTACCAACAAATTATTGAGTCTATAATTAGTAATAGTCCAATAATCACGAAAGACTTCAATATCAGTTTCAGCACATTGCGTGTCTAATAGCATATAATGTTGCATACAAGCTAATATGAAAAATTTTTTTAAGAAATAAAAATATATATTTATATAATCAATTACATTGTAATGTCAAGATACTTTTAATAAGATAGAGAGGACGTAAAAAAATAATTTTTATTAATTAGATATATATTCTTATACATTTAAAATATATACGATTCTAATTTCTCGCAAAGTGCAATTATATTTATTGTTAAAGAATTTAATGTGCCTTCTTCGCCATATTTGATGCATTGCTTTACATTAAATTTACAGATAAATATATATCTAATAATTCGTTATTTCCCTTTGTAAAGTATATTGTTACAAAATGGATAAATTTAATATAATTATTAAAAGCTCTATTAATTAATTAATAAAAGAATAATGTATATTGTGATAGATATTAAAGTGTATTTTTAATGTATTTTTTATGGTTGATCATAAAATATAAGTGTTTTATAGTAAAATTGAAAATTATACAATTATGTTATATAAATCATTTCACTGCGAATTTCGAGATATCCAAAGTGAGAATATCACAATTTTCTACCAAATAAATACGTGACCATCTATCGATAAGTTCGAATTTTCTATTACCAGTAGCTATACACTAGCGACTCTAGTTAATCAATTAAGAAACTAAGTTACAATTCACTCCGAAATCGTCTCTGTGCTGTGTGATCTTGGATAGCAGCATTGAACTTTAAATTCACACAGGTAAAAATTAATATCTTAAAGATATTTAAAACATTAAGATATAATTTAGAATATGTATAATTCTTTAAAAAGTGATTATGTATATATATATATATTTTAATAAAAAAACTTCCAGTATAAATAAGATATAATTAATTGAAATTAAGGTTATATATTTCGATCTTATGATGTAACAATGTCACTGAATCATCTATATCAAAATGATATAACATTTAAAAAAATGGTAATTTTTAGGTCAGTAAAATGGCAACTATCGCTCGTAATCTTCGGCCGTATTTAAAATATGTACGTAACCAAATCAGAACTTACGCCGATGCACCTACTAGCGATGAAATGAAATTCACATTTGCTGGTGCGAATCAGGTACAATGTAATACTTGTTAAATATTTTCTCATATATATATAACTTAAACAATTATCAAAGAAGTATTAAATATGTATATACAAATAAATAATCAATTATTCTTATCAAGTAAATTTTATTTTTAGGTATTTTATGATAAAAGTGTCATTCGACAAGTAGATGTTCCATCATTCTCTGGTTCCTTTGGTATTTTACCAAAACATGTACCCACTCTAGCTGTTTTAAAACCAGGTGTTGTTACAGTTTATGAAGAAGATGGTAATACTAAAAAAGTATTTGTTTCTTCCGGTACGGTAACCATAAATGAAGATAATAGCGTACAGGTAGAAATTTAATTTATTAACTAGAAATGTTAACACAATTTTGTTTCTATATATATATAGAACACATGTACACATGTATTTATAAAATATGTAAAGATTTTAGCGGAAGAAGCACATCTTGTAGAAAACCTGGATGGTTCTGCGGCAAGAGAAATTCTTAGTAAAGCTCAACAACAACTTTCTTCTGCATCGTCGGACAAAGATAAAGCTGAAGCAGCTATCGCTGTCGAAGTTGGAGAAGCTCTTGTGCAAGCAACACAATAAGTATTAAAAATTGCTGAATTGTTTGCTATTAATAAAATCTTAGATACAAGTATTTGACATACAATTACAATTATCTTATAATTGCTGTATAAAATGCAGTACAAATAAAATCTTATATTAAGATCATTTGTTCTCTACCAGATAAATTAACTTCTAAATAAAATTAATATATATATATATATATATATATTAATTATAATATATAAATAATTATTTTATAGGGGAAAAAATTAATATATATATATATATATATAAAGAAAAAGATATTTTCGTATTATAATTTATTGTATCATTTTATTTTACTTTCTTTTCTATAACAGCATGGAAATATTTCAAAATTATGATTTATTTAGGTACATAAAAGTTATCTTGTGATTTGATATATATTTTTCAAATAAATGAACACCCATAAAAAATCTCACTCTATTATTGTTAAAATAATATGAAATATATCATAAGAATCATATTAATCGATTATTATTAAAATATTAGAATATGTATGATTAATCGTAAAGGTTAATTTGTAATCGTTTATATATATATATATATATATACGACATAGATATATTATACAGGGTGATTTAGCTCTTGCGACCCAAATAGCTCCAAAAGTGAATGAGAAAAAAGTTGCATGAAAATTTTAAGACTACAATATGACATAAGTATTTTTTTTGCTAGGTTGAGACATTATCAAGATTTATTGGTCAATTTTGTTTTTTTAAATACAATATTATATTTTATTACTTATTTTCGAATAGTGGCTGGCAAGACGAATCCAATGATGTGCAACATTAAATACAAAACCTGACAATGACCAATAAAAACTATTCGGAAAATATCTGTTCCGTCCGTTGTAGAAATAACTAAAGGATGACGCAACCCTGACGCGACCATGACACGGAAGAGCTGTATTGTGGCTGACTTGTTCGCCAGTTTTGACCTTCGTTGACCTTTAAAAATATTAATGTTGCACATCATTGGATTTATCTTGACAGCCGCTATTCGAAAATAAATATTAAAATATAACATTGTATTTAAAAATACAAAGTAACCAATAAATCTTAAAAATGTCTCAACCTAGCAAAAAAATACTGTCATATTGTAGTCTTGAATTTTTCATCCACTTTTCTGTTACTATCATACTTTCGGAGCTATTTGGGTGGCAAGAGCTGAATCACCCTGTATACTACTCTACAGTATAAAGAATATATTACTTAAAAATATCTAACATTTTTTTTGTTTTTCTGAGACATGGTGTATAAGTATTTGGCACTTTGTACAATATAGTTATACAGTAATACATAAACATTCGCTAATAATTAAATAATAAATAATTTTCTTTTAATAGTTACTATTAATTTATAATTATTTATAATGCACAATTTATATTTAATACCATTTTACTTTAGTATTTAATATATTCATATTAAAAATAATAAAAGTTCCGATTGATTGTGCACAAATTTTACCAATAGAAAGAAAAAATAATCCATTATTGTTTACATTCCTTTTTCAAATGTATTTATATAATATAATATAATATTAATTTAATTTGTACTGATTTATAACCATATTTAATATGTAATATCAAAAATGCATTTCTACTAATTGAAATTGTGCAATAATAATAATTAATATAATACGGTATATATATAAAAATGTTATAACAAAATTTATCAACATTTTGGCACAAGAATCTCACAGCTTATATATTGCATTTTTAAGAAATCTTGTTAAATATTGCATACGCGCGCGCGCACACACACACACTACATAACATATATATATATATTAGGGTGGGTCAAAAAAATGCCTTTTTTTTTTTTCAAGTGCCACGGAAAAATGGGTTGCTAGACACCTTAAAACAATTCTCACCAAATATGAGCTCTTAATTTTAATAGGAAGATCCTCCGCATCGCAGTTTTTTATTTTTTTTTTTCAGTCCAATAGAATAAAACTCATACCTCATTATTTATTGATTGTACAGAAAAATGTTCTGGACGAATTTTGTAGGAAATTTAATGCTCTACAAAAAAGGTATCATATATTTTTTCCTCACCATTTGAATGATATTGAAGATTTAAATTTGATGATTTTTAGACAAATTTCATTTTTGTTTAAGAATTTTATAACTCGACAATAAATGACAAACTTTCATGTGTACTGATTTTTGTCTCTGAATATCTTTTGAACGCTTAATTTAATCGCCAAAACATAAGACACCATTTTTATAGAGTAGTTAATTTCCTACAAAAATTTGTATTGTGCACTTTTTAATAGTCTTTTATTGTCGAGTTATAAAATTCATAAAGAAAAATGAAATTTGTCTTAAAATCATCAAATTTAAATCTTCAATATCATTCAAATGGTGAGGTTTACGGAAAAAATATAAGATGCCTTTTTTGTAGAGCATTAAATTTCCTACAAAATTCGTCTAGAACATTTTTCTGTACAATCAATAAATAATAAGGTATGAATTTTAATCTATTAGACAAAAAAAAAATAAAAAACTGCGATGTGGAGGATCTTTCTATTAAAATTAAGAGCTCATATTTGGTGAGAATTGTTTCAAGGTGTCTAGCAATCCATTTTTCCGTGGCACTTGAAAAAAAAAAGTCATTTTTTTGACCCACCCTAATATATATATATGCATGTAGTCATATTTTCTTAATTTATTCTAAGTAAAAACCTATAAAGGCATTTCAATTGCTTAAATTAAATTTAAAGCTAAGCAACGTAGTGTATCTATTATAGAATTACAAATATTTCTTTTTTTTTTATACATAAGTTTACACTGTACTTTTTTCTTTTTTGATGACTAGTTTATTTCACACGACTTTGTACTTCATTGATTCTTAGTCAATTGGCATTTTAACGATGATAACAAAGATTTTTCTTTATAACAAATATCGGCGTTAACATCTCTACAGCAATTAGTATTAAATATTTTTTGAAGCTGCTGTAAAGTTTGCAAACAAACTACCACGCAACAAGATTCACCATTTCCAGAAATGGAATTGCAAGCGCATTCTATTTGTAAACATTCATTATTAACATTTTTCAATAATATATCTTTTTTGGTAATATCAGATAAGGTAGAGTTGTTAGTGCAATCTTGACAATTCTGCAAGTGATTACATTTACAATCAATGCATTTACAAATGTCTGCATCAGCTGCAATCTCTTGCAAAACATTTCTATGCTTTTTATATCTTAAGTAATCAACCTTATGTACGTCATTTTCATTTTCTTTAGACTTAGTTTCAATGGGATTTGAAATAGCAGTGTCTATACTTACTGCATTAACCCTTTCTAAATTTTGCGTATTATGAAACTGGTTTTCTATTTCTAATGGATAAGGATCGGGTCCTACTAAATCTACTAACGAATGTACCGCCGTAGGAAAGGCATTCAATTCTGACCAAGATTCAGTCTTGAGCACAGGTGCTGTAGCCAATGCTGTAACGTCTACCCAAGCTGAAGGTATTTCTTCTTCAGATGCTATAGCTAATTCCACAGCCTCTGATGGCCCATTTATTAATGCGTTAGATGCCAAGGAATGAGTCATTACTTCGAGAGATTCCGTTTGTAGTTTTGCACCATGGATGAATGAAAGGTTTTCTAATTCTTCATTAAAAAGTTGCACAGGGTCTGATGAATTCAATATATTTCTATCTTGACTAGTCTCGTTGTTGTATAATGTAGTTGCATTATTATTTTTATTTTTCAACGTTTCATTCATCAGATTATTAGTAAAATCATTTTCACGAACCAATGGTTTACTATTAAAATGTGTACCTTCCGAAATCTCGACTATCGTACTTTGTAAACCGTCTTGGATAATTTTCTGTTCTAAATTTAGCGGATTAGGCGATTTATGATCACTTATATCGCTGTGCAAATTGCTCAAAGAACAGGGCAATACTTCAGGCTCGTATATTTCGTTTTGAGCTTTTATCATATCTGTTATTTTAGATTCCATGTTGGAATCGTCGACGTGATGAAATTTTTTATAATCTTCGTTATCAAAATTACAAATTGTCTGACTATCAAAGCTATTAAGAATATTATTAGTTGAAAGAAGATTAACAGTTATAGTCTCGTTTGGACAATTTATTATTTCATTGTCAATGTTATATTCTAATTCTTTATTAATTGAATTATCGTTTAAAATATTTAATATCGAAGTTTCTGATATGTGTTCGTTATTATCTGAAGTCGCGATATACGCTATACTTTTATGTTCTTGTGCGTCATCCGCAGGTAATGAAATATCAAAAGACGATACAGTTGCATCATTGACACAATCCGTTTCATTTCTTATATCCTTTACAATTTGAGATTTATCTCTTTGGTTTTCAATACTATCGTCTATTGTGTCTTGCTGACTCTGTAATAATGTATACATGCATAAATATTAAATATTTATTATCTTTTTAATTATCTATTATGTTTTTTTTAATAAATTATTTCCTAGTACTATTAATGTATTACTTACCACGTCTTCGTTATTAACAATCTTATTATGAGTTTTAATATGACTCTTTAAACTATGAGGAGTAGTGAACGATCGTTTACAATTCTTATAGGTACATGTGTAAGGTCGTTCTCCTGTATGTGTTCTCTTATGTGTTTTTAAATGATGTGAAGCTGTAAAAGCCTTTCCACAACCTTTTTCTCTACACCTTTAAATATTAAAGAAAAAGGAAAAAAATAATTAATATATATATATATAGATATACAATTAAACTCATTTATATGTTAACATATTTAATAAAACTAATAAAGAAGAAGAAAAATATGTTATCAAATGTTTAAGCGAGTTTACAAGAAAATTCTTACCCTTGGACTACAAAGCGCTCAAAAACAAAATATTAAAATTGTATAGAGATTGGTGACTTCTACTGGACGTTTATAGATGCTTTGCGGTCAAAGGGTTAAAAGAAATACCTTAGATTGTTAAATTTCTCAAACGTACTTGTAAGGTCTTTCTTGAGTATGAGTACGAACATGTTTCTTGAGATCGCTTAGAGTAGTGAAGAATTTAATACAGCCAATTTCTTTACAGTTGAATGTATTGCCACTATGAAGTCTTTGGTGAGCTCTCAATCTGTAAAGGGTATTAAATGCTTTCCCACAGCCTTTGTGGGTGCATTCAAATGGTTTTACTTTTGTATGTACCCTAGAGTGAATCTTTAGGCTGTATGATGTGAGAAAAGCCTTTCCACAACCTGGCTCTGCACATTTAAATCGAAACTCGCCTGAAAGTTTTGAGAATCCCTCCACATATAAAAATTTGTGGGGCTACCTTTTCTTGCGGCATCTGAAAGCCATGCAGGTCAAAGCATTCCCTTTATACTAACACAATGATGACGCTATAATTTTGAATCAAGACTACATAAGCGACAATTTTAAAAAACATTAAGCATTGTAAATTTCATATATTAACAATAATATAGAAATTTAAATATACGAACTTACCTTATCAAACTATCCTTTGATAGCACTAACACGAAGATTATTATTAATATAAAAGTCATTATTATTTTCTTTTGTATTCTTTTTCATTTATATTTAACTATATAAACATAGCATTATAATAATATATAAATTCCAATTATAGTTAACAATATACAATTACTTTCTTTAGAAGAAAAACAAAAATGACAAGATGCTGAAGCATGTTAAACAAGACACACACTTTGCCTGGACTAACAACACACTAACGGATAGAAGAAAATGTATAGATGTATTTGGTTCTATTAGAATATATTATACATTATTTTAGAAGAATATATATATATATATAAATAAAAGTATATTGTTGGTAAAATAAATACTATGTTAAACAAGCGAGTTGTTTTATAAAAAAAAAAATTTAAATTAACCTATAAACAAATTGATAGACAACACTGCATTCGTATAAACTTATATAGTTAAATATAAAGGAAAAGAAACTCTTACCTTTGTGAGTTTTAATATGAGTGCGTAAATTTCCAATTGTACTATAAGTTCTAGGACATCCTTCGTATTCGCAAGTATAACGATTAATATGCTTTTGATTGGTATCCATGTCTACATTATTATAGACGATAGTTTTATGCAAGGGATCATTGGATGACGTATAAATTTCTTTGGAATGAATATGCATATGAATTTCTTGAGGACGAATTGTATGGTGGATGTGCCTAAATATAATCATAACAATATTATTTTACGCAAAGAAGTAGGTTTATACAAATTTTGTAAAGAAGAAACAGAAAAGAAAACAAGATATTATTTATATTAAATAATTTAATAGGAATAGATCATTTAAAGAGTATATTGTAACACATTTTGAAAATAAATTATAAATGAAATTTATTGGAAAATAATAAAAGAAAATATATAGAATACAATGAATTATCAAACATTGAAAGTATAAAAAATATTAGAATTCAATTTCAAAACTACTCAATCCTTATAAGGAAACGACGCAAAATCTTCAGATACATATAGATATCATCGAGATTTTTTAAGGTAAAGTTAGTTTATTTTAATTCTAATTGTTAAAATATCTAATTTATGAGAATAAAATTAATCAGTTATTATAAATATCGATTAAAAAAAATGATCCAACCTTACCCTGTACTGTTGTTGTTAGATAGCCTTTCATTATTAACATGTTCATCATCGGACTGTTTTCCATATTCAAATACATCCGATTGTTCGTAAACTTTTCTGAAACTAGGTAAATCTAAACTATCATCCAAGTAATCCTGCAAATCAGGTGCGACAATAATATCGTTGAAATTATCATTAATACCATCGGCATTTTCATCGTCATTTATATTATCACTTTCCCACGTCGCCATAATTTTTAGGCCTGCACAAACAAATCATGAGGTAACATGAACGTAGATGATATTATACTATCATCCACATTGGAACCACTCTTCAAAATTATTTTACAAAAATATAACTTTTCTCTTTTTATTTTTCTTCCTTTCTTTATTTCTTTATTTATTTCTGCCAATCGTAGATAAGTTATAGAAGATTAATATTTTCTAGCGGGAACTTTAAATAATTCATTTATTCATATTTCAACAATATTAAGAATCTTAATACTTCTGTAAACTAAATTCTATGTTATGCTATATCATTGCATTATTTTTAATCGTATTACATTTAATCCATGTTAATTATTATTATTTAATTTATAATTTATGTTATCAATATTATAATACAAAAACTAAGAGAGATTGATTTTAATATTCTTCGGTGAGTAAAAATATAAAAAACGAACTGACAAATAAAATAGTGCGCCTTCTTACTTACGATCAGTAAAGTAGGAATCTTTAATACCGTTAAAAATACCTTAATCGTTTCTTATGGTAATTTCATTTTTTTCTTCCTAATGCTACATATGTGCAATTCTTCTAATCAACGAAAAATAAAAGCTCGTGATTATTTCTTATCTTATATCAGTAGATTTAGTATATCGACAATATTCGTTAAAAGAATCTTGAGTATAAAAGTAGAAATATGAATTCGAAAAAAAGTCCTCGGATTCTCTCGATCCAAAGTCATGTAGTTTCAGGATATGTTGGTAATAAAAGTGCTACATTTCCTCTGCAAGTAAATACAAAATTTAATTATTATTTAAAGTAAAAATTTATTTATTTTCTAGATTTATTTCTAAAAAATGTAATTGATTTCTTTTTTTAGTTATTGGGCTTTGAAGTAGATGCCATCAACTCTGTTCAATTATCAAATCATACAGGATATAAAGTTATTAAAGGCCAAGTACTTAATGATAAAGATATAGGTAAAAACAATTTTACAGTAATAAGCTTTATTATTTGTTGTGTATAGAATATAAGTATAATCAAAAATATATGTTTTCTATAATATTATATTATCTAATATAAAAAATATATATTTATATTTTAGATGAATTGGTAGATGGTTTGGCGGAAAATAATTTGAATCATTATACTCATCTACTAACAGGATATGTAGGATCTGCATCATTTTTAAAAAGAATAGCTGCACTGGTTCAAACTTTAAAACGCAAAAATCCTAATCTCATATATGGTATAATTATTTGTTTCATATTTATTCATTATAACTAATAACAATGAATTATTAATGATTATTTGTAGTATGCGATCCTGTTATGGGTGATAATGGTCATATGTACGTTCCTAAAGAATTAAAGGATATTTACAAAAATGACATAGTTCCACTGGCAGATATTGTAACTCCAAATCAATTTGAGACGGAGTATGTACAAATTTAAATATATATTCACCCTTTAATAATATTTAATCATCGACAATCACACTTTCTTTTTATTATGAACGGTATGTGTGTTGTTATAGATTGTTAACAGGTAGAAGCGCTAATAGTTTAAATGAGTTGCAAACTATTATAAAAGAGTTACATAAAATGGGACCACAAACTGTAGCCGTATCATCTGTAGAAATGAATAATAGAGTAATAGCAGTAATCAGTTCATTGAAAGGTAATTTAAACGCTTTAATGTTCAGCATTTGTCCAATTTGTGACACTAACATGGTGCCAACGGACAGTATAGTGTCGAATAATTTATATATTAAGAATTATTATTAATTAATTTCTTTATATTTATAAATGTACTGAAGTAAAACTTCTTATTTGTATATACAATGTAAAATAAGTTTTACTTCTCCCATTTGTATTCATTGACAAGTATAATGCATACTTTTCATTTACAGATGATATATTGCTTAAAATTGATATTCCAAAGATACCATCAACCTTTACTGGTTCTGGTGATTTATTTGCTGCTTTATTTCTCGCTCATACATATCTACAAGAGGATATCAAAACTGCCACTGAAAAGACAATAAATTCTTTACAAGGTGTTCTTTGTGAAACTTTTAAATCATTCCAAGGTAAAATTTATATTTAACTCTGTTTCTTTAACTAAAATATTCATATATGTCTTTAATTATTTAATTTTCAGAATATAAAGACGATGGGGCACAATTTGCACAAAAAATAGAATTACGCTTGATACAAAGTAAAAGGCACATAGAAAATCCAGAAATTAAATTACGTGCTGAATTTCTATGATGACGAATTTATTACAAAGAATAATTGTATATATATATATAATTATATATCGCACGTATATATATTTACACATGTTCTTAAATTTAAACTATTATTTTATTTTGATTTTAATGCTATGATAATATTAATAAATACAAGAACAATATATCATAGAGAATGTTTTTATATATTATAGACTATTAAAGATTAATAATGGATTTAGATAAAATGTAAAAATTAAAAAAGAGAAGATATTTTATTATTATACTTACAATAAATGAAAAATTATTTAAAGCATGTATATACAAAAATAAAAATAAAATATTTATAAATAGGATTCGTGAAAAAGTTGAGTTGCTGGACTGACTGGACAGGAACTCGAAACCAGGGATCTTTTACTTTCAAGTGACTGCTCTTATCCATTGAGCTATCCAGGGCCAACCGTCCAATCCTTTCACAAATGTCTATTTAATAGATTTGGCATGAAGGCACTCGTCCCATGATCTACTGTCTCTTTAAAAGGTAATAAACAACCTTGCCGATCCTTTTAGCATACGTTTTCCGTACACAGATTTATACAACTCGTTCCAACCCAACAATGCGCTGGTATCTTTAAAGTCGTGGATCCAATGATTTACTAATAGCTTATCGTTTCTACTGAAGTATAAAAAGTTGTCTTCACATTATTCATCTTCCATCGCATTCTTTAAGCGATTTCTTAACGCCTATTTGTTGCCTAACGTAAATAATCTTAATTTCTTTAATTTTGCCTTCCTTAATTCTATTAATTTTATTAAATTGATCTGTTCATATGTATAATTAATAGTTTCTTCTTCTTTAGTTATTTTGTTTTTGTCTATACGTTTCTGCTCTGAATATTTTCTTCTTTGTGTTGTGTTTTCAACGATCGTTTCGTCCAATTCTTCATAACCGATCTCTTGCTCTTCCTCACTACTTTCAAACGTTAACTTAATTTAAGCCATTATTTTAGTCTCTTTACTTACTTTCATCACTTCACCGTCTAATTATTTTATTGTTACATCACACTACCGATTGTTCGACGACTTTTTATTATCATTCACGCCTAGTCAACTTACCTCACGTAATACTCGACTTTCACACAATTGACTTAAAACAACTTCATTTTATACGACTTAATACTGCACTCATGAGATTTATTCTCTTCGCATAATTTTGGCTAAAAAAAGACTAAAGAGAGGTTAGAGAAAGGGATATATATATATAAAGAAATTATAGTGCATATCTATGTTAAATTGTAGTCATAATTAGTGGAAAAAAATATGTTTATGAAATCAATTAGATATACATCGTACATTGGATTATACAAAACAAATGCATTTGTTTTATTTGCAAATGATCATAAATTATAATTATGTTTAATCACAATAATGCTTCAATGTTAAACGAGGTACAATATTCATAGATTGCAATTCTTGGAACAGTAATTTGCAAGCGTATGGCATGGAAATAGTTGAAACACAAGTGCTAGATCTGCAACTATGACAATAACCGCTGTATGCCATTAGACCACACTTATTACAAATATCAACATCAAACGCATCACTTGATATCATCAGTCTTTCCACTAACATCATACTAGCTCCGTAGCCGATCAGGCAATCACGTTCCATTTCACCTAAACGTAAACCACCTTCTTTAGAACGACCTTCTGTCGGTTGACGCGTTAGGACTGCTCTGGGTCCACGAGCTCGAGCATGCATTTTGTCCTGTACCATATGTTTGAGTTTCTGATAAAATATCTGTTCGAGAAAAAAATAAAAATTTTTAATATTGAATAAATAATATTTATACAATTATAAAAAGTTATTTATAAAAATAAAAATAAAATATTTTATATTAGATATCTTACAGGGCCAGAATAAATGTACGCTTCAAGTGGTTCACCAGTAGTTCCAGAGTAAAAAAAGTCCTTTCCCATGTAATTGAAACCATTATTAATGAGTTCCTCACGTAGATCTTCAATTTTGGAACCACCAAATGCTACGAATATAATTTATAATTATTTACAATACTTAATCATTGTAACTTTTGTTTTTATATAAATTCACCTGTTCCATAATGAAATTTTCCTTCAAGAACGCCTGCTTTACTAGCAAGCAATTCTAGTAATTTTCCAACAGTCATACGGGATGGAAAACCATGAGGATTCATTATCATATCAGGAACTATACCACAATCGTTAAATGGCATATCTTCTTGTTCGACTATTAAACCTATGTGGAAATACATTATATAATTATTAAATAAAAAATTGCAATGAAAAATATTTCTTATTTTAGGTAAATAAGAAGGAAAAAGAAATAAAGAATGAGATTGTACCCGTTACTCCTTTTTGTCCGTGACGACTACTAAATTTATCGCCTACTTCAGGTCTCCGAGTTTGTCTTAACAATAGCTTTATTAAAAATACTTCTTCTGCATTACTAGTAATCATAACTTTTTCTACATAAGCAGGAACTGGACCTTTGAATAGAAGAGGAGTATCACGATATTCTGTTTCATTTTGGGCATTAGCAGGATTAACTACATCGGCGGTGGATGGCGTAGATTTATTTACCATTACTTTTCTATTTTCTACCATTTCACCCGGAGCAGCAATCCCATCGCTGTCAATGATCTCGTGCTTCCATACTGGTTTTTTTGTATTTGAATCGACTAATGGACCCATTATTCTATCAAACGTTTGATTAGAGTATTTTTTTAAATTACATTTAGCACTTCGATATACTAAGCATCTTCCATATCCTCTATCAATAGAAGCTTTATTTAAAATTAAAGCATCCTCAATGTCATATCCACTGTAAGACATAACAGCTACTATTGCATTTTGGCCAGCAGGTAACTTGTCATAATTAATTAAATCTATTGTACGTGTCTTAACCATTGGTACATGTGGATATGCTAAAGTATACAGAAGAGTATCAATGCGATTGCATTGATTGTAACCAATAAATCCCATAGCTTGTTTACCCATAGCACATTGGTAAGTGTTTCTTGGACTTTGGTTATGATGCGGATATGGTATTAAACCGGCACAAGCTCCCAATAATGTAAAAGGTTCAATCTCTAAATGTGTCGTGTTTGCGTTTATATGTTTTTCGTCAAATGCTATAAGACTATCATTTTCTTCATTCACATCTAAATATTCAATGTAACCTGCAAGTAAGAATATTAAATATAAAATTAGAACATTTGAACATAATTTATTTATTTTAATTTCTGAGTTACATTTACACTGTACTTACCCTTTACTAAAAAGTCTTCAAATCTCATTACTTTTCTTTCCAACAATTGAATATGATTAGACGTAACAAGTGGTTGTCCATTTTTTACGATTATATACGGCCTACATAAACGGCCTCCATCAGAACTAATATGAATGCATCTGTAAAAAAGACATTAGATTATGTTGTAATAGTAAAGAAATATAACTAATAATAATAAGAATGAGAACAAAAATTTTAGGTATACCTATGTTGACGTTGCGTATATATGGAAACAAAATTATTTACTTGACCGCGTCTGCGTAAAAATCTGAACGTATCAACAAGTCTTTGATGATCTCGCACGATGCCCAAAATATTTCCGTTTAAACATACTATATAACTACGTTTATCATAGATAGCTTCTCCACCAAGAACATTAATCTTTTCAATTCCGAGATTGTATATTAAGTTTGTAATGGGTTTTGCATCTACTTCCGTGGTAATATGTGTCATAAGAGCTAAGTTTTTAACCAATCCGCAACTCTGTTGAAATAAATCATATGAAAAATAATGAAATATAAATTATGATAAAAGATATTTTTTACCTCTCCTTCAGGTGTGTCGCTTGGACATAACATTCCGTATTGAGACGGTTGCAAAGATCTAGGACCAGAAACTTTTCTACTTTTTTCAAACTGTGAGTTAACACGTGTCATCATACCAAGTGCTGAAATATATGATAATCTTGACAAAACTTGAGTTACTCCATGGCGTTCCATTCTGAATCTTTTAATAATCCAATTGCCCTACAAATTTAAATATATTTCGATACTGACCATTTTTGTTCATGTATTAGTAAATTATTAAAATTAATTAAATATTTATAAATTAAATTAATAATAAATTATAACTTACAGATGCTATAGCAAATGCTAAACCATTTGTTATTTGATCTTGTCTCATATGTTTTACAATATCAAATTGGGCCGCTTTAACTTTTGGTATATTTTTATCAGCAATTTGCTTTAACTGCAAACAAACAAAAGTGGTAATATGTAAATATTTTTTTCACAGGATAAAAAAATAATGTTAAACATACCTCTCGATTAAATCTTTTAAATAAATCCTCAAACATAAGAGATAAAAGGGAACCAG
Source organism: Polistes dominula (assembly GCF_001465965.1). Next base: position 71,556 of record NW_015149010.1, on the reverse strand, counting down.
CCAATTCCAAACGTTTGTTACCATAATAATCCCTATCATCTAAAAGACTTCTATCATTTTGCACTTGTATGACTTTGCGAATCATCAAGCCTAGATAAATGGCTTTCAATGTTAAATCGAAATTATCGACCTATATTTTCATACAATTTTCCATTTTTTAAATAGATATTTTCAATAAATATACTATAAACATATTCTAAAAATACTTACAGGAACATGAGATAAAACATTGGTAGCTAAAATATCCTTTATCTCATCAGTAAGATTACCTTTGATTAAGGGATATCTTTTTTGCTTTCTTTTATTACTCAAATATCTAACAAGAAAGAAAAATAATTAGATTCATTTTTTATATTATGTTAATTTAATGTTATTGTAAATAAAAACCTTAAAGCCTGATTTTGAGAGAAAACGTTTAACGTATGACATTCTTCTAAACTTAAAGCAAATTTTGTCATATATTCTTCTTCGGCTCCAATAAATTGCATTATTTCTAGATCACTTACTATTCCCATTGCCTTCATTACCACTGAAACAGGTATATCCTAAAAAATAAAATTAATTATTAGTCATTTTTATTTTTCATCAACGCGAATGTATATTATTCATTATAATTTTTTATTTATTTACATCTTGAAAAATATTATGCCTCATGTAATACTTTCCGTTTTTACCAACTACAGTAGTTTTGGTTTTTCTTTCTTGCGTGGAACTATTAACAAACGCTATTGTACACCCTTTATTATCTTCTTCTACAATGATTCTATTTCTAAGCATTTGCTCTTGAATGAGTATAACTTTTTCTTGACCGTTAATAATGAAATAACCACCAGGATCATGTGGACACTCATTTATATTAGACATTTGAAATGGAGTTTTATTAGTTAATACGCAATTGGAACTCCTAAGCATAATTGGCATTCTGAAAACAAATATTCAACCTAGTATCTCTAATAATGTACTTTTAACCATAAAAAAAAATATACCTTCCAATCGTTAAATTATTTCTAATAATGGGTTGATGTCCTCTGATATATTCTATGTCTACGGTAATCGGTGCTGAGTAATTTAAGTCTCGTAATCTACATTCATGTGGTGTTGTAGTTCGAACTACACCAAAACCATCCTCTACATCCGGAGTACCAACGTGTACGTCCAAGTACCTAGGAATAAAATTTGAGCAAATTAAATAAAAGATTAGTAACCAAAATATTATTTATTATTATTAAAACATTGGAATAATAATAATTATTATTATTATTAAAAATACTTACTTAACATAAAACAAAGGGTCGGCATCGCTTATCATTTTTTCATTAGTTTTAACAATCTTTTTTATTTCAACATTTATAAAATAATTAAACGAATCTATATGTTGCTTGACTAAACCTTTTCCTTCTAAAAAAGCGGGTACTAATTTCCATTTATTCTACAAATATAAATATCAAATGAAATTTATTTTAATTATTATTGTTATTATTGCTACACATTTATCAGGTCAATCCAAAAGTTAGTGCACATTTTTGTGAAATTTTTAAATAGTGTAAATAAAACGCAATTTAACATTTTAATCAATGATATATTTTCCTCCGCTATTTACAATTTCTTACCATGTTATAGGTAGCTTTTTAATTCCATTTTTGTAGAAAGAATCTGGTTTTGATGCAAAAAAAACTTCAAAGTTAATTTTGTAGAATCTGTTTAGAATTAAGCTTTTTCCCTAGTAAAAAATTTTGTAAATCATGAAATAAGTAAAAATCACTTGGGGTAATATTCGGGGAGTAAGCAGGATACAGCAAAAGTTTCCAATTAAATGACTGACTCCACAAGATTTTTAAGAACGTCGCTATCAAAATTAACAGGATGTCCTGAACGGAGCCTATCATAAATGCTGTAAATCATTTTTGAGCAGTTCTTACACTGACAGTATGTCCACAATGTACACTATTAATTTTTATCACTGCAGATTTGGCAGATTCGCCACACGAAAATAAAAAATATAATACAGCACGTTTGTATTGATTATCGATATTCATTTTTAATGGGTACTAATTGCGTCTGATTTTAAAAATTTTCGGCAGGTTGGAAATCTTATTGGTCTAGAAGTGAATCATAGTGAATCCCATGCATGCTATTAATGCGCACGAAGTTATGGATTGACCTGGTCATTTTTTCAATACAATTAATATAATTAATTACAGTTACAAATAAATAAATAAAAATGTATTTCAAAATACTACTTAATAAAACATAACCTCTTTAATACCTGTATTGGTTTTACAACATTGTTAAATTGTTTTTCTGACATCTTATCCTTCGTATTGCTAAATTTTACTTCACCCATGTTTTATTTTTCAAGTACAACTAATATATTTCATTTAATAGTCAGTAAGTTAGAAATTCAAGTTTAGTACGGTAAAAAAGTATTTTTGTACCACGGAGCTTAGATACCAGGACTGACCAGGAAGGCGATCGACATAGGAAAATATCTAGTAAGGATCCTGTAGGAGGGATGCGCCATACATATTCAGTTCATGTGCCATTGGCTGAAAATTTTGGGGGACCTCATCCGATCCAACCCGCAGCCATGTTTATCTTTAGTATATATTAACGGCTGTGGTTAGTTTAAGTTTGGAATACTTATANAAGTTTGGAATACTTATAGTTTTTATTGTGATATTTATGTTTAATTATTTTTTTTTTTTTTTAGTAGTTTTCTATAAGTGTAAGTTTAATTTACTCATTTAATAGTTACAAGTATAAATGTACAAACTTAACCTATAACTTATCGTTTGTTTACAGACTTATTGTTTGTGATGAATAATCATGGTTCGACAGTGTATTCTTAATTACTGAAAAGTTCAACAAGAACTACGCACGACCGTAAATACCTTATACCATCGCGTAGGTATAATCACTAAAATTTACAAAATTTTAAGCAAACCAATCTCAGTTCGAGTAAAACTATGATCATGTATCACATTGAGAAATAAAAATGTGTTAAAATAAATCTATTATTTAATTGTTTTATATATTTGTCTTATTATTCTTCTTATTATTATTAATATAATATATATAGTAGATAATTATATTTATCAAAATTGTATAAATTCCTACAAATTGTTTTGAAATTTCAAAATACTGTAATGCCTTTTATCAAATCAAACTTAATTAAGTCTTTCTTATTGAATTTATAATAATTTTCTCGTGTAACCTATTCTATTTGAATATAAATTTTTAATTATCATTAAATATAGTTCATTTTTTTCTGTATTTGATGCAATTCATTATTTCATAATTATTTCAATGTTTGAATCATTCGCGCGCAAAATTGAGTTCCGGTCCCCCAGCAATGTACATGGCGCATCCCTCCTACAGGATCCCTAATCCTACAGATTTTTTTACATGAAAAGTGGTCTTGCGGTCTTCTATATACTTCTATATTCTTTGGTGCTACAACTCAACGTATTTCTATAAATATTTTGAAGATAATTATTTATCACTTATTGATAACATAATATTAAAAATAATCTTATATAAATTCTAATATACAAAATAATAATTATATAATATATACCGAGAGAATGACTATAATACAAATAGAAAATTATATATATATATATATATATATATATATATATATATATACATATATGTTAACTGTACATACAATAAATAATAAATATGCATGTTAATTTATTATTATTATATGCATTATAAATATATAGAATATACATTTTTATTATCATATTTATTATAAATAAGTTCATTATTTCCTTTAAAATAATGATCTTATGTTGTATATTTTTCTTGTGTTTTATATTCATCCCTATTTCATTCTTTTTCTTTTTTTTTTAAATATTAGATGAACAACCTTGTTTTTTTTAAACGCAGTTTTTAAATTTGTCGTTTTAAACACTTTTTTAAACGTTAGTATTGTGAATATTTTTGAATAGATAACTCAAATTGTCCTCAGTTGCGCAATACTTTTGTAAATAAGAAGACGAGTTAGTACGTTGTCTGTTTAACAGACCAGCACCTATCAATAAGTTCTTGATTTTGGAAAATGTGGCACTTTAATTTATTAAAAAGAGTACGGCTTGATAAATCAATAAAATCTGTGTATGGATGTCATGTTAAATATTCAACAAGATATTATAAAATAGATGATAATGTCATCGGATTAAATGAATCGCAGAAAGAGGTTAGTTAATTTTACTTTTTAATGATGATAACAAGAAAAAAAACGACTCACAGTTAGCATGTCACTACTAATTCAAAAGTTACTCGATTATTAATCGTTCGATATAAATCGAGATTGATTTTTCAAATAGCCTTCCACCAAATTATCGAACTAGTGGCTCGCTCTAACGGAAAAATGTAATAATTAATTTTTTAACACTTAACGTACGGGCCCCTTAGTTTTACGTTTTTCCTTTGTGACTTCCTAGGACGGGCCACGTAAATCTAAGTTTTTCCTTGAATTTTTAGTATGTTGCATTAGGGTTTTCTTTTATGCACATTGTTATTTCTTCATGATACCATCAGTTACAGATATAAATACCGTTATAAAATATTATAAGAAATTTAATTGATTTAATAAAATTACAACGCTTTAAATCCATACATTCATGTTTATTTAATTCTCCTGAAAAATGCCCGGAAACTAGAAAAGACAGAGCTGATTCGACCCGTCCCTTAAGTGTTAAGTTTAAGTTAAGTAAAATTTACTTTAATATGCCCCTTACATTAAGCAATTTTTGTTACAAGCATGCATATAGAAGTATCAATGCCATGGCGCATATTAGCACATTTATTTTATTATTTAATTTGATCTTATATTTTTATTTATTTCTTCAGCTTCGCAATTTGGTTTTTAATTTTGCTCAAAAAGAATTGGCTCCAAAAGCTGCAGAAATCGACAAAGAAAATAATTTTACCGAACTCAGAGTAGGTATTATTAATTTTTTATAATTAGTAACGTATTTTATAATACAAATTAATTAAATACCGAATTTATACGTATTCTTTAGACATTTTGGAAAAAACTAGGCAATTTGGGTCTATTAGGAATAACAGCTGATGCAAATTATGGGGGAACTGGTGGTTCGTATCTCGATCACGTAATAGTTATGGAAGAAATAAGTAGAGCATGTGCAGCTATTGGGCTTAGTTATGGTGCGCATTCGAATTTGTGTATTAATCAAATTAATCGAAATGGTACAAACGAACAGAAGCAGAAATATTTGCCAAAGGTAAATTCATTAATTATTAGGAAAATCTATTAATTATGTTAATAATTATAGTTATAAGTAATAATATAGTTGTGTAGTGGAGAACACATTGGTGCTTTGGCTATGTCAGAACCAGGATCTGGATCAGACGTCGTATCAATGAAATTAAAAGCCGAAAGAAAAGGCGATTGCTTTGTTTTAAACGGTAATAAATTCTGGATCACCAATGGCCCAGATGCTGATGTTCTTATAGTTTACGCTAAAACTAATCCAAACGCTTTGAAACCACAACATGGAGTCACAGCTTTTATAGTAGAACGAGGAATGGAAGGTTTCAGTGCAGCTCCAAAATTAAATAAATTTGGTATGCGAGGATCGAACACATCGGAATTAATTTTCGAGGATTGTAAAGTTCCTGGTATATCATTTAAAATACTTTTCTATACAAATTTTAATCCAATTAATATAAATTAATATTTAATCCATATTTTTGCAGTGGAAAATGTACTAGGTGAATTAAACAAAGGAATATATGTACTTTTCAGTGGTTTGGATTTGGAACGTTTAATCTTAGCAGGTGGTCCTGTAGGGTAAGAACAAGATGATTATACAATTTTTTAATGAAATTTTTTATATTGTTCATAATATAAATGTACTTTTATTTTTTTGTAGTTTACTTCAAGCTTGTTGCGATGTATCATTCGAATATGCGCACACTAGGAAACAATTTGGAAAATATATATCTGAATTTCAATTGATACAGGTATCATCTACAATATACAAAAAAGAACAGTGTAAAATAATTTAAAAAAGCGTGTAATTAAATTTGTTGTATTAAAATTTACAGAAAAAAATCGCGGATATGTACACAACCCTAAACGCAAGTAGAAGTTATTTGTATTCTGTTGCAAGGTCTTGCGATACAGGCCACATAAATCGCAAGGATTGCGCTGCAGTGATACTTTACTGCGCTGAGAATGCAACGAAGGCTGCTCTAGATGCTATACAAATACTTGGTAATTGTTCTTTTTCAATTAACTTATTCTATAACATCTATGACACCTGTTTTATGAATTTAATTTTTATTTTTTATTAATTTTAGGTGGAAACGGATATATCAATGATTACCCTACTGGAAGATATTTAAGAGATGCCAAACTTTATGAAATTGGTGCAGGTACCAGTGAAATACGTAGAATGGTTATAAGTAAAGCAATTACCGAAGAATATTTACAATAATACGAGAGAGTTTGAGAGAAAATTTGTAGAATCTTTTACAAAATAGTTGTAACAATTTCCAAAGAGGAAAATAGCAAAAATTAATTAGAAGAATATCAAAATTGTGTAAAATAACATTCAGGGTTTACGTGGTTATTTTGACTTTAGCCACAATTAATAACGTTTTATTAAATTTGTCTACTATACCAATTTATTTTAGTTAATTTCCTATCTATATAAAATAAGTATTTTTATATATAAATAAATCAATCATTTGAGAAACATAACTTTGAATAATTAAAAAGTTATTTTCTTTACTAATAAGTGTACTCAAACTTTTTGTCTATAGTTTATGCACAAGGAATATTATTTTTACATACTTTTTTCAAACTGGCAAAATATATATTATTAAAGATCATTAAAATAGATAGAAGAGTTTAATATCAATTAATGAATCATTTCGATAATGTTATATTTGAAAACAATCTATATAGATGATTCTTATATAGAATCGTTCGAATAAATCTATACAAATGAGTCACTAGAACAGTAAAGTCTTAACACTCTGATTGACTAACCTTTCGCGCCATAGGTTGCTAATTTAAGGCGAAGTTTACGTATACAATAGATCCCTCTTGCTCCATCTTAGGTGCCTTACACCTTATCTCTCACTTCCTTTCTCTTTTCTATCTAAAGAGAGTTAGAATCAGACAGTGTAGCCAAACTAATTCAATTGAAGGGACGCGTAAGGGAGGAGCTTTCGAACGATTGCGGACCTCGTACGGTGAAAGCAGCACTTTCTCTTTCTCTTTCTCTTTCTTTTTCTTTCACTGATTGTGAAAAAAATACAAGGGGAATAATAAGGATTTTCATTAATTAGCAAGTTAAGAAGAGATGGCTCTTAAGTTCTCTATAGGCAATTATTACGAGACCTATGTGAGTATGTGACTCAACCCGGAATTGTATTTAATTCTCTTACCTTATTATAGTGTTTTAGTTTTTTTACGATTTTATATCTATATATATATAAAAAGAAAAAATAAACCAAATATCTACAATGTTATATTCCCCTTCCCGCAATTTATCGTATGTAAACCTTTGTAAAGATTCTGTTAAATGTGTAATAATATATTTAACTAATTGCGTAATATATATAATATATGCAATAATATATCCTTCGTGTTATACTCATTTACAATCCCTACAATAAATTATTTTGCATAGATCATTGTACGTAATAAATTATCCTTGTTTAATTGATTTTATTTACACACATGAATGATATAATCAGCGATGGATTAAAACAGGCTAATAATATCAACATTCTAATGAAAGGTATTAGATCATCGGTGAAACCCCCAATGAACCGTTCCACAAGTTAGAATTGTATGGAAATAAATTTGAGCAGGGTTGTGATTTTGTCCGGAAGAAAGATCTTATGTGCGCGCGCAAATATATGTGCATATGGTACGTGTACATATATACTTACATGGATACATATGTGTATGTTGCCGCCCTCCCCAACTTGTAAATGCCAGAGAAATGAGTGCAGGTCGAGCCAGAACAATACAAGTGGGATGCCAATTCAAAATGGGGCCAGAATAGCAGAGGCTCTGTTAGTTGAGCAACGAGCTTTCGAGTTAGGCCTGTCAAAGTCAAACACCGATGTGAAACACCTCAGTTCTCTTCTAGATTTTCTCTAAACGCGCATCTTTTTTTTCTAATCCACTGTTTATTGATAAATCATAGAATAATCCTCATTTTATTTATTCGTTCATTTTATTTATTTTTTATTGGTTTCTTTTTAATCATTCGTGCTAGAAGAATCCTATCAAATATTCATTTTTTGAGAAAAGTTTTTACATTCTTTCTCTCTTCTTCTCTTCTTTTATTTTTCTGTTTCGTTTGGTGTGTTTGTTTGTTATCACATTTCATCGTGAAGTAAGGGATTAGAGCATGACGAAGAAGCAAACTTTGATCATAAAACTTAAAAGATCCAGTACTGGTAGACCTTGGGGAATCAGAATTGCCGGAGGGGCTGATTTGGGCTCACCCATTGTTGTCACCCGCGTGAGTTTCTTTTTAATTTTATATGTATGAACGGAAAGGGATGAAAAAATGTTTTAGAGAAATCTGAAATATAAAATAATTATAGATCTATAATAATTAATATGAGACTAGATGAGACTTATATAAATCCAATTTCCATGTGTTCATTTTTACATAACTTTTAAACAAAATATATATGTGATAAATGAAAATATTGAGAATATACGATCGTGTATCTAAAAAAAAAGAAAAAAAAAAACAACAGGCTGTTAAAAAATACGGACAATGAACTCTTTAATTAAATTTAAAATTGTCACGTGAGCAATAAAGGTTCCTTAAAGTTTTTAAGTTTTCAATCGAAAAATGTTAAATTGAGTATTAAAATATTGTTGTATTTGATTTGCACGAATAAATCTTACAGTTAGTTAAAAAAAGTGAACGTAGATATATTGTAAAATTAAAGTATAATAAACTGTAAAAGTTTTCATGAGCTCCACGATCTATGAAATCTTCTGGCACGATTATTAGATATGGGAGGAGAACGATAAACACAAATGGACCAATGCCAACTATTTTACTATCAATACGACTGTAAGACTAGTCTCGTTTACTTTTACACATAAATACTACAGATATTATGTGCGTGTGTGTGTTCATGAATACACTATTTCATTTAGGAAATATAAGTTATTATTTTTATTTAAAAAATATAATTTATTTGATAAAATGTTATTCTTAAAAAACAATAGGGAAAGTGTCACAAATTTAATAAAAATAATTTGATATTGATATCTCCTATGTGAGTGCCATTTTTAAAGTTTGTAATGTCCACAAAAATACTTTAAATACTTACTTATACCAGTAACACTTTACTGATTGATATTTTTCTTTTTTCTTTCTTCTATGAAAAATAATGTATTTTGCTTGTTTAGCATATTTCGAAAATGTTTAGTGTCGTCTCATGTAACAGATTATGTAAAAATCTTTATTTTGATTTTTAATGAATATAATGGCTTTATAAAATGTGGACGACTCATATAATATAAAAATATATATAATATTATGTATATTTATTTATTAATAACCATTTATGTCCGAAGAATTATTACAAAGGATAACACATATGTATAGGTGAAATTAGGCGTATTTTACTCAAACAGAAAATATTTATAAATAAATTATGTAAACACACGGACATGGAAAACTTTCATTGTGTGCAATCCCAGTGGCACAGGGAGAGGGTAAGATTTACCCACGATCTGACAGCACTGGATCGGCTTCGTTCTCATTCCTACTCCGTGCTGTTTACTGGGTCAGAAGTGACACCTGTAGACATCTGGCGGGGATAACTAATTAAATGACGATTGATCAGTTTTCGACCGGAGAGGAAAAATGATTAAATTACTAAAATGGCTATTAAAAAATAAGGGTTGATCGTAGAAGGGTGAAAATTGAGGATTGTATGTATTTTTGTATGTTGTATCATAAAAAAATAGAAATTAAAAATTTTGTCTRAAAAATGAAAAAAAAGTTTAGGGGTGGACTACCCCTAACATTTAGGGGGATGAAAAATAGATGTTGGCCGATTCTCATAGATACCGGATAAGCACAAAAAATTTCATCAAAATCGGTCAAGCCGTTTCGGAGGAGTATGGCAACGAAAACTGTGACACGAGAATTTTATATATTAGATATATATATATATATATTATATATATATATATTATTAATTAATATTATTATACGTAAGTGAATTGAAAAGTTTTGACCTTAATATAGAAATAATTATTTGCTTTCCAATCAAACCAATTTTTATTTCATAGATTATTCTTGAGGATCGAAATTTTTCAACACACTCACGTATATATTTTTATTATTGTTTATTATTATTTAAAAATATTTTTATTGCGCATATAATATATTAAAATATATTAATAGTATTATTAACGTGTTTAATTATAGTCGGAGAACGAGGAGCTCCAGAGGGGTGACGTGATAAGAAAAATCGACGATTACGACGGACGTGATGTGAGGCATGTAGACGCCCAGTATCTTCTACAAAACTCAGAAAGAATAAAGCTCGTCGTGGAAAGGTCCGAGAAATCTAAAGCATCTCGTATCGACATTCCTACAACATCGCCTATGATTAGCGGATCGATCATTGGCGACAGGGCTGCGGTTACTAGTCTGTCAGAAAATCACATAAATATATTAAATTATTATTATTATTATATAATTCAGTTGAGTTTAGCAAAAAAAGAAATAACGCCACTCTTTATCAACGCTTTTATTTAATTCCTTATCATTTACGATGTGATATAACCTTCTAATATTTTATAATATGTATTTTCGCATATAATCGACAGCTTGCAACACCGCAGAACAAACAAACAAAAAACTTTCGATTGGTCTTTGAACAAACATAAAAGAGATTTATATTCGAATTTATTCGTAGGTAGGTTTGAAAAGTTTTGTACTAAAACTTGTAGAAAAGAATAGGCTCATAACTTTTCAAACCACCCTCATAATTTGTTACTTCAAAAAGTAGTATACAATCGAAAATGCGTTTAAATCGTTCAAAAACAGTTCGTTGGTTTCGCTATGACGAAGCTCAAGTAAACATTAGGTTAATTATTTCTTTACGAGTAAAAATAATATTGTTATTGATCATTTTTGTTTGTAATTTGATCGAACAGAGCTAAATCGGCTAAAAATCCAGGAGAATTACCAAAAAGCCCAGTACCACCGGCATCGTACGAAGAATTTATATCATCTCCTATTCCGTCGGATCGTTTTCAACCACCACACGAACATCTCGATGAAGTCCGCGAAGAACGAGCATATTTATCACAGGTACTTCAAATATATAAACCAGAGATTATTTAAACTATTTCTAATTACCACAAATATATTTTATATTTCTACAATATCTAACAATTAATTACTGTTAATATTATTGATTATCTTATTGTTGCTTTTTAATTGTAAGATTATATATTTAATTTTTCTGGAACTAATACAATCGAGAATTTTTTTCAGAAATCTATAATATTCAGACATTAATTGATCGGTCAAAAATAAAATAATTAAAAGCAAGTATTTATCTATTTGAAGGCTGTTTTCTACCAAGATTAAACGATTATTTATCAACATGCATAGAAATGCACACTACTGAATTTAAATTATCAGTAAAAATTTCGACGAAATTGCGATGCAAATGTTTATAATGAATTCCATTTGTGAATAGAAAGGAAAACGTTACCTATTTCTTAAGAACGTGCCTAAGTTCAAAAATATGTATGGGAATGGTTCTTCAAAATACATTTCACAAAATGATCAGAAAATTGGATCGAAATCAGAATCTAAATTAAATTGAAATTTGATTCAAATCATTTTTGATACTTCTATGTATACATTTAATTAATTAATTTATTTATTTAGTAAATATATCTATAACTGTAGAATATCATTGTAATATTCTCTAGCAATTTCACTGTACATTTCTGTCCAACTAACATAAGAGTTATCGAATTTCAAAAAGCAAACGAGTACTACGTTTGGCAAGCTCTTGCACGTCCAAAATTATATTTCCACTTTGAAATCCAATAACTAATATATTTAGGTAATGATATCCAAGATAATTTAATTTTTTATTCTTGATTTTCTTCAGTGGCATATAAAATGTAGGCTAGTTAAAATGAATTTGTTAAAAACGAGAACATAAGTAATTTCATTTCGTTATTTAAAAAAAAATATTTTATCCAAGTTAGGAATATTTTTGTAGAGTATAGAATTCGATTTTGTCGAATGGTATCGGATAGATGATTATCGCGAAAAAGCGTACGCGACACCGTCTTTATTTGTGGAACACTCGAAGTGTGAATATATTTTTGTTGGCCCGATACGATGCCGGAAAGTCCGCGTGCGGAGGCTGTTGCCACGCTATAAATATCGCTTTTGCATCGAAACCACTGTCTCGATCCAATACTATCTCTTTCTGATCTAGAAGGTTTTATAAAACGATTCGATTAATACGATTTATTGATCAAAATGATAGATTATATTTGACAATAATTTAAATCCAGTTAACGAGTGATTCTTCTGCTTACCAAAGTTTATTATAAATATAAATAATTAATTATTGATTGCACATCGATTTTGTTTGTCTCTCTGATATAAAGTTTCTTCAAAGATGACTGACGATGAGATAAATGTGATGGAATACAACAGAGAAGACTTCTAGACGTACAAACGGGAGTCATTAATTTCAATGTGAGATTAAATGTTGCCAAAGAAAACACTTCTCCCATGTTTCATCGTTGTCTCAACGTCATCTTTTATCGTATCGAATCGGTTTACTAGAATAAGAAATGTAATCATTAATGATGAAAATTTGTTGATTATTCTAGCGACCTTTAATGAACATAATTCCGATAGAACATGTAATGGGAAATTTAATTCAACATTAGAATTGAAATTGGAATAACAAATAAGGGTATAAGTGTGTTTAACTGTTAACGCCAAATTCAAAATGTTCTCACTTTTGAGGAAACGATGAGACAACTGTTCAACGAAATTAAGTCTCTTGCATTTATATAAAAAAGGTATCTTATATCTATCTAAACGTCAAAAACGTAGGAGTTGAGTTAGCCCTCGCATAATACGTTAGAGAGAGAGAAAGAAAGAAAGAGTGAGAGAGAGATGGAAGAACGAGAAGTCAAACGGAGCCACTTCGGAAAAGACTAGAGTTAGTGCCTCCCGCGCAACGAACCAGTGCGTTAGCGAATTATCATTACGAATAAAGATAGTATAAGTCGAAAAAATAATTTATAAAATTAGCAAGTAGGATTTGATTGTCTTGATGATCGTCTTGTAAAAACAAAGACGAAAGAAACAAACGAGAAGAAGAAAAAGAAGAAGATAGTGTTACGAAAAGGAGGATTTTCAACAACAGCAAGTTTTTAACAAGAAGAAGAAAAGTTTCAAAGAAGGAGTGAAGAAAATAAAGAAAATTATTTGACAGGAGAGAGAGGAGGTAAAAATGCCAGCTTTTACCACTGTCTATCGTCAAACCATCGAGCATCATCCTAAAGAGGAAGAGGCTGCTGTTTATTGGGTAGGAATATGTTAACGTATGCACAATTCTAATTTGTTCTCGGTCGTTCAATTACATTTGTCTCTGTCTTTTCTTGACATTTTATTATCTAGGAATTTTCATCATGTCTCTCATCAACGTACACGCGTACTTACTGCGTGAACGTATGTATGAATATTTTTACTTATATTCGAATATATTATAGTCGTCATGAATGAACGAACTTTCTAATATCTCTTACTACAAATGACCCAGAGACTAGAATATTTCCTTGAGAATTGTTCACATTGAAATTTATTTAAACTCGACAACGTAACGTAGCGTAATAAATTTTTTCGACGTTTTGGCAATGTCCAAATCCTTGATCCTCATCATCAACTACAATGTCTCTCTTGACACACAATGTGTATTATTTAAATTAAATTAATTTATTAATAGTTAACCTTGACATGATATTCATGCACATGAAAATATGACCTACTGAAGATAACGCGTTGACAAATTTTATTCATATTTATAATCTAAGTTTGATATCGTTAAATTGATCATCGAATTATTAGAGTTGGTTAAGAGATACAGAAATAAGAAAAAATAAGAAGCATTTATACTAATAAACATTTGCAATAAAACTACGCATAACGTATCGCATAAGTCGTTCATCGATATCTTATTCTATTTTCGTTAACGGGATCTGGGTTACTCAAACATCGAAAGAGGTATGATCATGTTTACACCTACAGCATACTAATGCCTTTTCAAAGGCGATATTTTTCACTGAAGTACGCTACTGATCTTAAAAAAGATTTTAGCGACGTTAGCGAATTCTTTTCTTGTCATCTTCTTTTTTTCTTTTTTTTTAATAGATCTACAAAGATTGAGGAAAATAAAATAGAATCGTTTGTACCAAACAATAATCGATTTCAAATAATAATTGATCAGTTAATGCCCACTGCTGACTATCAATTAAAAAATATAATTACTTAAGATATCTACTCGTATAAGTCGAGCACTTGCCAATTTTTGAAGAAAAATTTAGTAAAGAAAACTACAAATTTCATGGCACTGTTAGCGGTACATAAGCAATAAAGTTTCAACGAAACAGCTGTATCGTTATGTCTGAATTTAGTTCGGCCAACTTTTCATCAGAAGACACAGATAGAACAGCACATCTGTAAAACAATAAGCTTTTGAACTTAAGAAAAAAATTCTTTCTCTCTTTTTTCCATCAATATACGCATACACACAAAATTCCAATTTCTTCAACACTAATTATGTATCACTGGTATCTTTCTTTTTTCACAAAAAATAAGTAACATAAAGTTTTGTTTGTCAATAAAAATTCTTCTTCCAAAACAATCTTAAAGGAAATTAATCCTAGCTTCTCTAATTCGATGATTCTTCTGCCGACGATGACCTTGAATCTGCCCTTCAACATAGAATGGCGACCTTGTTGGCGAGAGGATTCGTCCAGATTTTTTAATGGAAAAACTCAAGAGTGGACATTGTAGCGACACTGGCTTATTCCGTATCACACAAACACAAATACATAGGGTGGACGTTATTTTTGTCAGCTGGGAGCCTTCATCTATTTCGAGAGAGTCACTCTTGCTCACCCTGTAACATAATGTTCCTGACCCATTTATAATGAAATTCTCCTAATCGCAATTTTCATCTTAGGTATGAGAGATAAATTTCAACATCAACATTCATAATGATTGTTATCAATTAAAAGCTTCTTTTAGTTGCCAAACAACTAAATAATCGTATAATAGTTATTAACAATAATTAAAGTTTAAACAGTTTTCCCGTTTTTATTTGTATTACCATGCATTATCATAAACAAGCAAGAATTTACATAATCCTTGGTAAAAGAAAATATAAAGAGTCGATGGTTATGATGCCAAGTTTCTCTTTCGCGAGGAGATATAAATTCGGCGTATAATAATAGTCATCGCGTTCCTCTGACGTACAATCCTAAGAAGTTGTTTTTAAAAACGAAATGAAGAAAAGGAAAGAAAAAGAAAAAGGAGAAGAAGCAGAAGAAGAAGAAGAAGAAGAAGAAGAAGAAGAAGAAGAAGAAGAAGAAGAAGAAGAAGAAGAAGAAGAAGAAAAAGAATCATAGATTAATTTTATCTTGTCAATTTCAAAGATCTTTCGATACTTCAACACCATTTGTCGTTATTTCGTAATAGTTTCAGGATGAGGAGTGGAATGGTGAAGTAGATAGGGGTGATGAAGTAATAAGAGAGAAGGAGAGGTTCAACGAAAATAATATAATGAAGAAAATCTTGTCAAACTTTCCTTCTAGCGACTTTGTGCAATTTTCTTCTTACACCAACATAATGAGCGAACAGTCTAAAAATTCTTTACAGCATTTATTTGTTTTATACTTACTGACAGCAATAACAACAGAAGAAAGAAGAAGAAGAAGAAGAAAGAGAAAGAGGAATGGAGGAACAGCATCGCGTAATACGTTCTTATATACTTCCGGTTTTCCAAACGATGCCAAGAATATCGTTAGATTTACGTTAGACGAATTTGCTCGAGTTCCTCTCTTAGTTTAATGAAAAATTATTGACAATTAATTTTAATGATAGGTTAAAAGAGAATTTAATGAACTATCGTTTAGTGCTAGTTCGTTAACGTTTAAACGCTGATTATGTTTTACCATTGACGATATATTTTTAAAATGTCTGATTATACTTATTTGTATATTCAAACGTAACACGTATTATTCTTTTTATATCATCCTTAGTCATATCCCAGTTCTTTTTCGAGATTATTTATAAAAATAACTGAACTTCGATTTAAAAAGTACTTTCATTTTAAAATTGAATGAAAATAAATTGTATGTCTATGCAATCGTAAATGCAAGGTTACTGCAAATTATTCAACGAATTTTGACGACATATGAAAGAGAAAGAAAAAAACCTAATGCAATCCCTTCTTTTGGTAGAAGGAAAATGCCTTATGAATTTTTAGAGGATGATATTTTGCTCCCAGTGTGTGGAAGCAAAATCCGTTCATTCATTCCCAAATCATCCATTAAAAAATTCCCTCCTTAGTTTTTTCTAAATCATGTTCTCCGAGTGGTAAAATCGTTGAAGTGATTTCATTATTTTTAATGACGCAATCTTGATGCAAAACAAAATCCAATGAATTCTTTGTAATAATCCTACATTATATTTCTTTTATTCTTTCATATATCTTATAATTGAATTGAATGTATTTTTTGTTTTAGCCATACCGTACGACTCCTTTAGTCTTGCCTGGTGCTAAGGTTAAAAAGGATGCCCCCTTGGGAGAATGCTACCTTCGTCATCATCCCAATCCTATGATTCGTGCTGCACCACACCATTACGAACCAGCTCATCCTGAAGTAGCTATGAAACAAAAAGTATGTAATTAACTTATTAATTGTTTATGAAAACGATTAATATTTATAAGATTTTTCGAAAATGAGAAATAACGAATTGAACGAAACGTTAAAAACAAATGCTGTGATTAGATCTTACAGATCTTTTTGTTAGTATGTATGTGATTAGCAGAATTAAATAGCACATATATTTGATTAAATATCTGACCAGGTGGCGGAAACAGTACTTCAACGTGTCTTGGGACCAAATGAAGTTCCAAAGGTTTGAACGAAATTATCTCTTTAATTAGTTTCTCTGCTTTTTGAGATTATTCAATGGTTTCGCTTATAATATATTTAATTAGCTAAACAAATGCATTTACAGTAATTTATTAACTTTATTATATTTAAAAATAATCATCAATCTAAAATATAAATATATATATATATTAATAAATTAATAAAAATAAAATAAATTTATATATATATATATATATATATATATATATATANTATATATATATATATATATATATATATATATATATATATATATTTATATTTATATTTATCGTACTTCATTATGTAACATTTTTAATTCTTACATTTGTTAAGATTACAAATTATAAATAAAAATGGCACATTTAGGGCCAATTTTAATATAAATTAGATATAATCTAAGCTTGCAACTTTTACTAAAGTTTGACTAATTTGCTGAAACGCTTTTATAATATATATTGATCTGGGGCCTGTGTGCAAATATCGGATAAAAGCATAATTATAAAAATTGTGGCGTTAGATTTTATGAATAAAGATAGATAGATCAATAATATACTAATTATTATCAGAGATTTAAAAACTGACATACATAGGAGAACAGGTTGAAAAGTTTTGAGTCTTGACTAAAAAACTATTATTTATTTTTAAATAAAAATGAGTTTATTCCTGTATTAAATTCAAAACTTTTCAACTCACCCACGTATATTGAGCAACCCGAAAAGTTCGTGCCGTTTCTAGGTTTGTACGTCATTTATTTCTGTTGTTTAAAACTTCACGAACTTTCTTAATTAAATTAAAAAATGATTTTATACTAGAAATAATCTTACTTCTCGCATAGGTCGTCCACAAACAATTCAATTCACCGATTGGACTATACTCCGAACAAAATATTGCAGATACTATCAAATGTCAGGCATCGGCCATACCGTAAGTATAGTTTCAATGATAACATAATTTAATAATATCAATTATTATGGAATTTCTTCAATACTTTTCTTATTTATTTCATTAAAAGAAAAAATAAAAGGAAACAAAAAAAAAACGAAAAAACGCCATACTAATCGCCATACAAGTTTGCGATAGCATGATTACATAGATTAGATTAGATGTAACAAAATAATTTATTATACATATTGGTTTTTCGTTAAAATACTGACAAATACTTATCAAATAATCGTTTGATTGACATGATTTATTCACGAAGAAAATTTTTGTACTTACTATCGTTAATTGTAATAAAAAAAATATAAATTTTTTTAGTAAATACAAATTAATTAGATATTTTAAATCAATTAATTCGATATACAGTGTTGAACAAAAGTATCTACACACATTCAATCTTTTTAAAACATTTTCTGTACATTTATAAAAAGTGCTATGTTTTATTTAATCTTTTTGGTAAAATATATCACTCAAATATAAAATTAAAAGTTTCGTTTTTAGTTACAAATTATTTTTTGATATCTATTTTTTAATATTATTTTTTACAATTCATAGAGTATATATGTATATATACATTATAAACAAATATAATTTATTCAATATTTTTGTTCACAACTGTACATTATGATCAAGTTACAATTACAAAAATAAATAAATAAATAAAATATTACTCTTCACACAAGATGGCGGTCCTCTGGAAAAAGAGTACAAGATTGAAGTTCTTCTTCTTCTCTATCTCTCTCTGTCTTACGCAGCTTTATCCAATTCCTTCTTATTTAATCCTATAAAATTGACATGCCTATTGTTTGTTTTACAGCATTTTCATAGACTTTTCCTTCCTGAAACAAAAACAGGATATAAGGGAGCAAGCGAGAATTTTGAAGGAACAGGCCAAAGCCGCTTCCTCGAAGAACGTATGGCCGCAATTCAATAAACCGAATTAGAATCACCTTCGAGATGTTTTTGATGTTTTATTTCCGCGATCAAAGAACATAAAAGTACTACTTATCAATTTTACCGACTGATTTATGAAAGATCTGCATTATCGATTGTCGATCACGCTCGTCATCATCTTTCTTTTTTTTTGTTATAAATTTCTTTTTCAAACAAAATAATTAAATTCGTGCGAACGTGATTATTCGATCGATTAAATTATAAATTATCGATATTAATTAATCTATTATCTTTAGTGTGTGCTATATATTCTACGGATTGAATATATTATAATCTTCGAATTAAAGAGGAAAAAATTTACACAAAAAAATTATACAAAAAGATTTAAAAAGTCATGTATATATATATATATATATATATATAAAATAAATAATAATAATAATAATGATTGCATGCAGTAGAATAATAAAGTAGAAAATAATAAACTAACTTAACATGCGGTATCTCGCTATAGCTTTCGAAGATTACGTTCCTTTATTTTTACAAATTACTTATATATGTATACCCAAAATTCGTAATTTCGAATTAATATATATATAAATATTTAAGTATATCGTTCTATAAATATTTCGCAGAACGCCTTACATCAAAAGTAATCTGAATGGAAATGCAAATACGAATGGAAAAGCTGGGTAAGTAATTGTGTAATAGCGAATTGTTTAAATTTATAATACTATTCTTTTCAAAGCGAATATGATATTACATTAACATTCAATACTTTTTTGATGTTATGAATAAATAACGCACGTATGTTAATATATATATAGTATTTTTTATGCAAAAATATTTTAAATCTATCGCGCATGAAAAATGCAATTTTCTCTCTCTCTCTCTATATATATATACATATATTAGGGTGGGTCAAAAAAATGCCTTTTTTTTTTCAAGTGCCACGGAAAAATGGGTTGCTAGACACCTTAAAACAATTCTCACCAAATATGAGCTCCTAATTTTAATAGGAAGATCCTCCGCATCGCAGTTTTTTATTTTTTTTTTTCAGTCCAATAGAATAAAATTCATACTTCATCATTTATTGATTGTACAGAAAAATGTTCTAGAAGAATTTTGTAGGAAATTTAATTCTCTATAAAAAAGGCATCTTATATTTTTTCCGTAAACCTCACCATTTGAATGATATTGAAGATTTAAATTTGATAATTTTAAGACAAATTTCATTTTTGTTTATGAATTTTATAACTCGACAATAAATGGCAAACTTTCATGTGTACTGATTTTTGTCTCTGAATATCTTTTGAACGCTTAATTTAATCGCCAAAACATAAGACACCATTTTTATAGAGCAGTTAATTTCCTACAAAAATTTGTATTGTGCACTTTTTAATAGTCTTTTATTGTCGAGTTATAAAATTCATAAAGAAAAATGAAATTTGTCTTAAAATCATCAAATTTAAATCTTCAATATCATTCAAATGGTGAGGTTTACGGAAAAAATATAAGATGCCTTTTTTGTAGAGCATTAAATTTCCTACAAAATTCTTCTAGAACATTTTTCTGTACAATCAATAAATGATGAAGTATGAATTTTATTCTATTGGACTGAAAAAAAAAAATAAAAAACTGCGATGCGGAGGATCTTCCTATTAAAATTAAGAGCTCATATTTGGTGAGAATTGTTTTAAGGTGTCTAGCAACCCATTTTCCGTGGCACTTGAAAAAAGAAAATAATTGATTTTTTTGACCCACCCTAATATATATATATGTAAATACTCGATTAATTATTACTTTTATTTTCCATCGTAAAATAATAAAAGTGTCAATCGGACGAAAAGCCTTTTGTTATAGATTTCTTTTTAAATTATTAACTATAAACTTTCTTGCTATGTGTAAGAATAGGGCTCGTAATTTTCGGAAACTTTGGGGTACCGTTTAACGATCTTTTCGTGTACTCTCTCTCTCACTCTCTTATTTTCTTTTTCTTCTTCTTGCTTATCTTCTTAACGGAGCTTGCACGTCATAGTTGCTGCACTGTTGTTGCAAATAGTTGCTTTAACATTAATTTAAAAAAAAGCACAAGATTTAAAGTGCGCGCCGAAAGTAGCTCTTGGACATTAATGAGCAATAACATTGATGTTGCTGTTAATTGATGTTACTCGAAAACACAAAAAATAATAAATTTAAACGAAATAAGTCGATTAAAAGTGATTCGTATATATATGTATAAATATATATATATGCATCGCCGACAGTCCGAAGGTGTCAGTAAAGTACGATCCGAGCAAGAGTGAAGCTTACAAGGCCCTTCAAGAAGAAGCTCTCGGTGACACTGTTCAAGAAAGGCAACCGGCACGTACCGGTGTATTTTCTCCACAAAAAGTCAATTATAATAGGGTAAGTTAACAAATCATTTCATTTATCTACATACAAATTGAATTCATTCTTTTAAAATTCATTCTAATTTCAAACTGCGCATTTATTTCAATTTTTTGGGTTTAAAATTTCCCTTTCTAACAATTAAACGTCTTATAATAAGCCGGGTAATCTAAAGATTACGGTACGAAAGTAAATTATTTTCGATTTAATTTTAGGTTTCTCATGCTCGGCCGAAAAGTCCTGCTGCATCATATGTAAGTGATTTTTAAATAAAATCAATATTATATCTGTTATTTAACTTACATATGTATAAATGTCTAATATATGTGCATATAAAAATGCTTAAGCTTGAAAAATACCCAAATGTTTCTTTTAAACACTTTTCGATGAATACCATTTTTGGAAAATGAATATCATTCGTTCGATATTTACTATGTAATATGAAATTTTTTAATTGTTCTAATTTGTCTGATTTGTTTAATTAAGGGTGGAAATAATAGACGTCCCTTCCCCCTTCCTTTCATTAAGGATCGCATCAACGACTATTAAATTTGTTCATCGAATTGTACGTGTTATATGTTTATAATTATCAAACCTTAATTATTATATGAATGCTTTTCTATTAAAAATTTTATGCAAATTAGCCTTTTCGAAAGAGTTAATCAATTATATAAGTATATACATATATATTTAGACGAATTAATCAATAATAATGATAATAATAATAATAATAATAATAATAATAATAATAATAATAATAATAATAATAAAAAATATATAATATGTAATTAACATATAAAAACATAAATTATTACAATTAATTACAATATACGTATAATAACAAGATTACTTCCGTAAGAATTTAATATATTTTGAAGAAATTGTTACTAATGCGTTGTAGGTAAATGTTCTTGATGACGATGGTGAAAAAATACATCAAAGCAACAGCTTCAAGAGGATTATGTACAGTGTTCTGGGACAAACCGATTATTAAAATAGTTCCTAAACTGATATTATATTATTGAATATATATATTTTATTTATTGTACTGTGCAATAAAAAAAATTTGACGTGCAAGAAGAACATCGGAGATAAAAAAGAAAAAAGTAATCATATAATATTTTAATCAACATTTGTAAGCATAGTATTATTATTATTCTCTTCAGAGCTTGTAGACTTCTTTTTTAATTTAGTGAAAACGTGTTAATTAAAAGAAATTAATCCTCATCATTATGGTGTATATCTTTTGTTGAATACATTAAATTATATTGCTTTTATCACGTTTTTATGAACACAACGAATAAATTATTTGCATGCTGTATCATATACGTTTGACATTATGTATTTCAAAGAAAATAAATCTTTTCAATGATTTTTATTTTAATTATTACACACTATCTAAAAATATCTCTAGTACATAACTTTAAGATTCACGCATGAAACACGTATATGATGTTGAAGAAATAAATATATTACCAAAAAAATAAGTGTAACAGTTTTTATTTTAAAGTACTACAATTTTATGTTTATTTATTTATTGAATAAAGTTTATTTTCTTGATTTTTTGTAATTCTTTTTATTTCTTTGTTTTCGTTATCAGTCATACATATGCATTTTTAAATTGTTGTTATTATGCATATTATTACAGGATTGTTGATAACACAACACTGCAGTTCGCATTTGACCAGATTGCATCTCTATATAATATCCTAGCAGTAATTTCCACAAGTATCATTTCACTATCGATGATTAGAATCATTAAGACAAACAAAAATTTTCTAGGAATTACCATTTTTCATTTAAATAACAATCCAATTTCTTGGATAATATCATTATTCAAAAACACAGCGCGTGTAATTATTATTATAATTATTCATTGATTATCAAATAATAACACGCCCCAATAAATATAATTCGCGAATCCCAAAATTTAAACTTTTCACAAATAGAGAAATATAAATATTATCCCTTCGTAAACTATGTAGTTTCCAATCTGTATAATTGGCTCTTTCTTAAGATGTTCGATTATTAAAATTATATATTAAACTAGTTGTACTAGTTTATCACCATCATCATATCTTTATTTTCACCACCTTCTTTTCATAATGAAATATTTACTGAAACTCTTCATGTAAAATATTATTTATCAACGAAACCATAATGAATTGTAGATAATAATAATAATAATAATAATAATAATAATATTATTATTATTATTATTATTATGTAGTCCTCAGAATATTAAATACCAATAAATAAATATTAATTAAGTTTTTCATTCATATTTTTACTTTACGGTAAAAGATATACATATTTTTCTTAACTACGGTAAAAGAACGTAGTTGATAGTTCTTTTTTACCTTTGGCATGTATGGATCACAGGAAAAAATAAATAATTATGTTTTGCTTCTTTATATAATAAGACATAAAGAGATTCAGTTTATATTTCGAAAATGTTACTATTAATAGACACATACGCTCTGCGTAGTATTTCATTAAATTAAAAATAATACTTTTTGTTCACAGGATCGTCGTATTTTTTTTCTTCCTCATCGTAATATTAACAAATAATATATTTAATACTTTCACATGAGTATCTTATCCTAATACAAATGTCAAATTTCCTTCAAATCTATGGACCGGCATTGAATAATACATGACGGCAACATTTCATAGAACTGATTTAAACGAATGAAAATTACTTTTTCAGAAATTTTAATTTAATTTTAGCATGTATATTTATTTGTAAAATATTTATGCGTACGCTAATCAAAGAAACAAAATAACATTTAATTATATTTAAGTAGTAAATGAAAAAAGATGTTACATATATGTATTATTCACTGCAAGAATATATGGGTAACTATATAAAAAGTAATAATTAATTATTAACAAAAAAAGAGAGATAAAAAATACAAAATAAAAATTATATAATATATATAGCTTCGTTTACCCATAAAGTTCATGCAATTAAAAATATAAGCCATATAAATAATATTATATATATATAACAAATATACATCTTGCATTAGTCAGATAAAATATCCATGTGTATCAGTTGATTTTAAATGTTGGTCGTTAGCAAAGAAATCATTTACATAGTTGAATGGTGATATTATCTCCGTAAAGTAGTAAGTGTAAAGTGTAAAATAGAAGAGGAAAAGCATTAACAAATATGGTATAATAGAATAAATAAAATTTGTTTCTACATAGCGTAACGAAGGATTATTAAACATTCAATGAATCGTCCAGGATTTGTTTAAGTTCCTTTAGATGTTGCATTTTGCTACCTGTTGCGGGAGACGCTGCAGTGGGACGGCCTGCATATCTGTAAAATAAAAATTATTGATCTAATTATATTTGATAATACGAAGAAAACAAATAAATAAACAAAAAAACAAACAAAGGACTCTCTCTTTCTACGAAATGCGTAATATAAATAAATGTATAATGTATAATTTACAGCGATATACATATAAGTGAAGCATAAGCAATGTGCCATCGATATTACCTCACTATTCTTGGCTTAGGTTTATTAGAATCTGATGACTCAGGCATAGGAGTAGGTTTTACTGGTTTCAATGAAGAAAACCAATCACTTAACCATCCTCCACTACTTTCACTTGCTTTGGAATTTGTCGCATCTTCAAAACTGTAACATGGCCCAAATTTCTTTCATTTTTTATTTTCTTCTAAAGACATTTGCTTTTTCTTTTTTAAATAAGTGTGAAATTTGAATGAACCATTATTATAACATTATAAGTATTATTATTACTAACATACTAATAAAGTGGAAAAATGTGGGCCATGTGAACAGACAAAATTATAACAAAAAAATAAAAGAAATATTTCAATGTATAAAACTCACTCTCTCATACATACAAATGTAATTATTAAACAATCTGAATGATTATTAATAATTACATTTACGTATTTCTCGTCAATCATATCACAGAATTATCAAACATATCTTCTTCTCTTTTCTATATGAATCTAGAGACTCAAATAAATTCAAATTAATTCATATTAACACTAGATTTATGGGCATTGCCTGTATACCTTTTTTTACTGAAATCCGTCTTTTTGACGGGCATGTTAAAATGCAATTTTGTTTGAAATTATTTATTAACCCTTTGACTACTAAGTACTCTAAGTTGAAGCGAATAGATTTTCATGTACTGTTGTCTTCAATACATTTTTTTATATGTAAACTCTATCTTATAATCTTTCACTTTGATCTACTTGTTTTATAAAATAATAAGAGATGTTTCACCTCCAAAAATAACTTCTTTTACCGGCAAAGCTCACCAGTAAACCGTGAGCATTTGTGATATGAAAAGGTTTGATCTAACGGTAGACAACAAGTCCAAACTTGTATATTTACTGGAAAATAGCCGTCATTTGTTTAGTGTTCTTTTTTCTTATTCATTGTTATTTCATTTCTATTATTTCCAGATATTGTCTATCTATATAACTTAAACCGTTAAATAGACGTATTTTTGTAAAAAGAGGTATACCACATGTAGAAATAATAAAATAAAGGTGTTCCAGAGAACATGACTAAAAATATATATTCACTGCATTATATAATAAAAAACGAATATGTAATATTTTAAGAATAATAAAGAATAATGTTTACATGTTCAGAATTTTTAAGGATTGAATCGAAAACCTGTCATTTTGACGGGTTCCGTAAATCTAGTGTTAAAAAAAAAAGAATATGATCGTGCATCAACAATAGAGGGATCAAGGAAAGTACTCTCTTATAGAATTTCTTTGATATTTGAATTAAAAAAAAACAAAATCTGTAAAATGATACTTACGTAACACCGCGCGTTCCATTGAGTGCAGTGTGGAATCTTGGTTGCACATAAGTCCATGCGCCTTGATTCTTGTGTTCCTCCTGAGACCATATTAATTCTGCATTTGGATATTTAGCAGCTTCTTTTTTCACAAGGTCATATGGGAATGGTGAAATCTGTAAAGAATATAATATAAATAAAAACATTTTTAAGAATTAGAATAATGTTTTATCCTTTATATTTACTTGTTCAACTCTGGCGATAGCAATTTGATCATCAAGTTTCTTTTCAGAACGTCCCTTTTTCAAATCATAGTAGACTTTGCCAGAACAGAAAACTAATCTTTTAACATTACTAGCGTTGTTTGCAGCTGGCCCTTCCTCAGGTATCACTCTCAGAAATTCGGTGTCTTCTAGCATCAAATCAAAACTTGACTTTGCTTCTGGATGACGAAGTAGAGATTTGGGTGTCATCATTATCAATGGTTTTCGGAACGGTAATGCTATTTGTCTTCTTAGAATGTGAAAGTAATTAGCTGGTGTACTACAATTGGCAACGATCCAGTTAATGTCATGTAATTGTCTTACGGCAAATTCTTCGCTTTCTGGTGGAAAATAATCCGGATCGTCAGCAGACATTTGCAAGAAACGTTCTAAACGAGCGCTTGAATGTTCAGGTCCCTACAAATATATTATTATGAAGACTTAAGCACTTAGCAATCTATTTTCATTTTTGAAGTGAAAACTTCTTTAGAATGGATGTGATTTGAAAAAAATGTAACGGAGCGGTAGGCGGCTATAAAACGGCCGCGATACTAAATAAGAAGAGAAAAAGAGACAAACATATAGGATTGAGCCTGCGAGAGAACGAGACAGAATATAGCTATACAGTTTTTCCTATTCTCAGTCTTTGATTCGTAGTCCCCGCTCCTGGCTACTAAGCTTTTTGTGTGTGTGTGTCAAAGCAAAGGCAAGCTCTGCGCGTGGCATGATGTTGCTATGTCAGAGCGTTGCTACGTTAACCATCAACGGTTTTTCATAACCAACATAATCAACCAACCGTACTTTGTCCATTACAAAAAAAATTTTCCTATTTCTTCACTGGACGTCTACGGCGATACATCTTAGACAATCTGTGAATAAATAACATTACAAGCAACTAAGAGTTGACGAAATTCGACAAACAAGGTTAAGTTCCACACTATCATTTATATTTATTATAAATAAGACTTCATCGTTGCATTTGCATACAGGCGAAGTCAAAAGAAGGTAAGCTACATGTCCTATTTTTGCTTGGACGATATTATATTTTTTATATATAAACTAGGGTTTTTTAGGAAGGGAATCTTTCCTTTAACGAACAAATAAGGTTTTATTATACCATCTATTAGGTTCGATCACATGTTTTATTTTTCATTTTAATTTCTCTCATTTTCCCCTCATCATAGCTTTTCGTTTAGGCCAGAAGACTTTATTTTTCATATATCTGTTTAACAATAAAAAAAAATGCCGCAAACTAGAGAAAAAAAGTGTGAAATTAAGCAGAAAAACACGATAAGGAAGATTCCAAAGAGTTCAACAGAATGTGTTCGTACATTTCGTGCACTCCAAAAGGCGTTATTAAATGTGCAGAATAATATCTCTAATGCGGGTAATAATGCGTCCACTATTAGAAATAGTGAAAACGATCATCGTAAGTCATTAAATAGCTTTCAATCAATATATTTCTTTCTTAATTCTTTCTACTCATACTAAACAAGCATAATCTCAATAGATTACTTTTGTATCATTATTTTTTATTTTCTATTCAGATGATTCGCAATTGGATATTGTGAATTGTGATTCAAGTGTCTCTTTACTGAAAAATAACGCCGAACAGTGTCGTGAAAATCTGCAGAAAGAAAATATTAGCAAAGTTTCAAAGAGTTCGACGGAACGCGTCGTGCATTTCGTGCACGCAGAGAGGTGTTTAATTACCATACATATTTTAGTTACCTCATTTCTTCAAATTGAGAACTTGCTTATTGTGTAATATGTTATGTATTATATGTCAATAAAACGTAAAATAATTTTTGAATTTGGTAACAATATTATAATAATAATATTATAACAAATAAACCCCCTACAATTATCCTATACCTGATATTTTGCATTCGTCTCATTCTCTCGAAACTTAGTTTTTTGAAGGTTTCACTTCTAACACGTGTTTATTTATGAAACTTACCATTCCTTCTAGACCATGAGGCTGGAGCATAACAAGTCCAGACTGACGTACCCATTTAGCTTGTCCACTACTAATAAACTGATCGATTATGCATTGTGCTGTGTTGTTGAAATCACCGAACTGTGCCTCCCAGCATACCAATGCATTAGGATTCGTCATGGAGTAACCCAATTCAAAACCTATTAAATTAAATTATAAATGTAATTAATTTAAGATATATCTTCAAATATATAATTAATTGAGAATATAAGAGTTTAATTTTTTTTATCTTACCAAGAACACCAAATTCTGAAAGAGAACTGTTGCACACAGTGTAAGGAGCTTGATCGGGATACAAGTAACAAAGTGGCCTATACGTAGCTTTGTCAACAGTTTGATGATGCAAGACATGATGCCTGTGTGAAAATGTACCTCGTTCCACATCTTGACCAGACAACCTTACATGTATTCCTTCTTTTAAAAGAGAACCAAATGCCATTGCTTCTCCAAGAGCCCAATCAACTGTTCTAGCTTCGACCATTTCCATACGAGATTTTAAAATACGTTCGATACCTTGATTGAAAATAATAATTAGAGATTATCATGATAGTTCATTGTAATTTATGTAAAATTTTGAATAATTAAACACAACCTTTGTGAATCACAAATTCTGCGGCATTAGGTGGAGGAGACGAGAATTTCTTTCCAATATGCACAAGTGTATCTTCCTTAATTCCAGTAGGAGATACTTTCAATGGATCTTTGCCTTCAAAAAAACCAGACCATGGAGAATCTAACCAATCTTTATATTTAATATGTGTTTCTTGTTTAGCATTCACGTATGCTTCTTCGCATATTTTTTCATATTTATCTTGCACATCCTATAGAAAAATATGAATATGTAATATGAACATGAAATAATAATTAGATGATTAAAAAGAATAGAAAGACAAATAGTATACCTTTACTTCTTCCTTTGTAACAACGCCATCATCGATAAGTGATTTAGCATATTTATCAAGAGCCGGTGGTGTATGTCTAATTTTACGATACATTAAAGGTTGCGTAAACATTGGCTCATCAATTTCGTTGTGTCCATTACGTCTATATGAAACTATATCAATAACAACATCTTTATGAAATGTTGCTCTCCATTCAGCAGCCACTTTACATACGTGCATTACAGATTCAGGATCATCAGAGTTTACGTGGAAAATTGGTGCGTTTACCACTCTGGCAACATCTGGAAAAATGATGTTTTAAAAAATAATTCCTAAGATATAAAAAATATATAAACGAATGCATGAAACTAACCAGTACAATAAGGAGAAGATCTGGAGTGTCTTGGATCCGTCGTAAAACCGATTTGATTGTTAACAACAATATGGATAGTACCATGAGTTGTATAATCTGGTAAATCTGATAGATGCATAGTTTCAAATACAATGCCTTGTCCACAAAATGCTGCGTCACCGTGAAGGAGAATGGACATTACCTAATACAAGGATTTAATAACATTAATATAATTCATTCTTTCATGCATGTATAATAATAATAATAATTTATATTGATCAAATACATACTTTTTTACCTTCACCATCCCCTCTGTAAAATTGTTCAGCTCGAGTTTTTCCTTGTACGATCGGATCAACTGCTTCCAAGTGAGATGGATTTGCCACAACTGCTAAACGAATATTTTTATTTGTTACACGATTAAGACGTTCAATGTATGTTCCCAAATGATATTTCACATCTCCAGAACCCTTAACAAATAGTTATTTTGTCATTAGAAAGTAATATGATTAATAATATAAATAAATTAGATAATTTATATGCATACATCATCAGCAGCTTCAAGTGCAGCAAATTGTGTAAATATCTGGCTCAATGGTTTACGACAGACATTAGCCAAAACGTTGAGACGACCACGATGAGGCATACCCATAACAATAGATTCCACACCAAGCTCTGTAGATTTGTCTATTACTTGCTTCATTGCAGGAATTAAGATTTCACAACCCTCCAATCCAAATCTTTTTTCAGATGACCACTTGCGTGCGAGGAAAGCTTCGAACCTAAAAATAAATTAATTAAATATATTTTCAAAAGAGAGAGAATATTGTAACTATCAGTTGATAATTAAATTACCTTGTTGCTCGAGTTAATCTAGCCAAAATAAGTCGTTTCTCATCGTTTGTAACTTCCATGATACCAGGAGTTTCCATCTTTTGTCGAATCCAATTGCATTGCTCCAAGGAATTAATGAACATAAATTCTACGCCGATATGACCGCAATAAGTTGCTTCTAATCTTTTAAGAATTTCACGCAGCGGTAATGATTTTTCTTTACCGCCGATAAAAGTAGTGGATGGCAATTTAAATACGCGATCCATATCTGATTCCTCTGTTTAAATAATAAAATTAACAATTTTAATTTCATTAATGATCATCTATACAAATTAAAAAATTACCTATGACTTATAATCGAAAATATTATTATTAGATATCTTTTGTTAATGTACCTTTATACTATAATGGAAATTTTTTAAATCGTGATAAATATAATATTTTATTGAATTTATCTGATAATAATATTTTTTGTTTTTCATTTACAAACACAATCACAGAAATTATAGAAAGATATAAACATAAAAAATATAATAGATTTATATTTCTACATTATATTTACACTTCTCTATAAAATTAAAACTGATACTGAAATTGTATTTAATATATACTGTGTAACATATCGTATATAAACTTTTCATCTTAAAATTCAATTTTAAAGTCTTATGCTTTAGTTATTTAATACATACAGGAACACATGTCTTCTTAAAAGAAAACTTAAATGTGCAAACTTTAATTAAACTTCATGCAAATTTCAAATCGACAAATATAATAGCTTTTCTTATAAAACTGCGTGTAAAGCATTTAGTAAGTATTTCATCAAATTTAAATGCTGTTTATTATTCTTCTCAAATCATATAAAGCTTTATACATATGTACACAAGAAGCATATTAATGTTATAAACATCTACTAAACAAATTTAAAAAATCGAGAAAAGCATATTACTAAACAATTACAAGTTAATCAATGCTATATGAAATTATTAAAAAAAAAAGTAATAATAATTACTAACAAAACTATAAATATAATAATAATAATTAAAAAATAATACAAATAAAATTAATGCAAAGCGATTAGTTTAAAAGTCAAAAAGGAAGGTCATATTTTTTTCTTACACCTTAGCTCTATATTATTTATATGATTTTGAATTAATCATTATAACATGCACGTGGACCTTCACCAGTACTTTGTCAACAACAACAAAATAATAATTAATAAATTAATTTTTTTTTAATAAAAATAAAGAAAAAATAGTTTTAACATGTACAGTAGTGTAATAGTTCCCAAGCACCTTTATTGTGACATTAGAAACCGTATATACTTCCAAAATGAACCAGTGCCTTCCAGAGAATAATACAAATGAAAAAGAGAACTGCAGAAGGAATTTCTGCTTTGGATGTAATAATTACATACTTTTCATAAGAGCAGCTACTCGGTATTGTAGTTCCTGAGCGTAAGTAGTGCGTTGTCCCCTCCCTGTGGACATCAGACTCAAACTCAATAATAAACTTGAGAGCTAATTTTCACTTCATTCTTTATTTGTACTTACTACCGAAGTACTTTTGTGAAAACGCACTTTGAGTTCGAGTGAATCTTGGTAACACATTTCCATAAAAAATAATATATATCTTAAATGTATTCACATAAGTTTATATATAACTAAATTTTTTAATAAATATCATCTAGTTCACTGGTTCAAAGATTCACTGGTTATTTGAAAGTTTAAATTTCATATACATTTATAATATAAACGATAAGGTTTACTTAAAAACGGATAAAACAATAAATGTCATAATAATGTGTACGTGTTTTTAGAAACTAATTAATCTACAAATCTTGTTAGTTTTTTTAAAGACAATCTATACTTAGTTTACGATATAAAAGATTAATTCTGTGTCCAAAAAAGACTAGATGATAACGTAACTTCTCTTGGGCAATAAAACTTTCTTATTAAATATCGCTATTGTGCATATTTATATCAAAATGACTACTATTACATATTAAGCTAAATAAATAGCAAAACATAAACTAATGATTGTGATTAATTGTTAAATAAAAGATTTTATATGTATGCGTGTTGTTTCCTCTACAATATATAATCTTAACTAATATAAATATAATTATATCTTTTTTTAAACTGTTAAGTACAGGTGCTCCTTTATCTTTTATGTTAAATATTCCTCTTTTTACACATATTCACGTTTAGTTGGGCTTACCGAATGAGTAATGATTATAGAGCAACTCTTGAGGATGCCTATCATCAAGATCTGCACTGTTGATTCCAAGTGGGTCCAATTTTGCGATATGATGGCCACGAATCTGTCAATGTAATGCCATATTCATACGGACCGAATTTCATTTACAAATTCGGAGACACCAGATTACAGAATTTTTTTTATTCTGTATTCTGTATTTATTTTTTAAATCATAATTTTGTATGATATAATTTAAATATTAAAAATTAAAATATAACTATTATATACAATTAACATTAAACACAAATATACATATAATAAATACATTCGATTTTCACAATAGTTCCTTTGTTTATACAAAAATAAATAAATTCCTTTTTTTATATGGAGTTTGGTAGTAAAGCAAAAAACTCGTATAAAGCAAGTAATCGAATAAATATTCAAGTTACATTGAACATGCCAAAAAAAAGTAAAGCGGAAACATATATAATAGCATAAGTACGTGCAAAGCAATAGAAAGTATATCTTATAGATTATATTCTTACCTATATTGTTTTGTATACATATTAATATGTAATTAAAAATGTTTAGCAGTAAATATACTTTAGTAGTAAATATAACTTTGTTTGTTTTCTTTAACCCTTAAAGTGCTATGGACGCATATATGTGTTTAATAAAAATTACCAGAGTGGTCTATCGACGCATATACGTGTTTGTCAATATTAATGTAAAATAATGTAATGTTTATGTTAATTAATTAAATTATATTCACAGAAAGAAAAACTTTAATTATTAAATATATTTTATTATTAGAATCTAGTTAATAATAAATTATTCCGTTCCTACAAATCATTTTAGTTAAAAGTATTCAGCACTCAAAGGGTTAACATATACAATAAATGATTTGATCTGCAAATTTACAAACATGTGTTTGAATACAGTGTTGTACACGTGTTGTATACAGATATTCATTGGACAAAATACATTAACAAAATAAAACAAATAAATATTGATATTATACTTTAGATTTTTTCCTGATATGTACCTTTCCTTCATAAATATTTCATCATTATACATAAGCAATACATTTTCAGTACCAGCATAAAACTATGATGTTTTCACATTTACCCCTTTTTCCTCCATTGCACCCAAAATATACAAATATATAAAGGGAATAACCATGATATCAAAATCACAATTTTCTAATTTAAATAAATCTTAACATTGTATATGTGTATATAACTAAAAATATCTTGTATACCAAATGCATAATGTCAACGAGCCATTAAATATTAAAATAAAGAATTATATATTTTTTGAAATATAATTTAGATAACATCATATAAAAATTTATATAACAAAAAATAAATAAATTAATATAGATATATACACATATACATGATTAAAAAAGGAGATAATGCAAATGAACATCATACATATGTATGTGACAAGATATCCTGTGTGCATATTGGCATAAGGTGATATAATATAGGATGAAGAATGCTCTTAATAATTGCATGTCATTAAAGTTTGGAAAATATACTTTTTTTAGTAGAATATATTTAGTACACCTTTACCTTATCGCACACAGGCAAATTAACAATTTTAAATGATAGCTCAAAGAAATGGCTTAGGACAAAGCCTTACCAAGCATGTATTGTCGCAGAACTTGTTCTGGAGCTCCCTTGCGGGCTGCATAATGTGTATGTATCAGGTCTGTTTGCATGATACCCAGTGGGTCCAAATCAGCGACTAAGTGACCTCGAGCCTATATGCCAATGAATAATCCCAACAAATAGACCTCACATATATATATATATATATATATATATATATATATATTTTGTTTAACTAATTGTGTAAATTTTTTAAATAAATAATCACCATCACGTTCATGATAAATATATAGTATCAAACAATTGTATTAGTTATATGTACAAACGCTTCATCAGTTAATTTCTAATTTTTTCAAATTATATAAGGTGTACTAATAATCGCATCAATTCTTCACATATCATTAAAGTAAAATTGATTAATTAGTGTAATCAAAAAGGAGCATATTTGATTAAATAAAAAAAAATATTAATTAAACCCAAGAAAAAAAATTATTAATGCGATGCTACTGCTTTTTCCTCGTTCATTAAAAAATGTATACGAGAGATGTTTTGTAATTACGACAAGCAATCATTGAGCAGGAACATTGTTCATATTAAAATTATTTAAAGATAGATTATTTTGAGTAAAGAGAAAAATATAAATTGCATGACATGCTTGAAATAGAAGATACAGTGTACAGCCAGTGTAATCATATGATATAAGGGTCATTATGCAACATTCAACCATGATACAATCTTAAGACACCTCATGTTTAAATATTTTTAAACACATATGATAGTCCTAAACAATAAAGAATAGAAAACAATGCGTCAACCATCTGAGCTTTGAACAACTACATTCTGCTTCAATAGATTTTTTCTAAATTTAAAACAGAAATTGTAATTTTTAACATCTTTAATATATGCAAATATACACAAAAACTTGTTTAATAAATTTTGTGCTAGATGGTTAAGCATAGTATTTGATATAATTCTACATGCATTCAGATATTTATGATTTCCCCTAAACATGTAACACACATGTATTTGATATAGATAGATAATACATGCTATGACAACATAAAAATTCAAATAAAAATGAAATATGCGGGCAATAAACTGACTAAATCGTACAATTACCAGTGATACATTATCTGTGATTTGAATTAATAAAATTAATAAAAATTGACATAACTTTTAATAGAATAAATATTGTGTAATATATATAATATTTTCATTTGATTTATATTTTTTTTATATCTCATAATTCTAGATATATATTTTTAAATAAATTCATTCTTCTCAATAAATTCAAATAAAAGAAAATAAAATACTTTAAAAAGTTAAACATTCTATCTAATCACTTTTATTGATATAAAATTAAATAATAAGCATGGTAAAAAAAATTAATCCAAATAAGATATAATCAACAAAATAATAAAGACGATATCATACCTGATAGGAACGAATAATGGCTTGTACTGCCAAATGGTCATCTATAATTTTTTCATTAATGGGCATCTGACTTATTTGAGATCCACCGCCGAGAGGCAACAATGCTCCAAGTGGTACCTGATTATGACTTGGAGCAAGAGATGGTGGAGCTTGATATGCAAGGCCTGGACCAGCTCCAGCAGTACTACTACGGAAAAATGAATCCCATGACTGCAAAAACATAAATCGATGAGTACTCACACATAAAATTATACAAAAATGTTATACATATTTAATGTGTAACATGTTATATTTAATACAATTAAAAGAATACTTACCACATGTACGCTGTGAGGATCTTGCAACCATGCATTGTACATTTCTTCTACATAAGAGCTGGTACTACCATTTAAGAAAGGTTCAGTAGCAACACGACTGTTATATTTCCGAGCCGGTGTTGCGACTATGGTTTGAGTTGTTCTAGCCAAAGGATGACTACGTACTAACCATGAAGCAAATCTTTCCGGTCCACACACACGTGGTGCCAAAGGCACCAAGGTGTTCAGCATCGTCCTGGCTTTATACATTTTACCTATAATTTAAATATGATTATAGAATAATAAACAAATTTTTGGATAAAAATAACAATAACAGTTAACATATAGACGCAAATATAGAATATTATTTAAAAAATTAGCAATGATCCAAAACATATTCTGTAATATGAAAAAAGAAGTATGGAAAATTTTATAAATAAATCAGACTTTTAAACTCTTATATTAAATAATTCATTGATGTAATGTAAATTAAATTGTGCATTAGATATTTCAACAAAAAACATTACATACCAAACTAGTCTGAAATAACACAAACAATGATTAACGTAAATAAGTATAAGTTACTTAAAGACGTAAAACATTAGAGAACATCATCGGTTACTGTGATAAATATTTTTATCATTTTAAAAAGATAAATTAAAAAGTGTTTATAAAGATATGTAATACTATATGCATATAAGCGCGTAGATTCGTACGCGCACGCACCAACAAATAAATATATACGTCTTACAATACAATCGAAAAGAAAAAAAAAAAGCGATACGCATCAATACACATATATAGTTTGTTGCAGGATATTACACAATACTAACCCATTGCTAACGTCATACTAACCTAATTATTACTAACCTCTATAAGACGAATCTACAAAATAATCGATTAAAATAATACCGGAATATTTATAAATGTTCTAGAACATCAAAATATATCGCAAATCGATCTATCTATGTCGAGAGAAATTTTATTTGTCGATATTAATATACAATATACAGGTGCATATATAATATATATATTATATATATATACGCGTATATAGTATATGTCAAAATTATGTGACACTAATTTCAAACGCATGTTACTGATCAAAAATCGTTCGTGATACATATTAGTTTGTTATATTGATTATATTCATAGATATAAGAACTATTCAATACGTATATCGAAATTTACCTATGTATATCTGATGCACTTCACAGAGTACGAATAGAATTAACTATTTATATATAATTCCTTTATTTAAATCTTATTTTATATATATATCTTTTATATATATATATATATATATATATATATATATATATATATATATAAAATAAGATTTAATTCTTTATCTTTATTTTTTACTCTTAGATAAATATTCTATACTTCTTCGGTTAATTATCTTTTTGTTATAAGAGAAAAAGAAAGAAAAAGATAGAGATATCTAATGGTTGAGTTACCGGGAAAAATCAACTTTCTGGTGAATGCAAGGTTTGGTTTATTAAGGATCAATTGACTATTTTCGTCTGGTGTAAAAATTTTACGTAATCGTAAGGAATTTTGAAAATATTTAACGAAATCCGTATCGTCAAGTGCCGCTTTTTGTATTAACTTTTAGTAGGTTTTTTCCAGAATTATAATTATATTTTATAATCCTTATAAATGTAAAATAATCAGAAATAAATGTTTACCTGATGTCACAGAGCAATAATGCCAGGCCGTCCACCATTTGCAACTCGCAGGTACACCGATTTACGTCTTCTTTAAAATACATTAAAGAAGTTGATTTTAACGCACCTAGCGGTAGAATAGTGTATTGAGATTGTAGTGAATTTTATTCACAATTTAAATGTATTTCGCGCCGTTTTTTCTAGATTTCAAATGATACAATAACACTAATTGTTTCTTCTTTTTTCAGATTGATTTTCATTTAAATCTTTCATTTTTAACACTGAAATTTTGTATGAAATATTTTATCTTTATTATTTACAGATTATGTATTTATAACATTTCTAATAATAATAAATCATAAAACAGTTAACTTCTGAAGTCTCTCAAACGATGCTCATCTGTTCTTAAGTCTAATTTATATTGATTTCATTTATATTAATTAATTTTATTTATATTAATTTTTTTGTTTAGTATTTTAAAATTAGTTCTTTTTTTTACTATGATCAATTCATCCTTCGCATAAATATCAGGTATATAATTTTATATAATTACTCTTTTTTTTTATAAACAAAAGAAACAGATTTTTAAACAACTTTTTTTTTATTAATAGTTCTAGAGACGTAACCTGCGCGTAACCTTTTTTAATTTTTAAATATTTTATATAATATTTATTTTTTGAGAAATTTTGTTAATTATTGTCTTTTTTTTATAAACATATTCAAATGATAAACTTAAATTTAAACCTAAACATTTAATGTTTACTCAGTTTCTTTCATGTTTTATAATAATTCAAATATTCGCAGATAAATTTTTAAATTCTATATAATAAATAATTTGATACAATGACAACTAAAAAAAATGGAGCAGATATCAGGCGAACAGGTTTTAATTTTCTCTTCTATATTTTGAATATATTTAAATTAATTTATGATAAATTTATATACAAATTTATTGATTAATTTAGAGTTGGAGCAATGCTGTAGAAAATTAAAAGTAGCAGAAACAAAATGCGGCTCATTGAAATCTAAAATAAATTATATGAAAATGTATTGTCAAATTAAAACAGATAAGACAAAAGTAGAACCGATAATTGAAACAATTACTGATAATTCTCAAGAACATAATTTAATACCAGAAAATTCTAAAACATATTGTAACATCAATCTTTGTGATTCAAATGTCAATGATATAACAAATCCAAATTATTTTAATTTTATACAAGAAAATAAAAATTCTGAAGAAAGAATTCAAGGAGACAATGGTATAAGTCAAATACTTCATTTTAGTAATTTTTAAACTATTATTATTTATTAATATTATAGAAATGAATATGTGTAACGAAAAAGTATCAAAAGTAGATGAAACTGAAAAATTGTATAGAATGCTTGATTCTATTTCTGTTTGCTCAACGTTAAAATCGACTACACATGAAACAAAAGAGGAAGAGAAAGGGAAAGAAAAAAAGGAATTTTTGGAAAATATGATTTGCGATGATAAAAAGCAAGAGATAGAATATATGACGCAAAAGAATATTTTTTCTTTTAAAGAACCAAATGAACAATTGATAATAAATAATCCAACCGAATGGACCAGTCAAATTTCATCTTTTACAAGTCCTGATATTAATTTACAAAAATTAAGGTTGAATATTTCTAGTAATATAAAAAGTTCGCAAATGTCCAAATGTAGAAGTTTAATCAAAGGAAATAAGGAGTCTGCAATTAATGCTGTTAATATAGATAAAAAACAATCTACTTGTAAAGGCGATCAAACAATTAATAACAAAATTAAGAAGAGACGAGGAAAATTACGTAATATTAATTCGAAAAGTACAGTAGCTACCAAAGAAATGAATTTAACTGCAAGAAAAGATGTTAGAAAACCTAAACAGAAAAGTAAAATATTTTTTTAAGTTTCTGTTTTTTTGATAAATTTATTATTAACACAATTAATATCACAGATCATAGAACAAATCATCAATTATTTGAGCAATATGTACCATCTTCTAAACTTCAACACAATTGGAGTGGAATAGTAGAACTTTATCATAATGCTGCTATGAAGAGTGATAGCATTTCTGCAATTTCCAGTAAACTTGAAGTGAAAAAAATGAACAAACGGCTAAACAATGGTCAATGTAATATACATATAAAATTACCTCACATTTATAATCAATCTCAAAATTATCAGAATCATCAAACAAATGAATATCATAATGATAATAAGCTACATCCTACTTCTGAAGAGATTACAACGTAAGTGTTCATTAAAAAAAATGTAATTAATTTTAATTATAAGATAATGATATAATATTCTTTTCATAAATTAGGGTTAAAGATCAATACGCTTATAAATCAACTCAAAATATAGACAAAATAGCAATTTCTAATAATGAGCCTAAATTATATCAACAACAGAACACAATATTTGATTTAGCGTGTTATGTTCCAATGGTTAATCGTAATTATGAGATGCCAACTTTAGCTTCTAAATTAAAAAGGACAAATCGATCATATTTTAACAGATTTAATTTTAGGAATATACCATTTGTAGTGGGAACTTCAGTAACTCCTAGTCACAATTTAGGATTAAATATTCAACAAGTATATTTAATGTAGAATGTTAAATATTATATTTATGTTTAAATTTGTTTTTATAATGTGGTAGGTATTAAGTATTATGAAAACAAGGCAACCAAATACAACTGGAATTACTCCATTACTTATACGTAAAGTAAGTAGAGGATTAGAACCTGTATCTACTCTTATGAATCAAATGGTTATTGAGATGGGAAATGATCATCACATTGTTAGCATATTAGAGAACAAATGTTTATATGATGGTCAATCGTCTTCAAAATTTATAAAACAGTCTCCAACAATACAACCTCAAGTGAAACCGCAAATTATCGTACAGAGTGAAACTAATTCTTGCATTAACCTTGATAACATAGAAAAACAGAAAATTCAAGCAGGAAGAGAATCAATCAAGGATTACTATTCTCCTGTAAAAAATACTGCAACAAAATTTACTTCCAAGTGTAATTTCAAAAACTATCCGCAAACAATGCATTCTGTTTCAAAAGTAAGTGACAAATAGATGCTAATAAATTAATCTATATCTCTAAAAATAAATATTATAGGAAGAGCACAATACGGTGGACTTTATTAAATCTAATTTCAAATCAAATATACGATTATCTGAATCAAAAGGAATAAGAGAAGTCTTAATGAATCTTCATAATCAATTTGAAGCAATGAACGTGTAAGTTTTTACACAAATGTTGTATTCTTTTCAAGAATACTTACATGCATTTTATATACAGGAAATATGAAAATTTACGAAAAGAAGCAGAAAATACTAATGATCAATCATTAATGAACGAAATCGTTACGCTCGAAAAAGAATTGAATTCCAAAGAAGAAGAAATAAATGCGTTGATTAGTCTTTATAAAGAGGTAAGATAATATTGCATACAGTTTGTATAATTATTGTTCTATAAATATATCATTCTTTTAAAACATACATATATATGTATGTTGTTATATGTATATAAAATAGACATAGTATATAATTGATGACTTCATGCTATTACAGTTATGGGTAACTGACTTTTAATATTATTTTCCTCATATTTTATACAGGTTATGGCATTGAAACAACAAATGAAAATAATACAACAGAAAAATAGTTTTGTATGCATTGATACGAAGGTTCCCGCAACTGATAAAATGTATTCTTCTACTCCGGTTAGTTTAAATAAAACAAGCAAGAATTGTACAAGAGATGCAATGCATGTGTTCAGTATGAAACGCCAAACTATTACAAATACTCCAAAAGAAGTTTCGACTTCAATGAAACTTGCAGGTCTCTTAAGACAAATTCAAATGTTCCAAAAACAGCTCAAGCTCCTCTCTTAATGAATAAATCGTAAGTAATTTCAACATTTTATTAAGATTTCCTTAATAAAGAAATATTATAATAATCTGATTAGAAATCTGAGATAGTAAATAATGCATATTAATGCGGATCATACTCTTTTTATTAATTTTTTGTTAATTTTTTTCGTGCTACTTTGTATAATACGTGATATCTATATGTATTCAGGCATTGATTGGATTCATGCACAACACCTTGTTTTTATTCATATAATGTATATGGGGCATTCCACATCAAATTGACCACTTTTGACCCCGACCCCTTTCGATTTTGCTGAAACTTTGTTATCATTTTCAAGTTCATTAAAAACCTTTTGTGAGTATTTTTTTTTTTTTTTTAATTTTTATGCCTAACCCACAAAAATTATGAATGTTTTTTCAAAATGGCTTTTTTTGTTCAAATAGCCATAACTTTGTCAAAAATTGACTTATCGAGATGTTTACTTTTTAAATTTTTTGTTTTTAAATGTACTTTTTGAAAAAAAAATATTAAAAAAATATTCAAAATCAAATTATTTAAGAAATTTAGTTCTTTTGGAAAGAATCTCAAATTTTTCAAATTTTGGTATTTTTGATTTTTTTTTATTCGTTTTTTTTTTAAAGTTTGGTTCATTCTAAACTTAATTTATACCTTGTCTAGATGGGCTGACATTTTTTTCTATTTTTTTTTTTACTAATTCAAAATTTTTGTTTTTTCGCAATGTAATTTTGTTTTCATACTAAATAAATATTTTTAAAGGGGTCGGGTGTCAAAAGTAGTCGATTTACCGTGGCATGCCCCATATGTATATATATGTTACTGTCAATATATATTATATATTCTGGGCATTATATAGATTACTCGGGGCATTTTATAGAATGCTCATTAAAATTGGGCAATATATATAATGAGCATGTATTTCAGACATCACTTGGTCATTCTATAGAATGCCTAGAGGGTTTTAATCAATCTATAAAATGTGCTTCAGTGGGGTATGTTGAAAACACAGAGAGAGGAGAGAAGAAAAAAAAATCTTAAGCTTCTTAAAATTTAAAACTTCTTGGATATTGTACATAGTGTTTCCTAGAATAAAGTATTTAAATCTTATGTGTGTAGTTAATGAAAAAAGATGCTTTTATATTTATCTTATTTCATATATTCTATGGAAAGTACCTTGGAAAATAACAATAAAATAATTTTAAATATATTTCATACTGAATAATAAACAGTGTACACATTTCCTATTATGAGTGAACATTTACCAAAAAATATCATGATAAACGATTCAAAGAATGTTCATGCACAATTAACAAATCCAACTGTATACTCTTATGAAATAGAAAAATGAACAAAGTGGATTGAAATTCATAATTTAAAAAAGATTTGTATCTTCTTTCTTTTACATTTAATTTTTGGTAAAAAATAAGATAATTCATATTATATATATACTATGTTCAATATAGGTTTGTTGGTTTAAAACGTATTATAATTAATATATTATATTTTGATACTTTTAATTTTATGGCATAACTATTAATTTCAATGTAAAACATGAAAAATGATATATGTTTATAGATATGTTTACAGTTCCCAGATGACATTTTGAATTTTTTTACTGAATAGATTCAGTGAACATTGCATTAAATCTAAAAAAAATATAAATAAAAAAGTATATATTGTTACGAGCCAGTTTGATTGTTACAGTGAGATGTTTTAGGGAGAACTTTATGAATGGTTGCATTGTACATACGTGTAAAGAGAGATCGCGGAATTATCTAAGAATTTATGTCTATTATATTGTTGATAATACTCTTCGAATAAAGTTTTTGTTCTTGTTTTATTCCGTGCCGGAGTGTTACAATATTTTGGGAAACACTACATGTGCCAGTTGTTATGTCAATATAATTATTGCTCAACACGTCAATGCTGATAGCATACATTTTGGACATGCTTGTCTTAATCCTATAAATTAAATATCAGTTTTTCATGTGTTACCAAAAAGAAAAATTGATGTTTATTGATGAATTTGTACAATTGAATACATATATTTAATATATATATATATATTAATTGATACAATTGAAAAAATTGATGAAGTTTATTTTAATCAGAAATAGAGTTAAGTTATTTTATTATTTTCAAAATTTATATACAGCAGTTTACAACTTACATTTAATAATTTAATTTTATTCTTATTAAAGTATACATTACAATAAACACAAATGTGGAATTTAAAGATTTCAAAAGTTCATCAAAAATGATTATTTTAGATAGAGTATAGAGCAGATATGCTTTAAATCGTAGCGCACGGCACCACAACCGTGAAGTTAAATCGTAGGTCAAGTGGTTAAAGATGCTAAAGTTGTAGGTATAGTTGTGATTTTATTAGAAATTAAAGATTATCTGAAATGTATATCAATGTCTAAAAATACTTTTAAGCAAAATAATAAAAAGACATATATTTTGTCCGTTGGTAAAATAGATCCAACAAAATTAGCTAATTTTCTAGAAATATGGAAAATATTGTACTTATCCATCTATTAATTTAGTTTTAATAACTAAAATGCGCATTTAATGTTTTATTTTAGATCGATGTCTTTGTTGTTAGATACTTTGTTGATAGCATGTTCAGAGAATGCGATATTTGATTCTCGAGATTTTTTCTGATCCATGTCAATGTATTTTGAAGTTGATTTAATATTCAATGCTTCAAGGAAATTTTCTACACAATATTGCATCGATTTTAGGCAAATACTGCTTAGTGGTTTAAATTACTGTGATTTAAAAACATTCAAGAAAACAATTATTTTATCGATTTCTGGAGAAATTAAAAATACAG
This sequence comes from Polistes dominula, assembly GCF_001465965.1. The sequence continues at coordinate 26,998 of NW_015149010.1, read as the reverse complement.
ATAAGGATATTCTCCACATAGATAAAATGGATGTTTTAGTTTTAAAAACACCAGGTAATGTTTCAGTTATAATTACATACAAAATTAGCAGTTAAATCCACGTTAATATTCTATATGTGTTGTCGCTATTGGCTCTACAGGAGCGCAATTTCTTCAAGAACAATCTTGAAAAGGATTTCAGCAAAATTTAGAAAAAGATTTCCATGTCCTGCGCAGATAGGATACAGTGATATAGCGAATTATTACAATGAATTATTATATACAGATATAAAAAGAGGATATGCAACATAGGAAAATTTTTATAGTTGTAATTATACTAAATAAAATAGAAATAAATATTGATTGTAATATCAATAAGGAATTATTTTCGACTATATATAACATAGAAATTGTCCATAATATGGATGAAATAATGTAAGATAAAAACAGGTTTAATTGATTGCCGCCTAAATAGTGTCATGGCGTCTAACATTTGATTGGATTTTTATACGCTTGCGTTATCATATTACTTTAAGTCTAACCATTCATATTCCATTGAATACAGCGGAATACCAGAAATTAAGTAACTGTAATATGTGTAATTAAATTCCTTTCGAAAGTAATGTGATTTATATTTAATTCGTGGAAATAATTATGTAAAGAAAAGTGTAAAAATGAATCTATTTATAACACAATATAAAGTGCTGAGTAAATGTTGTGTTCTTTTTTTTATATGGCAATTTGATGTTATGTGTGGTGAAACATCTTTTATGACAGAGGTTCCTAACCTTGAAAACGATAAATTGTCATTGGCAAATAACACTGTTTTGCCGATCCTTGACAATTCAAAAATTATTATAAATACAACGAGTCAAGTGTCTGTAATCACAAATACAGATTCGATAAATGAAAATGAAAGTAAGGTAAATGTGTCTAAAAATTCTGATGATGAAGTTAAATTGTCTACAATTAATGTTATTGAGACGACTTTAAAATCTCAAAGTATATCGGCTAATATTGAACAAAATGACAAAAATATAACGACTGAAAAAATTAACACTGAAGTAACGGCTACCTCGATTAATGAAAAAAATGGAAGCATGATTACAGATTATCCTTCTCAAAATCCAGATATCACTAATGCAACAAATACAAGTACAACAACGGTTACACCCGCAGAACCAGTACTTCCTGACAAAGGTTCTGCAGAAGAGGAACATAATAGTTCCATGTCCATATTTTTTGTTCTTTGCGTATTAGCATTAGGAATTCTATTAATACATCTTATGCTTCAAACCAATTTCCAATATCTACCGGAGTCTGTGGTTATTGTTTTCTTAGGTGGTGCTATTGGCATGATTATAAATCTTATGTCCCATCAAAATATAGCAAATTGGAGAAAAGAAGAAGCTTTTTCTCCAACTGCTTTCTTTCTTGTACTCCTACCACCAATAATATTTGAGTCTGGTTATAATTTACATAAGGGAAATTTTTTTCAAAATATTGGTAGCATTCTGGTATTTGCAATTGTTGGCACAACGATTTCTGCATTTGTTATTGGCGCAGGAATTTATTTATTAGGTTTAGCACAGGTTGCATATAGACTTAGTTTTGTGGAAAGTTTTGCATTTGGATCATTAATATCTGCTGTAGATCCAGTTGCTACGGTTGCAATTTTCCATGCATTAGAAGTCGATCCAATTTTGAATATGTTAGTTTTTGGAGAATCTATTTTAAATGATGCAATATCCATTGTTTTAACTACCTCGGTGTTAGAATCTAATAATGCTACTACCACTAGCGAAGCAATTATTCTTGGCATAAATAGATTTTGTCTCATGTTTTTTGCCTCTGCTGGTATTGGAGTTGTTTTTGCACTTATAAGTGCTTTACTATTGAAGCATGTAGATCTTAGAAAAAATCCATCTCTAGAATTTGGAATGATGCTGGTGTTTACATATGCTCCTTATGTCTTGGCGGAAGGCATACAATTATCTGGTAAAAATCTTTTTTATTAATTTAATATACATATATAATAATATTAAATTACACTTTTCTTATATAATGTGTGATATTATTATAGGTATTATGGCAATATTATTTAATGGAATAGTGATGTCACATTATACTCATTTTAATTTATCAACCGTTACTCAGATTACAATGCAACAGACTATGAGAACTTTAGCTTTTATAGCTGAAACATGTGTCTTCGCTTATTTAGGATTAGCTCTCTTTAGTTTTAGGCATAGAGTAAGTATATATAATGCAGTATTATATAATATTAGAGTAGTTTCATTGAACATCCTTAGCAATAACTGTGATTGGTTTCTTAGATTACTATATTATTTAATTTCTTACAGGTCGAACCTGCTTTGGTCGTATGGTCTATTATATTGTGTCTTATTGGTAGAGCAGCAAATATTTTTCCCTTAGCTCTTCTTGTTAACCGATTTAGAGAACATCAAATTACAAAAAAAATGATGTTCATCATGTGGTTTAGTGGTCTTCGAGGTGCTATATCATATGCACTCTCTCTTCACTTAGATTTTAGCGATGAAACTCGTCATGTGATTATTACAACTACATTGATTATTGTGTTAATTACAACATTAATATTTGGTGGCTCTACAATGCCATTGCTTAAATTTTTGCGAGCAGAAAAGAAACCAAAGAATAGTAGAAGAAAAAAGAAGGATAAAGAAGTTTCATTAAGTAAAACAAGAGAATGGGTATGATTAAATGTTATGCGAATTATACACACAAATTTTATTCATATTATATATTCTATATTTTGTATCTGGTAGGGTCAAACAATCGATTCTGAACATTTGTCAGAACTAACTGAAGAAGAAATGGAAGTATCTTTTCTCCAATCTCGGATTCATGGTTTCGCGAGATGGGATCTGAAATTTTTCATTCCTTTCTTTACTCGAAGATTTACACAGCAAGAACTGAAAGATTGTAAATCACAAATGACAGATCTAACGAACCAATGGTATCAAGCAATTAGGATTAGTCCATTAGAATCAGATGACGACGTGACGACTACATCAACAGCACAATTAAATATTAATGTTTCTGGAGAGTCTGGAAACGAAAGATGGATAAAGAATAAAAAAGGACATTCTAGTCATGGGTCGATATTAAGTATTTAATATATTTCTTTAAGTGTGTCTAATGCGTATTAAAAAAAAGTGCTTCTTACTGAAAAAAATTATCCGTTTATATATAGGTAGTATATACAAATATACTACATATACTATATATAGACCGTTTATTTAGAAAGTGGTGTAAATCCATTTGTAACACCAAACGAACCGGTCGAATCTGCTCTGTCTTTCCTAGTTTCCGGGCATTTTTCAGGAGAATTAAATAAACATAAATGTATGGATTTAAAGCGTTGTAGTTTTATTAAATCAATTATATTTCTTATAATATTTTATAACGGTATATTTATACCTGTAACTGATGGTATCATGAAAAAATAACAATGTGCATAAAAGAAAAGCGTAATACAACATACTAAAAATTCATGGGAAAACGTAGATCTACGTGGCCCGTCCGTTAAGCGTTAAAAAAAAAAAGATATCACGTAATTTATGCTTAATTTAATGTAAACTTTTTATGGATAACTAGTTAATATTTAATTTTTTTAAAAGTGCCCATGTTTTGTACAATTTAAAATTGGTCGGTAAAAGAAATTGAGTAATAGAAAGTAGACTTACACCACTTTCAAAATAAACGGTCCATATAATGGCGTGCTAAAGTTTCCGGCCAAATAATTTTTTCATGATTTCTATCCAAAGACAAGTTCAAATGAAATTTTCATTAATACTAAATATAAGGCTATATCGTATAAAAAGCTACTAAAAAAAAGAATGCTAATGATTCTTCTATATATGTTTATTTAAACAATCCTGGAATTATCATGTTCAAAAGTTTATGCAAGTTTCATTGTATCCTCTTTTATGTACGTGCATATGATTATTATTACGTTGCTCAGCAAATCTTGGATGATATATGGTATACAATTGCAAAAAATTCTTCTGCATCCTTTGAAGTGTTTGGTTTGCAGTAAATAATGCTTCTGGTGGTGATGGGTTGCGTTTTATCATTAATTAATTTTTGAAAAATTACTAATCAAATTGTAATTAATTTGCAGAGATGATGAAGAATGGTCTGATTCAAATTGAAGTTTATATAATTGTTTAAAGAAATAATACTATATCATGCAGCGATATGTAATTGTACAATAAGTGACTTTTAAAATGTAAAATCTGGCATATCTTACTTAATTATTAATTTAATATTGACTCTGTGTGGATAAATTTCTAGATAATATTATAATATATGACTTCTTTTTTACAATTAGTCATATATGGTACCCTTCAATATCCTATTTATAATTTGTCACTATAAGTGAACGTTAAATCTGTTATGTTTTTATTTGAAAAAAATGTGCATATTATATAAACATTTTATAATTAATTTAATAATTTATGCTTATATAACTTTATTACAGATTATAATGGAAAGTGTTACAGTATTTAAGACTTAAAATTAAACAGAAATTAAATATTTTTTTATCTTCTTCACTTTTTTCACTGGCTACTTTATCTTTATAAAACATTTTAAATGACATAAACAAAGATAATGTAAACTGATATTTTTATCTATTACGCCTTATATATTATGCACAATTATATCTGTACAATTTTACAAATATATTTAATACTAACGATGTAAAATAATTTTCCAATGTATTTTATAATTTATAAATATTCGTATATATTATGAGTTATTGTATTTTATAAGTAATATGATGCATAATATCGTTCTAAGAATGTAAGAACGAAATTACGTCTATAAATGAATATTTTTTTAAAAACATGAGCATTTAGATGGATAGCTTAAAAAAATATTATCCTTAAAGATGGTTTATAAAAATCCTGTTAGTACGTAATTTATACATACGTACAGTATAAGTATTTACATTTAATCTTAATAATGTTATTTCCAATTATATTTCAAATGACAGTATATCACGTGCTGGCATAGGGTTCAAATATATTGGTCAAGTACTTTACTTTTTATTAACGTTTATTCATATTTTATGTAAAAACATAATTTATCTTTTTTAAAACATAGAAGGTTGAAGAAGTATTTATAATTACGTGCATGCTCGAATACAATTTAATTTATTATACGTACGAATGTAATATTTGTGATGAACGTTAGTATATATAATCACAGCTTATTTAAATATTATATATTCCTATCTTATAGAAAGTGATATTTAATACGAAAAATAAAAAAAATTGATAGTATATATTAGATTGTATTTGGATTGGTAGAAGATACCTATTTTTCGGAGATTTATAAATAATTAAATTAAAAGAATAATTAAAAAAGTGAAGAAAAAGACTTTATAAATAAATTTTATAAATGCTATAACAATGATAAGTAGTATATATATAAAGTAATGGTAAAGTCATTTTAGAATTCGTTGAACTGTGATTTAATTAAAAACAGTGTAAGGTGATTACGTTTAATGACTGTTTATGTAGACAACAATAATAAAACTGTCATTTTTCACATTCAATTCATTTTATACAAAAATTGCACATTTATATTTCAATATAATTATAACTCTTCTTAAAAGAATTTTTATTTTTAAAATATCTTGTTATGATTTAAAATAATTTAGTATATAAATATAAGTAAAAATTATCATTTTCTTTGTTATACGTAAAATGTATAAAAAATTAATATTCTTAACATAAATATGTAAATTATGTAGTATATATTCTATATTATTAATGATTAAAAATAATTTTATTAATTGAAAATATTTCGTAAAATAAAAAAAATGTTAATTTCTATAAAATCAATAAAATGCGTAACTGTATTGAATTTTTTCTTTTTGTATATTATATCTCTATTTGTTTTACTCTTCCTCTCTCTTCCTTTCTCATTTGATGGGACATTGAATAAAGTTGAAAAGAAAACATTACCGCTTTTTTAAATTTATTTTTATTTTCTTGCGAATTTATTTTTTATGTATATATCATTCTTTTAAAGGTGGGTACATGGGTCTATGTTTATTATCTTACTTTTTCCTGTGGCAGGGCATATAATGGAGGCAGCATCTAAACATCAAATCCATTTATTTCCTTCGGCTTGTTTCTTCCTTGTCTACTGATCATAATAATTTACGAATGCCTCATGTATTTATTACGAGAAATTTATTAATCTCGAAGAACTGGAGCACATGAGACATCGTGCCGATTTAACGTGCATAATTTTACGGATTTATTTTTCCTTTTTTTTTTTTTACTTATTTCTTGTTTTTTTTATTATTATTATTCTCAATTAATTCATTTATCTTGCGAAACACATAAGAAAAATTTACAAATAAACATATGTAGAGGCGGACACAATGCGAAAATAGATAATGATTATTTTTGTGAAACACGTGATAAATTCAAAAATAAAAATATTTAATACGAAATAATTCTGTTTCGAAACTATCTAACAATATGAATTCACAATCATCAAGAAATGAATTTAGTTTGAAGAAAATAAAATCAAAGATAAAAAGTAAAACCAAAGAAAAAGAATCAAATTAATTGTCGCTCACTCCTTTTCTTTACAATTAGTTGATTAAAATTTTCTAATCATTTCTTTTTTAAGTACTTTCTCGTAACGATATCGGAAGGAGGGGTTGGCCAGGAAGGGGCACTTTTATTGTTAGTGCTAATATTTAGGATATTGTCTAAAAGCTCGGAAGCTTATTTTTCCTAAAAACACTCCAGTTAATTTTTATAACCGCTATTTCTGTGGGTATTTTCTTTTTTACTCTTTTATATTGTTGTTCAAAGTTTAATTTTTTCGTCCGATCTCACTCGTATCGATAAATGATTCTAAAAATGATCACGCGTATGAAGATGTCCTATATAATGTATTTTTTTTTCTTTTTTACTTGCTTTCGTTTTTTCTTTTTTTCATTAGTATTTATAGTTATTGTTTGTCATTTTCTTGAGATGTTGCGAGAGCTTGTAATATATACCTTTGCGCCTTAATTTTCTAAACATGCATAATTTTTTAACGAAGAGTCTTACGTGACTGCACGATCAAGACTGACTATATGTACCAATCAGTAAGATACGCTTCTTTTACCAATTTACTATTGTTTCTGACAACTGTCCCGTTATTCATGATTTAATCTGCAGACTGATGAAAAAACTCAGTTCATAGTTAGAACACGGTGCAAAAACAAAAATTGTCTTCTAACCATTTTCACGTATATTTACAAAAAGCATCGGCGAGAACAATGCTATGTTGATGTTCTTTTCTCATCCGAGTGTCTTATTTTTCTTTTTCTTCTCTTTTCTTATTTTACATTTACTAAAATGATTTAATCTTCATTGTTAATCCTTACGGTACCTTTTTATCATCAAATAGTTCATTCTTTTTGTCTTCTCTGTTATTTTGAAATTATATAAAAATCACAGACAACTATAGCATTAATTTTCTATCTATTTTTCGAATCTCTTCCTTTTTTTTTTTTTTCATACGAGCCTCGACATTTTACCACAATTTATTTGAACGAATCATTACCAAACATTTTAATGTTTCCCCTACCGATTGGAACATGATCTGCTGGTGTAATTCAAAATTGGGTCCCTATACAAACCATTTTATTCCACTATCTTTTTCTTTTCTTTTATCTTCGAGTAGATAGAAATACACGTAAATATGACACGCTATTAACAGTGTGTGATTCTATTATTAATTATAACACGCTCGAGAAGATCATTAGCCATTGAAACGTCTATTAAGTTTAGATGTTTCAAAGTTATACAAGTTAATTAATTTTGTCTCCTAACTATAGCATTTAAGCAGCCATCGTATGCTTACGTAAATAATTGATGTATATCTCTATATAAGTCGGTATTCATTTTTCTCTTTCAATTTAAACGTTTTTTTTTGTATTTCTATTTTAATTTTAATATACGATCTACAAGACGAACTTACGACAGGCCAATGAAATTCGTTAATTTTTTATAAAGTCGATCGAAAATTCTTCTGTCTAATGTTAAAAGTTCAAAATATTTTGTTGTTTACAAAACTTTTGTCTTTAAATTCAATTCTTAGTTCAACTAATTTCTCCTTCTTCTCACTTAACTCTCTTATTTTCAATAGGATTTTTATGTATTATGTAAATACACGTTTATAATTGTATTGAATTTTATTGACCGATTAATTTAGAAAGAAATAAAAGAAAAAATGATAAAGTAGACGCGATCCGTCAAACTATCTCGTGATGATAGCAACGAATTTCAATGGCCATTAAATCTTCTCACAAAAAATTATATCAATCTATATTCGCTATTTACTCTAATATTTACTGTACAAATTTGACAACATTGTCATTAAACGATGCGAAGCCACGATTATACCTAGAGCTCGCATACTTCATTGGTAGCTTACAGAATCAATTAAAACAGACATTAATTTGTAGGACGCATCATTAGCTAAATGAATTATCTATAATCTTAAGCGCGTTTCATATTAATTAATGTATTACAAGTAAAGATCTTATTTATTCGGTGTTGTTTTTTCTTTTCTTTGCTTCTGTCACAGAGAAAATATCGTACTCCTCATATGTGTCACAATATCTTTGCTTTTATACAGAACAGTGATTCATAATAAATCATAATTTTAATTTCAATAACGAAATTAATAGTTGTTTTGTTTTCCTCCCAGATATAACTACAATAAACAACACGTCTTTCTTAAGTATGAAGAATATATCATGCAAAGACTTTTGTCGACATTGACAAATTGATATCTTGTTAGTGACATCAGATGTACATTGTTTACATGAGATCAACCATTGAACAGGCTCCCTTTGTTTTTATCAAATATCTTGTTGACATAAAACGAAATGACTATATAATACGAGATAATAAATACTTACATAAATAAAATCGCTTACCTGGTGGAATACACCAAGTACACAAAGAAACAAAATATGATTTTATTATGATCCTTGTACGTATACATAAGCCTATCAACATGTCGATATGAAACCCTTAAGTCTTACAAAAAAAAAATAAAAAGGAATTAAAAAAAATAAAAGGGAACAATATAAAAGATATTGGAAATGATAAAGCAGGGTAACAGGTGAACGAACCAATGATGATTAGTATACTGTGTATACACTGTTCTTTTGTTTTTGTTTTGTTTTAATATAAAACAGGAAACAATTTATCGGCGGAAAACATAATAATCAGTTAATGAAGATGCAAAACTTGTGTGCACGTATACACATGATGTTTTAAGCTTATATAGAGAGTTTCAGGCATAAGAAAGTATCCAGGATGTTAAAAAATATCATTCAATATTTATACAGTACACAGAACACACTATACCTACTGATGTGAGTAAACCAATCTTATTGTTAGTAAACATAGGTCGAAAATTCAACCGTTTCTAACATAACATTTTTGTATGTTAGTATTATAGGAATGACTGACTTTTTTGAGTATTTAAACTTTGTGTTAAGTCAAAGGTGGATTGAATGTGGTGGATTAATGGTGTGGGCCCCTCGATCCCTTTTTGGATGTCTTTTTATGAGAATATTTGAACAATAAAATGTATTCTTCACCAATAAATGACATGAATAGTTAGAAAAATTACGAAACTGAATCCACAATGCTTTTTTTGCATCGTTCGACAGAGATGTAAAATTTTCGAGACTGTTCGCGACTATGTAATGCTAAGAATGCATGGAAATGGAAAGACATGTAGAACATTATCTATAAATCGAAAAGCTAGTAAAAAGTTAATTGTAATACTACATTCAAAAATATTTATATCTCAAAACCGGTTCACTTTTCGATTTATGTTTATTAAGAAAAACTTTTTTACTTGGTATAGCGTTTTTATGAGCTTTATAAATATTGAATAGTTTTCTTTAATATCCTGTATACAATTCGGAACACACAACGAAATAAGACAATTTGTGTGCATTCGTTTCATTTTCAAAAGAATATAGTAATAAATATAGTGAGTAAAATTGATATTGGGAAACCACAAAATTTTTATTTTTTTATTTCTATAGCACTTTTGGGTAAATTATTTTTTAAATATTTAGATGTATGTGTTTGTCCATTCTGTTAACAATACAAATTATTTCATGTCAAAATACATCTCATGTAAGCACATTTTTATTTCTGTTTGTTTCATATTTTTAAAATTATATTTTTTCTGCTTCTATCGTTGCACTATTCTTCGCTTGTTTTCAAACCAAAAATGTTAAATTTACTTTTTGCCTTAAAAGTAACGTCATTCCACTCATGTATTTTCCTTTAAAACAAATTATTTTGCATGATTTATTCATTTTTTTCTATTCACTTTGTTCATAAATGTTTTTTTTCCGAATAATTTCCATTATAACTACTTTTTTTTAATATACTGTATATTATATTATTGAAGAGCGTACAGTTTCTTCAAAGAAGTTGTTAGTTAATTTTCGTGCATTTAATGTAGAATTTTATTTTACTTTTTAGATAATTTCCTTTCCGTCACAGATATTCGATTTCTTTAATTGGCCTCTTTATGATCTAGACTGTATACGATTCTCGTGTTTAAATTTTCTAATGTCTCATAGTGTGCTTTTATTTATATTAAGCAAGTCTATACGATTTTCTGTTGGTATTATGAAAAACCACAAGTTCGCGTTTATTACAACTAGTATTAATTTTACCTACTATTATGACAAGTAGATTTCATAAATATCGAAATAAAAGTAATTATACAAGATTTTACATTATCCATACGGACTATTGTGTTTATAAACCAACATTATTCGGAATTAATCAAAGTTGTTAAATTTCTACAAATCTAAATATTAGAGTAGCATTTAAGTCAAACATTATTTCATTTAAAATATATTATTTAACAGATATTATAAATTATAAAAAGAAAATTTATATTATTATTATTTAAGTCTTTTACATTATTATTATTTAGTCTAAACATTAATATTATACCTATTTGTTTTTATTTGATTTTTTTTCGTTATAAAGAAAATTATAACGTGGAAAAATAAAAATTTTGTGGTATTTGAATATTAAAGTTACTCACTGTATTTTATTGCAATTAAAACAATAAGATATTAATCATCCCATAAGTAATGTTTTTTTCTCATTAGACAGAATAGATAATCAATTTTCTTTTTCAATATTTTACAACTATTGTATATTTAACGGAATTTATACGATACAGGGAAGGAAGAGTAATAAAGCAGAATGGATCATATTTGAAATTTACTAAAAAAACGCAGGAAGTTTTTAGGACGATCCAATATCTTAGATTAAAGTTGCATATTTTTTTGTTTCGTTATTTAAGAACTTATTTTAAATAACCGTATTACTTTTGGGACGATTTATCAATATATAAATTCATAAAATTTGTTCAATCAAAACTAATATTGCTTTAGACACTTGTACGTTCGACTCATATTTCTAATATAATATATTAGTTTAACAATCTTTTCTTTACTCAAATATTTGTGCCCCTTTAAATATTCCATCAAAACATATTGTCTCATATCGATTTGTGTTCACACTTGGCTTTATATACCAAGAATCTGATGACCGACTCTCACTTGATATCAATCATTAGTACGTTCGAATAAATTGTAAATTCGTAGAAATATTCTGTGCATTAACTACATCTTTCGGCATGTGTGTATGAGTATTTTAAAATATCTAATGCAACGAGGTAGTGAGAAATTTACATTGTATGTCTAACAGTTTATAGAAAATTCTAAATAACAAAAAGAGAAAAAAAATATTTTTATTAAATTTGACTATAACCGCAATTATCTTAAAAAAAAAAACGTAGCTAAGTGAAATGTAAATATGTTTTAACGGGCCAGCCCTTAAATATCTATAAAGTATCTTATGAGTGGGTACTCTAGGAATACTTGTAGATAAATGAAGAGGCTGGTACGAAGGATGTAATGAATGCATAAAGTAATAAAATACTATTTACTTTAATTTAAATTGTCATCACTAAATGAAGATGATTTAACAAATTTATAAATACACGCATAGGTGGCTGATGTCGAGAGTATTTCATTAGGAAGCATATCTCAGTATCAGTACAGAGATTTTGTAACAAGATTTTACATAATCGATTTCTAACTTCTTTTATAGAAGCGTTTTTTAACTCTTAATAATATCGAGACATTACATTTATCAATAGAGTTTATTATCGTAGCCTATATTTTTACATTATGATGTGCTATGTTTGTGTCATATATAGACTCCATTTTACAATTCTTTTGTGAAATAGAATATGATGTAAATATAAGGTATGAGCGTCTAGTAGTGGTCGTTTTACATAAAAATTGAAACTGTAATTAAATATAAAAATTTATTTTTTCTGATCTCTGCTTCCTGTCACACTCTCGACTTTTAATTGCATCAGGGTTGTAAAGAGTAAGGATCTCAGAAATTTTAAAATAAAAGAATTAAAAAAAAAAGAAAAAAGATAAAATAAAATAAAATAAAGTAAAAACAGGATCACTTGATTTGCAACCAAGGGTGCTTCAGGCACTCAGCAGCAGTAGCACGCATACTTGGATCAAATTCTAACATCGGAGTTAAAAATTCAGCAAATTCACGTGCTTCACTGGGTGACCAATCATATTTTTCTGTAAGCACCTCATAAAGTCCCCATGGCTTTAAACCGGTAATGTGCTTCAATTCACCTTTTTTGTTAAAGTACTTTTTTGAATTTTTTCCGGAAAATGCTATACGTCTAGGTATTTCTCCGAGTAGCTCTATAATATGAGCTAAATGGTCTTCGTCTCTAAAATTATTTTTTTAAAATGCATGTATAGAAAATGTTACCCATTCTAAAATGATATTCTCAATAATGTGTGCCAAATACTAACCTACAATATTCTTTACCACTATGTGGCTCAAACAAATAATCACCAGTAGCCAGTTCAAATGCCATACATGCTGTGGACCATATATCTGCTGAAGTATCGTAGCCTGATCCTAACAATACCTCTAAAGATCTATATTGACGTGTTTGTATATCATCCGTAAATTTTTTATGAACCCAGCATGCATTTCCAAGATCAGCTATCTTTACTTCAACTTCACAATCTACCGTAGCTGGATCAAGTGGTGCTACAGATGCCCGTTTTAATTGTTTACTCTCGGGTGGATTCAAATTACGTCCTAAATACAAAAAAAAAAGCCAAAATTAATAAAACTATGATCATTTCACAATTTTAATAATGAAATTTACCTTCACTACATTCGTCTGTATCTTCTGGATCTCGAGGTAGAGTAGTACTCTCACCACAACTTTTGTCAACGTCACACAAAGTCATATTCTCCACTTTGTCCGACCGATTGGTTGACTGATTTTGTATTTTTTCTCCACCTGCTAAACCATCCACTCCATTAACGTGTAACGATGGCGCAGATGGTTCTGAGATTTCGGGGGAACCTTTACTTTCTGTATTATCTTCTATACTTTCTGTATTCACATCTTGATCTGGACTATTTGTCTCCAATTCACCATTTTCTCTTGTACTATTTGCAAGTTTATTCTGCTCTTCTATTTCCTCTATTTGTTCCATTTGTTTCTTCAACAATTCGTTTTGACGTTTAGCCTTTTTCTTTAATTTCTTCTTTTTATTTTTAGACATTTTGGAATTTGGCGTAGGTTCTTGAAATTCTTTGGGCGCAGTAGAAATTAATGAAACTGGTAATTTTATACCCATAGAATGTAATTCGGTTGCTTCACAAGCTAATTTTCTTATATAAGTTTCATCAACGCATATAAGAACATTTTCAGGTTTAATGTCTGTATGAATAATTTTACCTACAAAATATATAACATTAGATATTACGTTTTTTGTGCGTTATCTATATTTTTAAAGTTGTAGATACTTGATTTATTTAATCTGTGCACATGAAAACTTAATCTAAAGTAATAATTAATCTATAGTTGTGTTTTATTTTCTTACATTTATTATGAAGATAATCTAAACCTTCAAGGACTTGACGGATGATGCGCTTAACATTGTTTCTTGGAATTCCTCTATAGCTAGATTTAATGATTAATTTAAGAAGATTATGTCCAAGCACTTCGAATACCATGCAAACATGAAGACCATTAATGCCACTGATTTTGAAGTCATTGAGCAATTGGACGGTCTTATTTCGCTTAGGATCAATAGGATCCGTATCACGTACATCTTTTAATAACTTTATTTCATCTAAAGCAGTCTCAGTAAAATGAGTTGCGGATTTTACCACTTTAAGTGCCACAAATCGCTTATCCTATACGTAAAACGATTTTAAAGTATTAACTCATACATATATTCAAAAAGTATTAGATGCAAATAAATTATCTTAATATTTGTATTTACATACCTGTAGATCCCAGCAAAGCCAGACTGTAGAGAAATGACCCCAGCCAAGTTTTCGAGTCACATGATAACGACTTAAAAACAAATCCCCTATCTTTACAGGATGATAACCTCCTTTACAATAATCACCGCTATCTTCTTGCTCTTCATCTTCGCTACTGTACACTTCATCGTCATCCTCTATTGTTTCATTGCTGGAGCTGTGACACGGTTCCATTCTACAAATTTAATCGATCGTTAATAAGATTCTGATATCTTTATAATTTTCCTGAACATGCAGTTGTTATGTTTGTGTTTGTGTGTGTGCACACTTTTATGTAAATGTTATTTATATACATTTTTCTCCAAATGTGTAAATAACTTTAAAAATGACAAAAGAACGGATTCGTTGTTATTGACACTAGTGATATATCAAAGCAATAATATCGCAAAGATCGATTTATTAAAAAGACGAATTAGCTTCTATATCGTCGTATAAAAAAATTAAATTTTGTTTACCAATTGTAAACTGAAAGAAAAAGAATGTATTATTACGTCGTTATTAGAAAACGGAGGAAACCTAAATAGAACAAAAAAGACGTTTGCTTAAATTTAAAAAAGAATATAAAATATAGCTAGGAATAATTCTAGTAAGGTTTGAATAGATAATATTTTAATAGTAACCGGTTACCTATTTCCATTATCGTTAGAATACGGTCTCTGGCCCGAAGAGGCGTCTTGAAAGAAATCGGATCCTTGTCCTTGTCGAGCGACGCTTGGCTGTGGTTTCGAGCACTGTCCGGTGGTTGAAGAGTCCGTATCACCCTGAGAATTACCCTTTCCTTTTCTTTTACTCGGCTTGTGTCTCTTTTTTTTCGCCTGAATCGCTAGGACTCTTCTGTTAACGTCTGTCTTTGCGCTCATACCGTCTGCTCAAAGTCACCACCGATATTCGACGGCGGAGCCCCCTTCTTTTCCTCGATACACTCTTTCTTTTTCCTCTCCGAACTTTGCCGCACTTCCGCCCTGATTCTTTTACGGCCAATCGGTCAAACTCGCGTCTTACGCCTCGTCCCAGGCCCTGAACGTTTAAACGTGCCGTATTATCGTTTCATTTCTATGCCGCTCCGCGCTCTTCGCACTTCGCTCGGCGGTTGTTTGAGTATGGCTGCCCCCGCTGCCACTGCCGCCTCCACTGCCACCACCACTGCCACCACTACTACCATCAACAGTAACAGCTCTATCACTACCATTACCATTAACACCACCTTTACGACCACACCAGAGTACCAACACTACACGCGAATATAGTTAGGATCTACCACATCACCCCACCTTTATTACTATTGGATACTATCGAACCTCACTACTGTTCGTTTTGTCCTTTTATTCCTTTTCTTCTTGTTATTATCAATAAATTTTTCCGCGTTTTAATTAGCTTCGAGCACTTATTTTTGTATCCTATATTACTGTATTCTTGATCTTATGTTAGTGAACTCTTTTTATTTCTTATGATCGTACATCTCTCGATTAATCATATTGTAGTTTCTACTCTGCGTGTGCTTTAAATATTGACAGGATCATTATTTTTTTTTCCTTCGTCGTCTTTTTTATTAAACACGGTCAATCACCGTAACTTACTGCACTATCGACTATACGAACGGTCGTTTTTCCACGTAATCTTTTGTAATCTCTATTTTTGATAATTCTTTGCAAAAAAAAAGTCGCGTGTTTATGAGATATCAAAATGCTCCAATTAATAGTACACATTTAAAAAATGTCATTTCTGAAGACTCGACTAATCACAAAGTGGTATCAGCGTTATTTCTTTTTCCAATGGATTAAATAAAATCTTATTGGTAGATACGTTACACAAAATGGCTTTTTATTGGCTGTTTTTTACATAGCAATGTAATTCCTTAATGTATCACATAACGTTCATGAGAATTATTCATAATAGACAAGAGCGCCATTCGACGAGTAAACGAGGTAACCTATCTTTCTAGATTATTTTCCTCGTGCATGCTAGTGACATAAAAATGTCTATGGAGAGCATACTGAGCTTATCTTATCTGTGATTCATCTGTTCCTGCTTTGATGGCAGAATTATGTGCGAAGTAACTGATTAATCAATGTGATGTTTTGTAGAAACAATAACAAGGTGAGTTTAGATATAAAAATAAATATCTACGTTAATTCTTAATCGAATCGGTTTATGATACAATGATAGAAGCATAAATATATTTTGTGGGGATAAAATGTAGAATAGATGTTACGAGCATTTATTGCACATAATTAAACAATTTAATTGCGACGATCATGGGACAAGAATGTATATTTGTAGTGTGTATTTGTGCGTGTCTGTAAGCGTTTGTCTGTTGGACTGTTTGTACGATAAGCCTTGATATATTAATAATATTATTTCTATAGAAATATACATATTTACGAAGTTTACCTAGATCGTTTTCGTTATAAAATATAGAAATAAAAGTTGATGAGCATTTAATATTGAATTTTTATTCGGAGATGTATTAAAACAAATTCTTACAAGTATATTGCTTGCAATATGCATTAATATTTTGAGAAATTTAGTTACACGTGCTTATCTATTGTCTATTAAAATATTGCAAATGGTTAAAGTATGTACAAAATATTTAATTTTCATAAGAATTTTAAGTTCTTCAAAATTTACAGATTTAATTGAATTGTTATTTTATTATAAAAAAAATTAATAATTATATTTAAATATAAATAATATAAAATAACTTATTAAAATAATTTGTTTTTATGTTTTAGAATGCCAATACAGGCACCACAGTGGACTGAATTTCTTTCTTGCCCAGTTTGTTGTCATGACTTTGATGTGGCTGTACGAGGTCCGATATCTTTAGGATGTGGTCATACTATATGCCGTACATGTTTAGCAAATTTGCATCGCAAGCAATGTCCTTTTGATCAGGTATAAAGTCCATTATCACTTCATAAATTATATATATAATATAATATAATGGAACTTAATAAATAATATCATTTTTAGAGTACTATAAACACTGAAATAGAAAGGTTACCAATAAATGAAGCTCTGCTTCAACTAGTTGGTAATACTGTTCCAACAAATGTTGCGACATCTTATCAAAAATTATTACCACCTGAAGATCATGCTAATTATTTAGTGGCTAAGCGCTGTGTAGAAGAATTAGCGCTTTATTTAAAACCATGTCAAACACATCCAACTATAGCAGCAGGAATGGGACTTGTGTCTCGTCCTATGCAAAGAAAATTAGTTACGTTAGTAGGCTGCCAATTAGTAGAACCAGAAGGAAGAGCACGTGCTGTACGAGCAGCTCGAAGCCTAGGAGAAAGGTCCGTCACAGAACTAATATTACAACATCAAAATCCTCAACAACTTAGTGCCAATTTGTGGGCTGCTGTACGTGCACGCGGTTGTCAGTTCCTTGGTCCAGGTACAATAATTATACGTATTAAAATTTTAACTTTTTCAATAATTTTTCTGCACAAAAAACTTATTTTTCACTTCCCTTTGTTTTATACTCTTTTTGCTTTTTTTTTTATTCTTTCTACTAGCAATGCAAGAGGAGGTTCTCAAACTAGTTCTTTTAGCTTTGGAGGATGGTTCGGCACTTTCAAGAAAAGTTTTAGTAATGTTTGTGGTTCAACGTTTGGAACCGCATTTTTCACAAGCATCGAAAACAAGTATTGGACATGTAGTACAGCTTCTTTATAGAGCAAGTTGCTTCAAGGTAAAGTTTATTTATCTTCTATAATTATTATATATTATTCAATCTACTTCTATAATATTTAAAGTAATAATTTCTGCATAATTAGGTATCCAAACGAGAGGGTGATTCATCTTTAATGCAGTTAAAAGAAGAATTTAGAACATATGATGCATTGAGAAGAGAACATGATGCCCAGATTGTTCAAATAGCAACTGAAGCTGGATTACGAATAGCTCCTGATCAATGGTCAGCTCTATTGTATGGAGATACTGGTCATAAGTCTCATATGCAAAGTATTATTGACAAGCTACAAACGCCACAATCTTTTGCTCAAAGTGTGCAAGAATTAGTTATTGCCTTACAACGTACACCTGATCCAGGACAACTTAGTGGTTTAAGGCCACAGCTAGAATTATTAGCTGCCATAGATCCTAGTCCAGGTATTTACTTTTTTTTTCACCTCTTTAATATATTTTATATTTATAAATATATAATATTGCTATATAGAAACAGAACTACCCACATTAGCTGAATGTCGCGCAGCATTGGAAGCTGTTAGAACTGTGGTTGTAGCATTGGTGGAATTCATTCAGCAGCATGGAAGTAGAAAATGTTCAGATGGCACTCATAATATTGGTCCAAGTCAACCAAAGTATAAAGTGAGCATGTGCAGAGATCTTGCTCTTCGAGGATCTTGTCCAAGAGCTACAAATTGTACTTTTGCTCACAGTGACATGGAACTTGACAAGTAAGTTTTCATTAATTAGATAATATATTTTCGTTTCTCATTATAGTATTACATTTTTCTTTTCTTTTTACGTTTTTGGTCAGGTATAGGTCAAAGAATCGAAAGTTGAGTATCAGGTCAAATTTACCTTTGAACAGTAACACGGAATTAAAAACAGATAAATCTATTGTTCAAAACAATAAGGTTTTTAAGCAAAACGAAGAGGCACATTATCATTCCATAAAACCACATGATATTCATAGGGATAGTATGTAATATTGTAATGAATTAATAATTGTCATTTTATTTTCAAAGTTCTAAAGCATTCTTATATTCTTTATAGGTTTTACTTCATTGAATAAAGTTAATCCAACGCAACATCCTATTATTAATAGTGAAAATAATTTGGTTGGATCTGTGACAAATTACATGTTGGCACCACCACAGAATTTATCACATATGGTTCCAGTAAAAAACATGGATATTCATTGTCCTCATTATATTATGCCTGTAGCATCCTTAGATTATAATACAACAGATATGAATATGTGGGATTCGCCGCAAGTAACGTCAGGTGTTACAAATGGAATTTCTAATAGTAAAAAGGTAATTTATAAACATGAGTGAATGTATATAAAATGTACAAAAAGTTTTAATTGTAAATATTTTGTATTAGTTATACATAAATGATCGTGTATCTATATATTAATTGTAGCAACGAATAGTAGCAAAAACGTTGGCAATGTTGTTACAACGTAGAATGGAAATTCTAAATCAACTTAAAACTATAGTCAACAAGCAAGCTCCACAAATGAAAATGGTATAAGAAATGAACCTATACTGTTTATGGTTCTGCATATGTCATGTTATATAGTGTATAATTTTCTGTTCTGTTTTGTTCTTTTTTACAGAATTGTGACATCCAAGGAGATGTGCTTTCATCGAATTTATCAATTTGGACAAATTCATCTGGAAGTCCCATAGGTCCTTCATCAAATATGAGTTGCAGTAATAATTTTCGATGTGCAGATCCTGTATTATTGGATGATGAATTTGTACCATTCGATGCATCATCTTCGAGCAAATATGGACCAATATCCAAAATATCAACAACCATGATAAGGTTTGTTTAATAAATAAATGATTTTCCTTTATTTTTTCCTACATCTTCATAATACTTCAATTTTTCATAAGATCTCCAAATTGTGTATCACCTACAAGTTTATATAATGAGGGTCCAACTACAATATCTACTTTTCGACCTATGCCTCCTAATTCCATTTCATCGTGGTATTACGGCAATCAACGTATGTACTAATAATAAAATTATTCTTCAATGATATGTCCAGAAAATAAAGTCGTATTTGAGTGATATTTATATTCGTAATAGCTTATACACCTATTGGTACAAACGGAGGAATGCAATCTGTTACAACATCTAATTATGGGGATGGATATATTGCTCTTGGACGAAATATATCAGAATCACATACACATTCACATCTTTTGCAACAGGAATGTATGTCGAAAGAGTAAGTTTAAATGTACTAATTAAATTAATAATTTACTAAATATTTTATTGGTTGAAATGATTTTAGTAACATTTATTACAGTTTAATCTTGGAGTCACAGAAAGTAAAACAACAATTAAAACATTTAGAGAAAAAAATAAATGATTTAAAGGTACCACTAATTCCTTAGAAACAATCGTATTTTGTTTTATTAATTTAGAATATGTTACAATATTATGAATGTCCGTAGATTGCAACACAAGGTGCAACTTTAACAGCCAGTGAAAAACTTGCACAGGAATTGCAAATGATTGAAGCAGGTATTAGGGAAAAAGAAAAGGATGTAAGAAATTGGAGTCCATATGGTACCGTACCATGGATTCAATCATCAACTAGCTTACTTACAAATCAAAGTTTCAATCAGGATTATAAGACCGAAGAAGTAATAATTTAATTATAATATATATAACAAAAATATATAAATTTAAATATATTTAAAGTATATATTTTAATATCTACATTAATTATATATTTAATATCTAGGAAGATACATATGAGGCTGGTATTGCAAATGATATGCGTGAATTAGAATTACGATGGGAGTTTGAACTGCAAGAACAAGAAAAACATTGGTCAAGCGAAGAAGATAGCTCGAAAAAGTAACATAATTTTGCAGTATTAAATATTAACTCCCAGATTTGACAATGACTCAAGATAACGCATGTGTTTTCACATGTTTGTATAATTTTTGAAAAAATCTTTTATGCGTCAATGCGTTTACTTCTATAATTGGATAATCGAAAGTAAGTAGAATTTTTATTCTTTGCATAAAAAGATCTAAGATTATTCTATTTAAAATCAACATTATATACAAAAAATGATTATATGAGCATTTTTAAAACAGCATAGATTTATTATCTGATTGAGATAAGTGAACCCTTTTGTTAATACTATAGTATTGTAAAAAGTGGACTCACTACTTTTGCATATACGCTTTTGTAATTACCGATTTTGTAATATTTCTTATGCAGAAAAATAATACCTTTCTTGATATTTAACCTTTTAACTGGGGATAACTTGTCATAGTACTTTGAAGACTACGCATGTCGTCTATATTCTTTAATATCATACGTATTATATATAATATTCTTTAATAATCGTATAAAGAGCAAATTTTTATTTAATATGTTTACTGTTATTACATAAAATATTTGCGCTTTTAGTAAATTAGCTTCCCATTTAAAAGGTTAAACATATTAATTATTGCTGTAAATATGTGATATTTTAAAAAATTTGTTAAACATGTGACAATTTATAAAAGCAATTCATTTAACCAAACAGAAGGTTAGATTGTTTTTACTTATATTATTTTGCTGATATTTTGAAAGTAATTTAACGTACTTGGAAACTTAATAATTCAACTGCCGCTTTGTCAAATACATTCAGACAAGCGAAAGGTAGTTGTTACTTGTAATAAAATAAAAAATTTCATTGAAAACAAATGGACATATGAACACAGATTTGTTAAAATTTAACAGAAATTGATGTCAGTGTTTTATAAACATGACAATGTAGTATACTCAATTTATATGTTTGCACAATGAAGTAAAACATACTATAATACAGAAACATTCTAAAGGAATGTTATTTAACCTGAGTGAAGGTTATATGATAAAAATATACAATTATATATAAGTATTGCAGATAGGTGAAATTAACATATAATGTGTGTGTGTGTGTGTCCAAATTTTATATAATTATTATCATTCTGGTCATCTACTAATTCATTATTGACATACAAGATATTAATGATAGACTTTTATTATCCTACATAATTTTATATAAACAGAATTTGTTTTAAAAGAGCATAAGTATCTTCTGCTTAAAAAAAGATTTTAAGTTGTATAAGTAACTAATATAACTACAAAATTATAACCTTATTATCCTTAAATATCTATAGAATAATTATAATAATTCTATTATAGCATTGTTTAGTATGTTCACCTGTACAAATAGAAGAAAATTATTTAAACAAGTTTTTCATATTGAAGTATTTATGGTACTGTACTGATACTAAATTATGTTTTAGTTTAAATAAATTTATTAGTGTTATATATACATATATTTTATTTTAAATTACTTTTTTTATTTAAAAGTCTTATTTTCAAGCACACACCATACTTATCTTAATTCTTTAAAAATTTTTAAAATTGACACTATTAAATATAATATTATGAATCTATCTGGCAAAAATTAACCAGAATTTTTTTTCTGTTTGCAAATTTATTTCTTTTAAATTTTTTTTTTAATACGATCAGAAATCAGATGAACAAATTGTCTTTTTAATTTCTATTTCTTTGTCAAAACTTTAAAGAGTTTACATTAATACTATCATTATATTTTGTGTTTGTCAATTAATAAACGATAGTTGACCAAAAAAATAGTGATTAAAAATTTGCTAGCAATTGCCAACTTGACTTTTTAAAAGATAATATATTTTTAAATAAATTATTCACTTCTCTAGAAACAGTGTTTATAGATCTATAGATTTTATTTGATTATCAATATAAAGCTGTCGGCTTTTTAAAATTGATATGTTGACGAAAAATTTCCTAGGATAAGATATATTAATCAACTTACTGTGTTCTTTTATAGCATCTTAATATATGCATTGCAATAGTCTTTAGGTTTTCTTATTTTTATGAAATAATATATAATATAAATATTACGATAATTTTCCAGTTTTAGTGGAAGAAACATTATTGATTTTTCGTGCAAAATGAAGGTTAACACAAGTTGACTTATTATGTATCAGAATTTTAGTTAGTAAACTTATATTTGTTTATTAAGTATATCCATTGATAACTTACTTGAAGTTGGTACACAATAATACTATTCAGTATAATAATATATAATTGATTTACAATGTCTGTTTTATTATGTTATATAAATTTATTGGAAATAGTAAGAAGTACATTTATTTTTAGAGCATAATATTTTTAGTAATTATAGAGACAATGGTGCAATTTTCTTTTTACACGATATCTAATATCAGAAAATATAAAATGTTACGAATTATGCAAATAGTGTTCATAGATTAAATTTGTTTACTAGATTTTGTATGCGAATGAATAGCAAAAATTGTTCATTTCATATTGGAAACTTATTATTAGTGTTGGATAAATTTTAGATTATTATTCTTTTTTATTGTATTAAAAGACTTATTTCCATTGTTGCAAAATCTATAGATGGAATCAAAATATAAGCATTCGTTTAGTAAGTATACTTTGATAAAATCAGACTATTTTCATTTTTTCAAAGTCATTTCATATATACAATTTAAAAATTGACCATGGCTATGGCCACCGTCATTAATCAATATAAATGACAATATCGCAGAGAAGGGCAATCTATTAACACATTCTGTGCTAAGCCGTTTTTTGCTCGACTTTTCATTCAAGTTACTTGATGTTTTGACGCATTAAATAAATCAGCGTATATCATTGGTGGTACACAAGGCCTAAATGAAAAGTTTAACGTGTACAATCGGTGGTACACATGACATGGAAAGTGTTAATTTTGCTCATATATAAAGAAAATTGAAGTAGAAAAGCTATTTTAAGAAGGAATAGATACAATATGTGAAAATACTTATTAAATTTCTTTTTAAATAACGATTAAACGATTCTGCACTAGATGTTAAGTTATTTTCCGAGTTTAATAATTATTCTAATTTATAAATAATTACGTTAACGTTTAAATTGCGGCTACAGTATCTATATTTCATTTATGGTTTTACATAAAGAACATTGAATAAAAATGGAATGGTTTAGTTTGAACAAAACAAGATTGAAAATAAAAATTTTAATTTTATTTATTCTCTTCTCAAGAAAATTATGTTCGTATATCATATAAAAAAAATTGTATTTTATTTTTTTGGTATAAATAGATATCTATATATATCTATGTATCATTTTCTTAATAATTCCTAAATATGCATTTTGAAAACTGCTATGATGTGTTTACCTTTTACATATATAATTTATGTAAGATTTCAATCTTTTCCGTTAAAAGTTTTGTGTAGAATGTAAAACAAAGGATAAAATTGATGGAAGATTACTAAGAAATATCTAGACTTTCTATCAATTTTATCGGTTTCTATATGTAATCTTATTCTGCAAGAGCTCAATGATAGCTCTAATTATTTTGTCTCGTTTGTATACATAATATGAAGCATTAACTTGAATGCAGAATAAAAGCGAAGAGGGCTGTGTACAATGGGAAGTAATAAGCGCAACAATACTGTTTGTGCAAGCTTCAGATTAATTGCATGTTAAACATGTCACTATGTCTATAATAATACACACATACCTATGTTGATGGTATGAAATCATATACAATCTATACTAACGTTCTTTGTTTGAACATACAAAACTATAATAATTATATACATATCGGTATATAATGTATAGTCAATGCACTTGGCACTTAGCAGTACAGATCCTTAATAAGTTTTTTGTTATATTACACGCTTAACCCTTTTGCTACGGCGGTCCTCGCTGCGGAGTGCGTTGCGTGGAACGGAGCACCGTGCCGAAAGTGCGAACATTAAACGCGTCTTTAACATTGGGAACCAAGATTTTTGTCTCAAAAACAACTTTGTAACATTACTTTTAAAAAGTAAAAAGTAAAAAATAGCGCTTGCAATTGTTTGTGAACAGAAAAAATCGAGTCGATAGCATTTGGCTTGATTTTTGACTCCATTTCAGTAAGAGATGCGACGGTTGACTAGAGTCACCCATAGTAGCGAAAGGGTTAATGACTTTAAGTATCTTTCTTTTTTCAACATTTATATAGTATTCATTATATAAAATTTTTAGACTATATCTAAACCGGTATTCACAATATACAACTTTTATATTGTAAATTTACTTTTTCTAAATATTATGTAAAAGAAGAAAATTGGTTGCTTAAGACATTGAGAATAAATATACATGCTATATTAGCATTATGCTTTAGTAATAGGAATTTGAGATTATAATTTAAATAAAAAAAAAGTAAAAAAATATTAGTAAAGAGCTCTGTTTTATGGAAGACAAATTTTTATGTCTCTTTTATCATCTTAGATGTTGAAATATAAGAAAACTTTGAAAAGACTTATTATATATGTATATGGTATAGTATGTTAATATCATATATATATATGAAAAGATTATTAAAACATATATTTAAATATTCGTTATTTTGGAAAGGTTGCTAAAAGTATGGCCACGATGTGGAATATATTGCATAGAATATTCATTTCCGTTTATCGTTCCTTACCATCAACATCACACGATAGCATGTGAAAAATAGATCTTTTACGTATAAATGTTATTAAAATGGACTGTACTGAACAAATTTTTATTAGATTGCGTCTTAATTGTCCATGCGATATAGCTGTGTAAGTCTGATGTATTTTTCACAAATGTACTGTAAGTGAAAGTGTAATATATTTATCTACTCAATATTTTGTGTCAATCATTTGACCCATTGTGATCTTTCATGTCTTTAGTTATAAATATATAATAATAATATATATGTAGGGATAATTTATTTAGGGTGAGAGGTGCGAGGTGAACATACACCCAGTTTAATCCTACTAATAAGATTTATTTAAAACAGGTATTAGAAAAGGTACAATATTAGTTTCACAATCTTACGGTTACAACTTAGATGAGCGACTGAATTCTTACGACTGTTACAACTGATACAACTGCGACTGTTACAACTGATATCTAACTAAGGCTACGACTGCTACTGTTCTACTTCTACGACTGAGACTACCTTACATCTACCACCGAGACTCCTTTACTTCTACCCCCGAGACTCTGCTTTCTTATTCCTTTCCATGTCTTTTATATCAGAAATCATCTACACCCCTTTTTGAGAGGGAAGAAGCTTACAAATCTTACTGACCAATAGCATAAGGATCCACCCTATAGTCCACCGACAGGTACAGCCTATGGTTTTCGGTAGTGGGAACTATGCATACAGAAACTTAATCTAGCACATCGGAATGTTACCCCTTTTTATGGCATCGCATATGTTTACACAGGTATTGGAAATTCTTCAAAGGGTCCCTACACTACACACATGGTTTTTTATTACACCAATATCCTAATAACCCTCAAGGTTCGTTTATGGTTTTATGGCCCACCTAATCTTTTCTTTTAATCTGAATAGATTTTTCCTTTTCAATAAAACAAGATCTACAGAAAGGACTGAATACTAGTTTTTGTCTACCTCTGCTACACTTAAAACTCTCCTACATATATATTATTATCTAATTTTGTTTAGGTTTGCAATGAAAATACACCTCAGACAAAAGTTACTTGTTTTTACATAAGATATGTGAGAGTGAGAGAAAGACGAAGAGTGCGAGTGTATGGTGTGCGTGAAAACAATTGATGAATGTGAAAGATGTGTAAGAGTATGCAGCGATATGGGTATAAGTGAGTGCACGCAGCGATATCGGTATAAGTGTGAGTGCGCGCAGCGATATGGGTATAAGTGTGAGTGCATGCAGCAGTATAAATATGAGTGTGTC